>JAWPHD010000815.1:0-393603 GCA_037043455.1 Cyrtodaria siliqua | reverse complement strand
AAACACAAAAGGGTTGACAATAGGGCTACCGCCTTGGAACGTCAGTGGCAAAGTAGGCCACTGGGGGTTTAACCGGTTCTAGGGTGCACCAAACCTCACACTTACCCTACTGTCATCCCATTAAAACAGGACAGTGTAAATAAAGAAATCCCCGCCATGATCTAATATCTAACCAACAAGGCAGCATCAATAGCAATATAAGTAAAACACAAATATGCTCGTGTAAATATAATACAAAAAAACAATAGCCTAGAAAGCACAATGAAGGTACTCAATGACTTTGCAGAAGCCAGAGCAGTAAGAGAATAAACCATTAAGGCACGACAAGAAAGATCATGACAAACATCAAACGCCACCGTCCCAATGGGCTTTAGGTAGGCGTCATCATAGGGTCCACAGCCTGTCCGGTCATCGTACAATTAAAGAGGAAAGCATAGTGGCGACTGTAAAAGGGTCCACCACCAAGCATGCAGTACATTGCAAAATGATAGGGTCATAACCTCTTTGATAAACTTTTTAAAAGTTTAACAAAGATAGTATGAAAGTGATCATGACCTAGAATCTTACGAAGTTTATAAATCACATCACCATAGAGCCAGGTTGTGATAGTCCTTGTCGCAGAAGAGTCCTTAAATTACTATTATATTTGGAAAGAAGATCAGGGTTACGATAATACAATTTTGCGAAGGTTTTACGAAGTTTATGGTAACGGTAACCCTGATTGAGAACTTTTTAGTTATACAAAGATTACGAATATTAAAGTCCTCAACTCGAGTACAAGCTCTAGAAAAACGAATGAGACACATATACCCCATAAGACCCATAAGAAGTTGCTCGGGGAACATCCCATCCAAGTGGGGATAATTAACAATGTCAAAATTAAAATCATCTCTCTTGTCAAAGATTTTGCTAATTATTTTACCATTTCAATCGAGAGATCTAAATCAAGAAAGAAGCGTTATTATCAGATATATTAGCTTTGTTAAGCTGGAGTTCTTTAGGATAAATATAATTAACCATAGTTGGAAAGAAAGGGTTGTCAATGTTCAATATGTCATCCAGATACCGATAGGTGTCATTAAAGGCTTCAATAACATCTGCCTGGGTATCTGGTGAAAGACTCAACATGAATCCCTTTCATAGCAAAATAAGAACACATCTACGACAAGTGGTGCACAGTTCGTACCCATAGGGATACCAACATTTGTCTATAAACGGTGGTTCCATACCTGACGAAAATATTATCTAATAGGAAGATGAGTGCTTCACAAACTTCATAGCAAGTCCACATAGTATAATTGTCAAAACTGCCGTTAGTAAAAAACGCTTTTATATTATTACATGCCAAAAATGTAGTATTTTCTCTAGCAAATGTTTTTTGAATAAGAGAAATTAGCTTGTCTTTAATAAGGTGATGTGGTAAGGTTGTATATAGTGTAGAGAAGTCATAAGTGCTTATTGATGAAACTTGACCTTTCTTGAAAATTTTATCAAGAACGTCTCCTGAATTTTTTATAGACCAAAATAAATTAATCCCAGAGTTTTCATAAGTTTTATCACAATATTAAGTTAATGTACTATTGACATTTCTAGAACTTCGTAGTTTTTCAAAATACAAATGAGTACAATTTCCATGTGGAATAAACGAAAATAGTCTAAAACTGCTTTAATGTGTATTATAAACCGATACACAATTATACATTTTCAGAATAACGTCAATGAAGTTGCATAATTTTATTAAATCTGTCTTGTTATTTGTGCTCTTAAGTTGTTGAAATTTTAATATATTTGATGTGTATAGTAATACGGTTTGTCTATGATCTTTCTTGTCGTGCCCTTAATGGTTTATTCTCTTGTTGCTCTGGCTTCTGCCAAGTCATTGAGTACCTTCATTGTGGCTTTCTAGGCTATTGTTTTGTATTATATTTACACGAGCATATTTGTGTTTTACTTATATTGCCTACCGATGCTGCCTTGTTCGTTAGAAATTAGATCATGGCGGGGATTTCTTTATTTACACTGTCCTGTTTTAATGGGATGACAGTGGGGTAAGTATGAGGTTTGGTGCACCCTAGAACCGTTTAAACCCCAAGTGGCCTACTTTGCCACTGACCGTTCCAAGGCGGTAGCCCTATTGTCAAAATTGAGATATAGGGTCCTATAGAAACCACAGCGTCCGAACGCAATGGCATCGTAGGTCCGCACTGTACTGCAAACAAGGAGTTGAAAATACAATGAAAGAGACAAAAAACAACAGAAAAGGTGGTGAAGACAGGTTTACCGACTTGGTACGGTCAGTAGACAATAAGGCCTACTGGTTAGCTTGAATCGATTTTATATGCGCACAATCTCCGCTATAAACCTATCTTCAGCGCCCAAATAGACAAGACAGTGTAAACAAAACTACATCCCATCAAAAGGAACAATAAAGTCCACATCCAGAGAAACTAACTAAAGAAACACATACAAAAACAACAACAAAACGTCTTAGGATGTATCCAGAATCGTACTGAACAACCATAGTAGCTGCAGCTAAGGAGAAACCCAATCTAGGGTACGACCAGAAAACTCGAGGGACGAAAGCTCATGCACCCACCTCCCTTAGTTGGGGTTTCAGTAGGTACAATCATAGAGTCCCAAGAGGTAGTCCAGTCATCGCACAAGTGAAAAATGAAGCGTAATGACTGACTGTAGAGGGGTCAATCATTAAACATGCAGTGCGCTGTAAAACCAAAGGGTTATATCCTTTTCTGACGAGCTTCCTGATTAAATTTGTAAAGCGGTCAGGAAACCCGTCAGACACCTTTAACTTTCGAAGTTTATAGACCACATCTTCATAAAAAATAAAATGAGGGATGTGATATGCCTAGTCGCAGAAGTGTTTTAAGGTTGGTGTTGTACTTTTCCAGCAGGCCCTCGTTGCGGCGGTAGAATTTAGAGAAAGATCTACGTAGTTTGTGATAACGAAAACCCTGCTGAAGAAGTTTATTTGTAATAACTTGATTTCGATCATTGAAGTCTATAACATCATTACACGCTCTAGCAAATCGAATGAGCTGGGAGATATACGCCCCGTATGAGGTAGCACGAGGTACATCTCCATCCAGTTGTGGATAGTTAACGATGTTAAAATTGAACCCTTTTGTGTTTGTGATGTCGTTTGCATTTAATATTACTTTTGCCTTCTTGTTTGCCTGTTTGCTTCTGTGTTTTGTGGTTGACTGTCCTCCTTGAATGCTACTTTCCCTGTCCGATCTTTTTATATTTCTTAAAGTACTTTTTCCTTTGTTCTATAAAATTAGTACAGATCAGAATGTAGTGAAATTCGTCCCCTACATCTTGAGTGTTACATACTATGCAAACTCTTTCGTTTAAGGATGTTGGCTGGGCAAGTTTTGACATCTTTAAGTCTAAACATTTCATTTTTTTTTAAATCATAGTTTTATTTGACAATATAATTGTTTCTTTTTTTTGCATTCTAGTACATATGGATATAATGTAGGATTTAAGATGGTAACATATCAAATTTTAAGCAAATTTTTTTTTCTCATATTTTTTCATCTAAGAGGGACTATCCCAAATATCATTGTGCGTAAGTTTCATCAAAATCTTATCATTGTTTGTTGCCAACAAAATAGGGGGTATCGGTAGCTCTGAGTAGAATTTATCCTTTTGCTATAGAATGAATTAGATTTTTGTTTTTCAATAGTTGAATACATATATAAAAGTAGATAAAAAGTAGATACTGAGCTAATTTTATTTTCGATCTCCATGTTAATATTGTGTGTACACTATTTTACATTGAAAATGTAAACATAGCTCCAAAATGGGTGTAATTTAAAGATTTTTTAATAAAAAATTATTAGAAGCCTTGTGACCTATCTATTTCTTTACTTGCTTTGAAAGAAATGTCATAGGACCTTGTCATATACACGTTTTAAAAAAAGAAAAGTTGAGCATTAGAACATACTTTTTTTTTATCTTGAATTAGCTTTTCGGTAAAAACAAAAGTGGGTGGGGTACGGTCCATATATGTTTGCTTTTGAAAGTAAAAAGACGAATGAGGATTACGGTTGTTTTTGTATGGTTTGAAAGATATGTATTTATGCAATCGAAAATTAATTGTTGTTTTTGAATAAACGTAATGTTATGAAAACAATTGGGAAAATGTTCAATGACTATATTAATCCTCTTTTTAGTGAAATTTTGAAGTTAGAAATATGTGCTTTCTTCAATGACGTCTAGTGGAAAAATGTGTCGTGTCCTAGCCTTTTTTTGATAATTTTGATAAGTAGGTAAAATGGATATATATTTACATTTTTCCAAGGTTTGATTTAAAAGATCTGTAAATGTTACCTGATGATGATATATCCTTTTTTGTATATAAAGGTCTTTAAGTTTCTGGTTAAGCCAGTTTGCGTTTGTGAAACTTTGCGAGTACCATATTCCCGAAAAACCTAATGTACAAAGCAGGTTTTTTATATTATTTATCCATGTTGACTTTATCTGTTTTGCGTTTGTTAATGCTAGGACGACAGAATATGTTAAAGAAGATAACTTACTGTAGTCACAATCTCGAATAAGTTTTGACCAAAATGATATAATTCGTGTTTGTATATCGACATGTAGTGGCATAACCCCAAGTTCACCATATATCATTGAGGAAGGTGTGGAAGATTTTAGATTGAAAGCATACTTATACAATTTCAACTGGACGCGTTCGATAACATCAATATTTCCAAATACTCAAAGTTCAGAACCATAAAGTAACACTGGTATAACCATTTTTTCGAATAGATCAATCTGTATATCAAATAGTAAATTTAAAACACGTATTTTCTTTAAAAGAGCGAAAACAGCTTTATTCCTCTGTTCCGCTATGTGTTTTTTAGCTGCAATATAAGAGCCACTACGAGATAAAAACAACCCTGAATACTTATATTCCTTTACACAATTTCTATAGTTTTTTTATTTAGTGTAAAATTCAAATTTGTTTTGCATCTTCCATGACTAAAAGCAATGACTTTTGTTTTAGCGATATTTACTATTAGTTTCCATTTATTACAGTATAGTTCAAATGCACTCAATGCATTTTGTAAATATATCTCATCATCACTAAATAATAGTAATATCGAAAACGGAGGTCTCTAAATCATTGAGGAAAATAGATTATTATTATGTCTATGTCTAAACTTCGTCTGTTAGAATCGTATGATAATCGTACTATTGCTAATCTTGATATTGCCCGAAGAAATATTGTTAATTTCTACTCGAATATCTGGGAAACGGACGTGAAAAAAAGTGTCTATATAAAAGTAAAAACCTATATTAAATCCAGGAACACATTTGAATGTAAGATTTACCTCAAATTAAATCTCAGAACAAAATAGAGAGCATTATTGGCACAGTTCCGGTGCGGTATATTGCCTCTCAGAGTAGAAACAGGAGGCTATAAAGGAGGTGTTGAACAAAGGCTCTGTAAATTAGGCCAATATGAAATTGAGGACGAATTACATTTTCTTTTGATTTGCCCTACGTATACCGTTATAAGAAACCAAGTATTTCATGAACAACTTACAGAAAATTCGAATAGTTGTCTTAAACTGTATTAAACTTGTTAAAAGTATTGTCAACCCTTTTGTGTTTGTGATGTCGTTTGCATTTATTATTGCTTTTGCCTTCTTGTTTGTCTGTTCGCGTGTTTGTTTCTGTGTTTTGTGGTTGACTGTCCTCCTTGAATGCTACTTTCCCTGTCCGATCTTTTTATATTTCTTTTTATCAAAAGAGGTTATGACCCTACCATTTTGCAACGCATTGCATGTTTAATGGTGGACCCATTTACAGTTCGCCACTATGATTGTGCGATGACCGGACATATTGTGGACCCTATGATGACGTCTACCTAAATCCTTATAGGACGGTAACTTTGATGTTTGTCTTTAATCTCAACGGTTTATTATTTTGTTGCTCTGGCTACTGCCAAGTCATTGAGTACTTACTTGGTGGCTTTCTAGGCTATTATATATATATATACATGCTCATTTATGTGTTTTACTTATATTGCCTATTAATGCTGCCTCGTTTGTTAGAGATTATAACCTGGCTGGGTGGGATGACAATAGGGTAAGAGTGAAGTTTGGTGCACCCTAGAACCTGGTTTAAACCTCGAGCGGCCATTGTTTGCCACTGACCGTTCCATGGCGGTAGCCCTAGCTATTGTCAATCTTTTTGTGTTTGTGATGTCTTATTTTGCCTTTTATTCATCTTTAAAGCTATTCTTTGTTTCTGTGTGTGTTTGTGGGCGACTACTTTTATTGTTGTATTTTTATATCCACTTTTACCAATAATGAGAAACGGTGTTACCTCTTAAAATCGTGTAGAAGAACAGTTGCGAAGTTTATAGTTAATGCCTACCTTAAAGACGAGATATTCGGTTTAAAAAGAAGAGTTGTGTACTATATAAATATATTTGTATTTAAATATATTTACTTTTGTATATACGCATATTTATGAATGATAAACGAATATGAAACATATGCTGTCTTGATGGTTTACATATATATTGATACTCACCAGAAAATTGTCAGACCATGCTTATCATAATTTGAACTGGAACTTGATAGTTGTAATGGCGATTTATAGGCCCAGTGGGCCGGGTGTATGATTTTCTGAACTATACTTGTTTGTACTTGCATGTATATTGTATAAACACATGTCACCTTAATAAATGATTTACTTACGTACTCATATGCTATATGTGTTGTATGTGTAAATAAGAACATATATGCATTTAGTAGTGTGCAATATATATAGATGATATAGTAGAACTTGAAAAACGACATGTTTGATAAACCAAACGACAATTCTAACAAATACACTTCGAAGCTGATAAACGATTAACTTCTGATAAATAGAAGAAAGGACCTACAGGTCTGTCAAATCTTTTAAACACAAACTCCTGAGATTTTTTAAACTTACGATTTAAAGCACGCAAAGAATATGTTTAAATTGAGCGCGCGACTTGATTTTGGCACTTTTGCTTTTAAAACGCAAATTTAAATTATTTTTTGCAATTAATACTTATGCATTGTTGAATAATTATAGAAACAAAAAAATAACAATACTTCAACAAGCACAAAAGTAATTTATTTTAGGGATAACTTTGTCATGTTTGTAATTAAATAAGAAAGACTGAGTTTAATTTATACCACAACTGTTTTTTCATAAAAATGCACATACTATTCTAACAGATTCGTGCTAAATGCAAATAGTACAGTCTTCAAAACTCTTTAACAAATTATAATCATCGTGCTGCTCTGCTCGGCAGCAGCTGTCTCACACATGCTTTTTCAATTAGGTTGACCAATTAAAGAAGTCAGTGATATGTTGCTGATATGCAGAACAGTATAACATAATTAAATCGACGAAAGCCGGATTTAGGAAAAAACATTCAACATTAGACAACCTTTTTATACTTAACTGTCTCCTTGATATAGTAAAGTCGAGCAAGAAAAAACGTTTCTGCTGTTTTATTGACTTCATGCAAGCATTTGACATGGTATGGAGAGATGGTTTATAGACCAACCCATTAAATGAAGGAATACATGGTAAATGTTTTAATATCATATTTAAGATGTATAACAATAGAAAGTCCAAGGTGTTCACTAACGAAGGATCTACGAGTGTTTTCGCATGCCTTAATGGCGTAAGACAAGGTGAAAATCTCTCTCCATTCCTATTTTCTATTTTCCTCAATGATTTAGAGTCCTCCGTCTTCGATAAAGTGAACGGTATAAACTGCCAGGCTACAAATGAAGACTTTACTATTTATTTAAAGCTATTTGGTTCACTTTTCGCCGATGTTACGGTATTACTTAGTGATGATGAGATATATTTACAAAATGCATTGAACTTATTTGAACTATACTGTAATAAATGGAAACTAAAAGTAAATATCGCTAAAACAAAAGTCATTGCTTTTAGTCATGGAAGATGCAAAACAAATTTGAATTTTAAAAAGCTATACAAATTGTAAATGAATATAAGTATTTAGGGTTGTTTTTATCTCGTAGTGGCTCTTATATTGCAGCTAAAAACACATAGCGGAACAGGGGAATAAAGCTCATTTCGCTCTTTTAAAGAATACGTGTTTTGATATACAGACTGATCTATTCGAAAAAATGGTCAAACCAGTTTTACTTTATTCTGAACTTTGGGGATTTGGAAATATTGATGTTATTGAACGCGTCCAGTTAAAATTGTATACGTATGCGTTCAATCTAAAATATTCAACACCTTCTTCAATAATATATGGTGAACTTGGGGTTATGCCACTAAATGTCGATATACAAACACGAATTATATCTTTTTGGTCAAAACTTATTCCAGATTGTGACGACAATAAGTTATCTTCTTTAACTTAATCTGTCGTCCTAGCATTAACAGACGCAAAACAGATAAAGTCAACATGGATAAATAATATAAAAAACAACCTACTTTGTACATTAGTTTTTTTCGGGAATATGGTACTCGCAAAGTTTCACAAATGCAAACTGGCTGGTTAAATCAGCAAACCAAAAACTTAAAGATCTTTATATACAAAAATGGATATCAACAGTTGATATATCATCCTCAAGTAACATTTACAGATCTTTTAAATCAAACTTTGGAAAATGTAAATATATATCCATTTTACCTACTTATCAATGCAGGCAATTTATAAAATTCCGTAATATAAACCATAGACTTCCTGTCGAAACAGGTAGATGGAATGGCAAACCATTAAACAAAAGAGTTTGCAAAGTATGTAACACTCAAGATATAGGGGACGAATTTCACTATACACGTCCAAATATATTAAAATTTCAACAATTTATGAGCACAAATAACAAGACAGATTTAATAAAATTATGCAATTTCATTGACATTATTCTGAAAAATGTATAATTGTGTATCGATTTATAATACAAATTAAAGCAGTTTTAGCCTATTTTCGTTTATTTTACATGTATATTGTACTCATGTGTATTTTGTAAAACTACGAAGTTCTAGAACTGTCAATAGTACATAAACTAAATGACGACAATACATAGACAGTGACTTTCTTTCCATTATGAATGTTTAACTATAGTGTTGTTTTTTTTGTAATATTATATTGTCACACACAAGACACTTTAATGAACATTTTTACTTTAATACCACTAACTTAGGCATAGGAACCCCGACAATACCTTTTCACAGATTTCGTTTTTCGTATTATGTGTCAAGGTATAAATACTGGGGGTATCTCTACCTGTTATGTATGCACCTGTGTACATGTTGTGCACTATAATAAGGCGCCTGTTGAATTATGTTTTATAATAACGTACCGTTAAACACATAAACATTGAAGCTTAAAGTAAAAATCTTAATTTCCAATCTGTAAATATTAACTCCAGTATCACTGAATCACTGTTTAACTGTTTACACTCTGTTCGAAGAAATATCTGTAGACAGCACGTCGAAGTCCCGTGCAAATACTAATTTTCATAAAGATACCAGACAAAAAGATCATTCATTTTGTTTACACCAATTATATATTAGTACTTAGTTAAATGTGTGTATTGTATAGGTACATGTTTGTATGCTTAACGTAATTGAACCAACATTGTATAGCGTTACATTTTGATTTGCATGCATCTATAGACCTACATTCAATACTTAATATTAACCATAATTCAATATTTAATATGGTACTATTATTTGTATTATAGTTTAAGTCTAGATGGTTAAAGGGAGGGAGACAAGCATGATATATAATTAAATATGCACGTGTCTATGCATGCTAAGTTGTCTCCCCTCTGCACCAGTGAGCAATAGCTCTCTTAACTTACATGATAATTTCTTATTTGACTGTAGACTATTTTTGTGCAAACTATCAGTTCTGCTCTGCGCTATCATCTTTTCTTTCGCTGTTCTACCACCTTTATTTGTCATAACAATTACCATTTGCAGTTGAACTTGCTCCATTGCTGTTTTACAATGTAAAATCCAATCTCTACCCAGAGTTGTCGTTCCTTGCATACACATACATCTCTGTCAACGTCTCATCAAATACCAAGAAACTTGGCAAACGATGAAAAACGATGAAAATGCAAAATCTCTTGATTGCACTAATATGTTTCTGAATTAACTTTATATGAAATGCTTAAATTACAAAAGAAAACAATTGTTCGGCTTGAATGTTTTAAATATACAGTAAATTATGCTCAGAATTATATTGCGGTAGAATAGTGTATTGTACTTTGGCATATCACTCCGCCATCAAAACATTCACAATACGCACCACCAAATCGTTCCGATAGGGTTACAGTACAGCATTTTGCTTACCAGTTCTTTCCAGTATCACATAGCTCTTAACAACATACCTTAAATTAAATTACTAACTTAAAATACATATCAAAATGTAGAAAATAGGTCGTGTTTCTTTCGACTGTTTACGTGTCAATCAGCAGCCGATAGTTGGTGGTGTCACGGTATTGAAAAAAAGTATGATAATGGAACTTTGGAAACGGCCGAAAACGACACATACGAAATATTGCAGTCTCGGTTTGATTGAGACTGTTCATGAGCGGTAGTGAAATATGCTAGCTACCGCTCACGCCCTCTAGCCCCGGGTTTAGCAGAACTCAATATTCATAAAATCAATAGTACACAATTTTAAGTTCTGTTCGCCATTTTGATATTTTAGCTATGGTCATGTGACAAATGATCATGGGATCGCAGGCTACTTTCTTAGACGTTGACAGAGGTCAATGACGGCCTATGGGAGAGATTGTGTAAAATCTTGGAATAAAATAATTTGAATTGAAATGAATTTCAATTGCAACTGTTGTTATGTCACTGAAGGAACTAATTATGTCCTTAGGTGTTAATTGTATATTCAGTCACTGCATTAATTTACACAGATAACCCCCATTGAGATGACACTTATAAAATTAATGCTTTCCTTCAAATCGCTGACTAGAGATTGTAAAGGACCAGTGCATGAAATAGCTGATAAACTGTGAACATATACAGTAGCAATCTCTCCCATAGGCCGTCATTGATGTATGTGTATGCAAGGAACGACAACTCTGGGTAGAGATTGATACAGTAGCTGTTAAAGCATGAACTTTCTTTAAAAAGATCCGGAGATTGTATACTTAAATCCGAAGGTTCGGAGAGCAGCTTAGTTTCATGCATGTAGGTGTAGAATTTAAGGTTTAATCAATTGAAATACGGCGAATGTTTATGCAGCATTGCGTGTTTTCTGAAACCTCGCCGGAAAGTGTGGACGGAGTGGTACCGCATACATGTCTACAAATATTCCCTATATGCCGCGTCAACGCTCGATCTATTGTAGTTACACGCCATAACAGCCATGATTCTTACAGCTATACCGTTGCTATAAATCAACAAACGCTGGATCAGTTGCCAACTGATATGATTTCTTCAGTTAGAGCAAATACTCATTTAATATTCGTAATTAAAAGGTCGTTGCATATTTTGTTTTGAATGGTGTTTTTCGATGGCTGAGTTTTGCGAATGATATGTACATACATTTTCCTCTCGACTGTAGCAGTAGTGTTACAGTTTTTCAAATTGGATCTGTTTTACGAGCAAATGAAGGTACGTTAAAAATGAGATATCTTGTAATAAAAATAATAATAACAATGATGATGATGATGATGATGATCATCATCATGATCATGATAATAATAATAGCGACGTAGTCTAAAACTATTCTGAATTATCAAAATCGGATGATAAACAAAGAAGATATGATCATATGAAGTTTCTGTTAAGTGGCCATTTTGAGAGCTATGACATCACGGTTCTAATTTACCATATATGGAATATTTATAAATATCAAAATTTGCTGATTTATAGGGAAAAAATGACAGCAACTGTATGAAAAAATGGCAATAATGCTTTATTTTGACCAGTAAAAAAAATCATTCATTTGCAGTAATTTTCTTCGTTTTAAATGACATTTATAAATATTCCATATACGGTAATATGGAACTATGACGTCATAGTTCTAAAAATGGCGGATCCCATATTCGTTTTAGAATAACCTTTAAATGGTCATATCTTTTTTGTTTATCATCCGATTTTGATAATTCTTTCACCTTTTTCCAAGTTTGTCAGAACTCTCAATAACAGAGCCTTGTATGTATGTGTCGCTACATTCCCTTTAACATTTGCGCTTGAAAAAAATAGTTCGAAAACAGAGTCGCGCGCCCAAATTTTCTTTTAAAAATGTTCTTCGTGCACTTTAAATCTTAATTTCTAACAATCTCAGGATTTTTAGTTTAAAAGTTTTAGCAGGCCTGCACAACAAACAAACAAACAAACAAACAAACACATTCATTATTCACTTAGTTTCATACAGATGAACAGCATAAGCGACAGTTACAAAACACTTTTATATCAAAACCTCACTGTTACCCCACTGTCATTCCAATAAAACGATAAAGTGTAAATAAAGAAATCCCCGCTATGCTATATCCTCTAACAAACTTAAGGCCTATGCACTAGGTGTTACAGTTTTAAAGTTATTATGCAGAATTCATATTTCCATATAAAACTATTGTGACCTTGACCTTTGACCTACTGACCCCAGAAGCAATAGCGTTCCTCCGCTCATCTAGGGCAATATACTTTTCATGAGTGTAGGTTTCGAAGGTTTCGAAGCTATCGTCAAAAATGCGTTCTATATAAGGTCATGATGACCTTGAACTTTGACCTCCAAAACAATAGGGATCCTTCTCTCACTTAGGGCAATGTACCTATGAAGTTTTATGAGTGTAGGTGTTATGGTTTCGAAGTTATCATCCAGAATGCATCTTTCTATATAAGGTCACGGTGACATTGACCTTTGACCTACTGATTCCAAAAACAATAGGGATCCTCCCTTTACCTAGGGCAATGTACCTATAAAGTTTCATGAGTGTAGTTGCTATGATTTCGAAGTTACCGTCCGGAATTCGTTTTTCTATATAAGGTCAAGGTGACCTTGACCTTTGACTAACTGACCTCAAAAACAATAGGGATCCTTCTCTCACTTAGGGCAACGCACCTGTGAAGTTACATGAGTGTAGGTGTTATGGGTTTGAAGTTATCATCCATAATGTGTCTTTCTATATAAGGTCACGGTGACCTTAACCTTTGACCTACTGAACCCAAAAATAATAGAGATCCTTTTCTGACCTAGTGCAATGTACCTATGAAGTTTTATGAGTGTAGGTGATACGGTTTTGAAGTTATTATGTGGAATTCATATTTCCATATAAAGACAGTGACTTTAACCTTTGACCCCAAAAGCAATAGGGTTCTTGTTTTCAACAAGGGTGATGAACCTTTGCAATTTCATGATTGTAGGTGTTACAGTTTTTGAAGTTATTATGCATAATTCATATTTCCATTTAGGATGATTGTGACCTTGACCTTTGACCTACTGACCCCAAAAGCGATAGGTTCCTCCTCTTACCTAGGGCAATGTACCTATTGTGAGTGTAGGTGCTATGGTTTCGAAGTTACCGTCCGGAATGCTTTTTTCTGTATAAGGTCATGGTGAACTTGACCTTTGATCTAAAAACAATAGGGATCCTTCTCTCACTTAAGGCAATATACCTATGAATGGTTTCGAAGTCAGAAGTCAGAATGCATCTTTCTATATACGATCACGGTGACTTTTGACCTACTGATTCCAAAAACAATAAGGATCGTCTCCTCACCTAGGGCAATGTACCTATAGTTTCATGAGTGTAGGTGTATGGTTTTGATGTTACCGTCCGGAATTCTTTTTTCTGTATAAGGTCAAGGTGACATTGACCTTTGACCTGATGATTCCAAAATTATCACGCTCTCACCTAGGGCAATGTACCTGTGAAGTTTCATGATTATAGGTATTATGGTTTCGCAAGTTATCGTCCGGAATGCGTTTTTCTATATACAATCATGGTGACCTTGACCTTTGACCTATTGATCCCAAAAACAATAGGTATCCTCTCACCTAGGTCAATTTACCTATAAAGTTTCATGAGTGGGTGTAAATATTTCGAAGTTATCGTCAGGAATGCGTCTTTTTATATAAGGTCTTGACCTTTGACTTACTGACCCCAAAAACAATAGGGATCCTCCTATCATGTTGGGCAATTTATCTATGAGTATAAGTGTAATGGTTTCGAAGATATCGTCCGGAATACGCAGTTGTTTACAAACGGACATACAGACGGACGGACAGACAGACGGACAACTCCATACCATAATACGTCCCGTTTTTCAAACGAGCATATAAAAACACAACACCAATGTTTGTAAATATATAAGTATGTTGGTTTTTTTCTTACTGAACATATGTGAATTGTGAGTATTAATTGATTATATTCATACGCATGCTTTAAATGAGTTACTAAACGGCTTACTGTTGTTGTTTTTTTATCAGTGATGTACTATCTTCGTAAAACAAAACAAAGAGTCATTGAGTTACTCACGTAATGACTTGATGAAAAGGGGAAAATGGGGGTGGTGGGTTTGTGTGTGTGTGTTCGGTTCTCGATAAGAAGTCGGTTTAAAGGTTTTACATTGACTTGACCTAGTGACCTAGTTTTTGGAAGGATTGATTCCATTTGTACAGATTTGAAACAGGTGAAGATTTTAACAAAATTATTTCAATTAATAAATATCAAAATGGTACCGTAGCCCGGGTTCCATTCTGTAGTTTTATCTGTAAACGATTCATCCAAACAGGAGCATATGTATTGATAACAGAAGTAATATAGCTGTAAATAAACAACAACTATAAAACAGTAAAAGTAAGATAAATGTATTTAATGGCGGTTCCTCTCGTGGTGCCACTGTCACGACTTATGGCATGTGGCAGTATGTCGCGTCACAGCAGTGTGTAGTAATTATTTTACGAGAACATTTGAAGGAAAGCAACTAAATTTTAAATATGTGGCTTTGTGAACATCTGGCTTGGAATTCACCAATCATTCTTCAGATTTGAGCTAAAGTACTCAAATGTCATTCACAATAATTCCCATGACCTTCATAGATAAACAGTCGTACGATGATATTCATTAGAATTTACCATTATTTATACATAGCAGCTTCGTATGAACGTTTATCTTTTAAACTTATAGAACATATGTGTGATTGAATTTTGCATACTTGGGCTTAAGTCTAAGAATATTCTCAAGAATGGTTGGTGAATTCAAAGCCAGCTGGTCCCAGTGTTCATTGAGTACGATTTTCATTAACTTCAAAACTTGGTTCGAGCTATGACCATTTTTCAAATTGTTATAAATATCGTGACTGCACATTTCTTATGCACTTTATGTTTCTTGTTATATTATGTTGAAGCCATGGCCTTGTTATTCCAATAAATATGAACTAAGTTCAGTATTGCGTCTCTTTCATAGCCCATCTTTTATAAAATATATAAATATTAACGATATATTTCAGGCTAGGGGTACCGAACCCAAAACATTGTGATAGTTTACGCCTGTGCTTCTTGAATTAACTATGTACATCTTTTTCAACCAATATAAAATATTCTTCATTGTACTTCAAAGTGATAGATTAAACATTCTAACAGTATTTAAAATAGTTCAGTACAAGTAAAGAGGCTCCTGAAGTTATACAAACAATATAACAGAATTAAAGTGTTGTACCGCTATGTTTTGTTTTAATATCTACCGTCAAGTGATATCCACCGGCATTCGTAACATCTCGTACACTGCTTCTCAGCAAATCGAAGGTTTCCATATTGGTTACGTCATCGCGCCTTAGATTCCCGCCAAAACAAATTTGCATTCAAAATCAAAGTTCAATCTCCACGCAGTGTTATCGTTCCTTATATTCACATATCAATGTAATGCATGGTTTTGTTAGAGATTGATCAAAGTTATCATCCAAATTATGCAATTTCACTCAGTCGATTGCTCCATCAGTAGGTTATTTTCATGAAAGCAGTGATAAAACCTTCATCTGTATTGTAAAAAAACAAACATTCTACGCAACTTATACATCAACGCGTGTGTCAAGCTGCCATATTGTTTACATAGCAACAGTGCACGATTTTCTGTGCTGTTGCCTTCCGGCTAACAAAATGTCAATATGAACATACTGAAGCTCGACATACACACGAGGCGTGATCCCGAAGAATGACGGGATTAGCCAAGTGTTCACGATTGATCTACCGGAATGCGAAAAGACGACAGAACGCCAGACCCGAGACGACATAATCAGCGCGAAAAGACGATAGAACGAAATGACGACCGGAAGACAAATAACTTGAGACGACGTTTCAGATGAGAAATAACACTACACGAAATAAAGAAAAGACGGCTATATAAAATGTTGTCTTTTCGTGATTTAATTATCACATTTTCTTGGTTTATTTGTCATACGTTTGTTCTGTCGTTTTGTCGTCTTTTCACGCTAAATGTGTCGTACGTCTTTTCGTTCTCTTGCTTTTTTTTTGTTCTTTCGTCTTTTCGTTATGCCGTTTAGTCATCTTTTCATGTCGAAATAACGAAAAGACGACACGGCAGAAATCAATCACCATACTTTATAGTATCTTTCCTAAAATAAAATATCAAATAACTAGATATACTCCGATTGAAAAAGATTAGGTACCATGTGTTTGGTACATACACACACTACATTCAAAATGGCGAAGGCATAAGCATCACACCATTTACAATAAACAGGTTTATATAGCGTGTTTTATTTGACTGTTTACATGCTAATTTTTTATCAATTAATTTAAACTGTCTTGATTTAAATAATGTCACTCCAATATATACTTTTAGAGCAACTTCAAAATACCACTGTCACTTTTAATCTTCTTGTTATTCTATACATCCCAAGTAGGTACATATCCTTTTTGTGTTACTGTTTTGATGCTGCCTTTTCGTCTATGACTATTTACCACTGCAGCAGGATTCTGAAACATGTTTAAGGTACTTGCTAGAAAGAAATTCACGAAATCGCTTATAATTATGGTATCCGAAAATTTTCTTTTTTTTTCTTTTTTTACGGTCCGTTGTCCGAGGATTATTGTATAATTACAAAACAAATAGAAAGAGATTATAGAACCGTTTCACATCTTGACTATTCTTTTCATGAATGAAGATATAAGTGTGTTAGGACAGTGTATCAATCACAGAACGAAGCGAAGTTTCAGTATGGGACTTCAAAAACAGACACAAAACTAACCGCTTTGGGCGATAGGCAATAGGCACAACTAGGCAGCATTAATAGATAATATAACTATAGCATAAAGATGGTCATATATATACATGCATGAATTTAAAAAAGCATAGAAAGCCAAAACGCGTAGGCATTAAACAAAATTGCGACCATAAAACGACTGATATACCGTCGCAAAGTTCAAATTATCAATACACTTATCCCTATACTGCATACCTCCCGCCAACCGTAAAAATAGCCACTTTCTCATTTGATAAGTCGAGCTCCCAGTTGGAAGTGAACACGCGGCGGTGAGAGGCGAGAACGTTTTAGACGCAGCGTCTTTACTATTCCGGCTGCGGAAGATTATCATAGTTTTTGAGAATCGTTTTGGGTGAAATAATCAGTCTATATCTTAATTGAACATTAAATGATCTTAAAATGAAAAATTATGACCTATATTATCGACCATTTTCTTGTCTGCCGTACGCATTCTGTCTCCGCGATCGATAGTTTCATCGATTACGTCCCTTGTTTATCAGTTCTCTGAGGGAGAAGAGACAAAATGGGCTGGAAAGGGAGATAGAGGAGGAGAAGGGAGAAAAGAGGGAGGGAGGAGAGGGAAGGCTTACCCACATGAATGGCAATGTTAATAAGGAATAAAGGCGTATGACGTCACAAACACAAAAATGGATGACAATAGTGCTACCGCCTTGGAACGGTCAGTGGCAAAAAAGGCCGCTGGGGGTTAAAACCAGGTTCCAGGGTGAACCAAACCTCACACTTACCCTAATGTCAGTACGGGACAGTGTAAATAAATAAATCCCCGCCATGAACTATTCTCTAACCAACAAGGCAGCATTAATAGGCAATATAAGTAAAACACAAATATGCTCGTGTATATATAAATACAAAAAAAAGAATAGCATAGAAAGCCACAATGAAGGTACTCAGTGACTTGGCAGAAGCCAGAGCAACAAGAGAATAAACCATTGAGGGAACGACAAGACAAGATTGCAGACAAAAATCAAAAATCAAACGTTACCGTCCTTTTGGGCCTTAGGTAGACGTCATCATAGGGTCCACAGCCTGTCCGGTCATCGCACAATTAAAGAGGAAAACATAGTGGCGAACTGTAAATGGGTCCACCACCAAGCTTGCAGTGCGTTTCAAAATGGTAAGGTCATAACCTATTTTGATAAACCTTTTAACAAGTTTAACAAAGATAGTATGAACGTGATCATGACCAAGAATCTTAAGTTTGTAAATCACATCACCATAGAAGTCAGGTTGTGATAGTCCTTGTCGCAGAAGAGTTCTTAAATTACTTTTATATTTGGAAAGAATATCATGTTACAATAATAACATTGTGCAAAGGTTTTACGAAGTTTATGGTAACGGTAGCCCTGATGGAGTAGCTTTTTAGTTATACAAAGATTACGAATATTAAAGTACTCAATCGAGTACAAAGTCTAGAAAAACGAATAAGTTGAGACACACATACTTATAGATGAAGCTTGACGTTTATTGCACATTTTATCAAGAACGTCGCCTGAAATTTTAACAGACCAAAATAAATTAATCCCAGAGTTTTCATAAGCTTTAGCACAATAATGCTTAACGTGATCTTTAACGGCAGTAACACAAGATGTTAAAAGTTTGAAGATAGTTGTAGTGGTGCAAGAACTAGAATTGGAAATAAAACGGGCTTTATATGGTTGTTTGCGTAATTTGGGAATCCAGTACTTCGTTGGAAAAATGAGACAAAGGGTCATATAGAAACCACAGCGAACGCAATGACATCTTAGGTCCTCACTGTATGCAAACAAGGAAAAATATTTAATTAACTATACAGTGAAAAAGACAAAATACAACAGAAATGGTGGTGAAGACAGGGATACCGACTTGGAACCGTCAGTAGCCAATAAGGCCTACAGGTTAGCGTTAATCGATTTTATGTATACACAATCCTCGCTATTATCCTGTCTTCAGCGCCCAAATAGACAAAACAGTGTAAACAAAACTACATCCCATCAAAAGGAATTCTCTAACAATAAAGTCCGAAAGTTTTATTTTTCGTCTATTCCAGCCTTGAAAATCTATGCGTCGAAACAACATTATCTTCAGTATATTGCACTGGAGTATACGAATTAGTATTCCCGAGTTCTTGAGATAAACGTTGACGTAATGTTATAGTTGAAAATCATATTTTTCTAATTGTTTTTTTGTACTTATAACAAATTATACGATTTTCGGAATTTTTGAAATATTTAGGAACAGAATCAACAACACGATTATCTCGAAAAATACTTGGTATATCAATAAAATCAATGCCCTTATTAAAATATTTTCTTTTTAGAAAACGTCTGACGTGATCAGACTCCTTGACACTATGGGGTCGGATAACTTGCTGCGTATAGCTTTGAATTATGGAAGGAGTGATATCACTTTTATCAGTATTTATTATACAAAGGATCTGTTCGATGAAAACAATTCTGCTTCCTCGTCAATCAGCTTAAGTGAAGAAATGGATAGAGAGGTGAGACAAGAAAGCATCGAGTGCTTTCCAGGCTGTTTAAAAATAGTATGTTAATCAGCGACTGACATAGTAATACGTGAATTCCGTTTGATGTTACCATTACGTGTACAACCATGAGACCTAGAGTTACGCTTTCGAATGAAAAATATAGCACACATGTCAATATCAGGCTCTTTTGGAATATTTTCTTGTTGATAAATATCATCATTAAGGCCCGGTGGAAATGGTGTCTGCAAGGTTTTCATCCACTTTAGTTCTGCTATATGTCTAGCTTTTATGTTAAAGTTTTTGGTTGCATCATTATAAATAAATTATGTATTCAACAGGTTGTTATAAATAAATTATGTATTCAACAGGTTGAACAGTGACGTTACTAAAATTATGACCTCACTGACGAAAGTGTTGGTACAGGTAATTCTTTAACGGTTTGGGATTGCTTGCATTACATTTATCCTCACGGAATCGAACTTGTAAGGAACGACCTGTTTGTTCAACATAGTGTATACCACAACGTGGTGCATTTCAGGTCGAAACTTAAATGACGCGAAAAGTACATTTGAAGCTAGACATTTATTACCTACCATTAACAGTTGATTCTCAAAACAGGTGATGCAAGAAGTGTTAAAGAAACTTGAACAGTCTCAATCAAACCGAGACTGCAATATTTCGTATGTGTCGTGCTCGGCCGTTTCCAAAGGTCCATTATCATACTCTTTTTTTTTAGAGCCGTTATTAAAAATCCTGGTAAAATTATTGGAAGGAACATGAAATGAGCTTGCCGAATGAAGATTTAAAGGTTTAAGACGTACACATGGCTTAGATCTAAGAAACGTAGATTGATTATGTGGAATTTGTATAGATGACGCAGAGTGTAACAGAAGACAAGAACGATTTATTTTAAGTGTTTTCGTTAAAAGACTCGTGTAAATTTAAATGTAATATCATTCTGTAAAAAGCGAAATAAGGGTCAACTAGTAATTATTAGAGATACTGCGTTATAACGTATCAAAGATCCGTTATTAATAATAGACGGACGGTTAATAGGGGTCCAAAACTCAACACACGTGTCTAATTCTTGTCTCACCTTTCTATCCATTTCTTCACTTAAGGTGATTGACGAGGAACGTTTAAGGAAAAACCTTTTTAAATGGGCCAAAATGTCGGTGAACACAAAACCTTCAACATGGTATAAGTAACATGGATGAAACTGGATTTATGAAAGTCATACAATCCCTGTGTGATATAAAAATAACAATATTGATTGGATGTACGGGGAGACTTTTACACACGGCACAAACAACACTATTGTGATAATAAAATAAGTATAAAAGTCGAAGAGGAAATCGAGCTTTCACAGAGCACAGTAAACCTAAAAACTCGCAAAAGGACAAACATGAATGGCAATGTTAACAAAAAATAAAGACGTATGACGTCACAAACACAAAAAGGGTTGACAATAGGGCAAACACCTTGGAACGTTCAGTGGCAAAAAAAAAAGGCTTCTCAGCAAAGTTCTGGGACACACTCTGATGGGGACTATACTCCTTAACATGCATCACACACTTACACGTACGGACGACTGGTTCAACATACTTAAATGTTTATTGTTAATATCATCTAAAAACGATTACTTATTAAAGGGATTATTTATATATATGTCTGAATAGTCACATTGTCTCCTCTTTCCAGTTGTTTTGTGTATATCTTTTCTTTTTTTTTTACAGTGTGAAGCAATTAAATTACACTTACTCATATGTGCTGCTATTGCCCTACGAAATCTGCGACCCTTAGTGACCCGATTGGCTAGGAATGGCTGGTAGGATTTGCAGAAGTTTGCAATTCGGATCCCTGCCAAACGTTCTAACATTTCATATTTCATCGGCTTGCTGCTGCAGTTCCAAATAAGTTGTTGGAGATCAGGTACCGGAAGTCCCTGAAAAATAAAAAACATAGAGTATGAAAGAAGATATTTCAATAGTCAGAAAATAATATAAAAATGTGAACCATCCCGAAGATGGTATGCATATGACGGTGAATATGGAACCTTCAATGTGGTATTTTCATGCACCATTCCATAGCCAGCGGCGTATTATCCCAGTTTCTAACAAAATGTTTTGCCCTAATGAGAAAAGAATGGGCAAAATAAACAAAATGGTATTTAAAAAAGTATGAAAGGAGAAATTAGGAAATTGTCGAGCACGATAAATACAAAAAGTATTGCAGTCTCGGTTTGATTGAGACTTTTCACCAATGGTAGTGAAACATGTTTGCTACTGTTAATGCCCTTTAGCCCCGGGTTGAGCAGAACTCAATATTTAAATGACGGTGAACAAGGAACCTTCAATGCGGTATTTCACCATTCCATGGCCAGAGGCGTATGGTCCCAGTTTTAAAAATACGTTACAATTGAAAAAGAAATATAAGTATTGACCTTCAACTCAGATATTTACCTTACCCTTCCATGTACTGCCCTGAGTACGCGACAGGCCGCATCATGTTGCACATTGATGCACGAGTATAACTGTATAACCAAAATAATGGCAACCACATAAATTATGGTAGAAATGCACCAATCTAACAATAATATCTTTCCGTTTATCAAAGTAACTGAGCGGACAAGCCCGCATCTATAGACAGTTCAGTTTCTAGCATGCATTTTGTATATAATGAATTGTTTATTTGATAAATGTTTATTGGTCGCATGTTGTCCAGCGTTTAAATGAAATCTCAAATAACGTGAGATAGCTATAAAATGTTGTGATAAAACTTCAGGGTGTCTTAATTTAGAATTACCAAACATTGTTTGGATGAAATTCTAAAAAGAAAAAAAAACGAATTATTTTTAATTTTGCATTGAAAATAAACAACTTTCGCATGTGAAATGTGTTTTCATTACAAATCTAAACAAGTGAGGTATTTTTTATTTACCACTAAAATGCCTGTTTCTTGGATATTATTTAGATATTAATTAGACTGTACAGTCCAAACAAACATTGGCAGAAACAAGCCCCCCAAACAATAGTTTACTGGCCTGATGCCTATTTTTGATAACTCACCTCTTCGATAGCTTTGACTCTCTGAATGACGTCATCCATCGTACGTTTGATTGGTTCGATAGTACACGTGCCTTCTTGTATGCTTTTATATGCAGAGAATCCCTGGCAACATATATGTATTTCTTTATTTAAAAATAAAAAATGTATTGCGGTGGCTAATTGGTGGTATATTGATGAGGAAAGAAAGCAATCGTATGCAATATTCTAACAGCCTATTTGCATTTCTGAAAACCAATCTCTCTGCATTCCAAGTGATTCACTGCATCCTAAAGATATAATTTACAGTTGTGTTTTAACGTGTATTTTATTTACTTGTAATAACATGTCATAGAATACATAAGTGGCTTGGAAAAGCATAACCTTCTCCCCATAAAGGGATAAACATTCACAAGACGATGAGCTTAATATGTTACACATAATAGTCAACATTAGACGAAGAATAGTTTAAAAATTGCCAAACAATATGTTATAATGCAAAAACAAAAGATACTATGACTGTAGTTTGAATGTTCAAGACCGAAACTACCCCCCCCACTTTTGGAGACGGAAAGCAAGTGAGATGGAAATAATAGGCTCAACAATTTCATGTTTTTAAAAAGACCGAGCCTAGCTACGCGTAGAACATACTGATTAGTTTAGAATTTAGGATAAATCGATTCCCCAGGCTATAATCAAGTTACCGATTGCATGTCATGCATTCTAACAACTGGCCATATCTACCATGTAAACACTAAAGTCACACTTTTCCCATATCTACATGTAGATATGGGAAAAGTGTGACTTTAGTGTTTACATGGGTCGTTTGTAATTGCTTATTGTGGTTTAGTTCTAGCATTGCCCATGAAAAAAATAAAATGAAATGATGTAAAAATGATTGAATTGGTATTTCCTTTTTATTTTATTGAAAAACATTCAACCCATCGATATATATAACCCAAAACGTAGCGGTGTAGTTAGCAGTTTTGAGAAGTGTATGACTGTAGTTTGAATGTTCAAGACCGAAACTACCCCACCACTTTTGGAGACGGAAAGCAAGTGAGATGGAAATAATAGGCTCAACAATTTCATGTTTTTAAAAAGACCGAGCCTAGCTACGCGTAGAACATACTGATTAGTTTAGAATTTAGGATAATCGATTCCCCAGGCTATAATCAAGTTACCGATTGCATGTCATGCATTCTAACAACTGGTTGAAATGTTCCATTGTCCACATCTCCAACCGTAATCAACACGTAGTTTGCCTCCACATCTATCATGACATCTTCCGTCACTGTTGTCGTATTGGATTGGACCTTGACTCGGTGGTACTGCAAATGAAATATCGAACATGACTTAATTAGTACAACATCATCCCCACCCTTAAACATATAACTCAATCCATCTTTGAAGCATGACGGTATGAAAGTTGGTCCATTTTACCTGACGTGTTGATATGGAGTGGTGTTAGTTTTCCGTTTATAACTCCAGATTTAAATAGAATTGCATGGGTTGGTAAAGGCTGATACACAAGTCGAACAGAAAATATAGCATTCACATAACACAGTCCAACATAAGCATGCATTCCAAAACATCAACAATTACAATGAAATACACAGAAGCAAACTCTGCCAATCACAAAGATAAAAGGGATTACAACAGGGTTACCGCCTTCAAACGGTCAGTGGCAAAAATGCCGTTGGGGGTTTAAACCAGGTTAAACAAAACTTTTTTACATATTTTCATTTATCAAAATTATTAGAATATTTATAAACAGAGATTACGACCGAAGTATTCTGCGGCGTACTACATGCTTAGTTGTGGACCCTTCTACAGTTTGCAACTATGCTTTCCTCTTTGATTGTGCAACGACCGGACGGGCGGTGGACTCTATGACAACGTGTTCCTAAATCCTATAAGACAGGACCCGTTTGATAAATGTCCTTCACTCCGTTTTGTCATGCCCTTAACGATAACCCCCTTGATGCTCTGACATCGGACAAGTCATCGAATACATATGAGATTAGCTTCGTAGGTTTAACTTATTTTTTGATATATTATATACATGAACATTTCTGTGTTTTTTCTTATAACACCTATCTATGCTTTCCCGAATGTAAGGTGTTAACTCGGTGGGAATTATTTTTATTTACACTGTCTTGTTGCGGACAGGGTAAGAGTGAGGTCTGGTGCACCCTTGAACCGGTTTAAACTCCCCGGTGGTCCCTTTTGCCACTCACCGTTCCTGTTGTCAACCCCTATATGTTCGTGATGTCCTTTTTTACTGAATGTGTTTGTGATGTACTTTTTGAATCACATTTAATTTGTAGTACTTGTTGGAGAAGACTGTATTCTGTGAATGCTACTCTTCCTCTTGGACGTATAACCTTTCTTTCTTTAAAGTAAAATTTCGCTTAAACCGGTGCTAGGAGGCGCGAGAGGTGTTGCATTTTTACACTACCCCTAATGAACAGAGTCTGCTACTTTTATCTCTTGTTTGTGTTTGTTGCTTCCAAGAGATCCACTTGTCAGTGTTTACTGACATTCACTGACGTTTATTGCTGTATGGTGGCTGTAAAAAGTCGCCCCGACTGCAAATCTGTAGTGGTATTACTTACTGGTCATCGAGCCCAATCTTTGTGACTTTAAAGGAGAATACCGCTTTAGCCGGTGCTAGGAGGCGTGAGGGGTGTTTCACTTTACACTACCCCTCATGAACGCACTCAATAAAACCGAGTCTGCTACTTTTATCTCTTGTTTGTGTTTGTTGCTTCCAAGGGATCCACTTTTTAGTATTTATTAACAATAGGGCTACCGCCTTGTAATAGTCAGAGACAAAACGGCCGCAGGGGTGTTTAAACCAGGTTCTATTTTTGTATTGTTTCAAACAACTGGATTTATGTCCTGAAAACAAACACACTGTATATATGTGTATACCTAGTATAATAAGTATATCCCACGATGTCTTCGAGTTATGTGTTAACAGTGTTATCATATGTCAGATTTGAGATATGCTCTGTTCATTGATATGCAGTAGGCAAGTGGTTAACGTACTTGCCTCTGGTATGAGAGGACACACATTTGAATTCCAGTGGTCTCAAATTGTTTAAATGCACCTTCTCAGTACCTTTAATAGGTAAGGAAGAGTAAAATTATGCCCTTAGTCATTCCGTTTGAGGCGAGCACAATACCCTGTGCACGCTATCACAATACCCTGTGCAAGTTTGCACAATACCCTGTGCACGCTTGTGTTTTATTTAACATAGTTGTGAACAAGTTATTGTTATTCTGTTAAATGCAGATGACATTTTTGAATCTTGCACATATTGATAGATTCAATTTAAATGCATCTGTTTATACTTGCTAAAGGTGGCCTGACTTATGTGTTCTCTGTCATAGGTGAACACATTTAAGAACTGAATCGCTTTTTTCTGCTGTAAACGCCGGTAGTACATGGCAAATTCCATGAAACGCGTTTGCGTTTGCTAGAGCAATTTGCCATGATAAACAAGGGCAAATGAGACGTCTACCGTCAGTGTATCTTCAGACAGTGGAGTGGCCTCACCAAGACATACTAGATGCGTACGCAGTAGACGCCTCCTTAAAAAGTCAAGTTTATTTGAAATAAGACGCTATTTGTTTTCAACAGAAGTTTTCAAGTTAATGGTAATACAAGTAAATATATGATACACAATATCATAAGTAAAACACCGTATTAATATATTATTTAATGTTACTAGTTGTCTAGCCTATTTTTTTTTTATAAAAAAAAAGGAATTAATTCGACACATGCATGCCAAGGTAGATGTGTTATAATGTGTTCATCCCGAAACTTACGTTTGGTGCACCATTGGCGAATCCAAACACGAACAATGCGAACAGAAATCCGGCCATTCTGAAAATATATTAAATATGTGCTTTATAAGTATATTAACACAAATACGAATCAAAGAAAACGTTCGCATGGCCCAACTCATGTAAATTTCAATATGCATGCTCATCGGTGTACACAACACGATACCTTTGGTCTAAACATAGTTTATTTCACAGATGACGTACTATACAAAAGCAACATTAATATCAAATTAACTGGAACGAACTCAGAATGATTATATATATCCTTTCCATGGGATCAGTGATTTAACATTGAATCCAGTTTCCATAGACTAATCCCTAAATGACAATTAGAATCATTTACTTGCTAAAATGTACTTGTGGACAGTTTCAGTGACGGCATCTATCATTGAAACTCGTGGAGGTATGAAACCACTCATTATTTTCCGCATTTACTTGCTAAAATGTACTTGTTGACAGTTTCAGTGACAGCATCTATCATTGAAACTCGTGAAGGTATGAGACCAGTTATGATTTCCCTAATTATTTACTTGCTAAAATGTACTTGTGGACAGTTTCAGTAACATCATCTATCATTGAAACTCGTGAAGGTATGAAACCACTAATTATTTTCCCCATTTACTAGCTTAAATGTACTTGTGGACAGTTACAGTGACATTTACTTGCTAAAATATACTTGTGGACAGTTTCAGTGACAGCATCTATCATTGAAACTCGTAAAGGTATGAAACCACTAATTATTTGCCCATTTACTTGCTAAAATGTACTTGTGGACAGTTTCAGTCACAGCATCTATCATTGAAACTCGTGAAGGTATGAAACCACTAATTATTTTCCGCATTTACTTGCTAAAATGTACATGTGTACAGTTTCAGTGACAGCATCTATCATTGAAACTCGTGAAGGTATGAAGCCACTTATTATTTTCCGCATTTACTTGCTAAAATGTACTTGTGGACAGTTTCAGTGACAGCATCTATCATTGAAACTCGTGAAGGTATGAAACCAATAATTATTTCCCGCATTTACTTGCTAAAATGTACTTGTGGACAGTTTCAGTGACAGCATCTATCATTGAAACTCGTGAGGGTATGAAACCACTAATTATTTTCCCCATTTACTTGCTAAAATGTACTTTTGGACAGTTTCAGTGACATTTGCTTGCTAAAATGTACTTGTGGACAGTTTCAGTGACAGCATCTATCATTGAAACTCGTGAAGGTATGAAACCACTAATTATTTTCCCCATTTACTTGCTAAAATGTACTTGTGGATAGTTTAAGTGACAGCATCTATCATTAAAACTTGTGAGGGTATGAAACCACTAATTATTTTCCCCATTCACTTGTTAAAATGTACTTGTGGACAGTTTCAGTAACAGCATCTATCATTGAAACTCGTGAAGGTATGAAACCACTAATTATTTTCCGCATTTACTTGCTAAAATGTACATTTGGACAGTTTCAGTGACAGCATCTATCATTGAAACTCGTGAAGGTATGAAGCCACTAATTATTTTCCGCATTTACTTGCTAAAATGTACTTGTGGACAGTTTCAGTGACAGCATCTATCATTGAAACTCGTGAAGGTATGAAACCACTAATTATTTTCCGCATTTACTTGCTAAAATGTACTTGTGGACAGTTTCAGAGACAGCATCTATCATTGAAACTCGTGAGGGTATGGAACAACTAATTATTTTCTCCATTTACTTGCTAAAATGTACTTTTGGACAGTTTCAGTGACAGCATCTATCATTGAAACTCGTGAAGATATGAAACCACTAATTATTTCCCTATTAACTTGCTAAAATGTACTTGTGGACAGTTTCAGTGACAGCATCTATCATTGAAACTCGTGAGGGTATGAAACCACTCATTATTTTCCTCATTTACTTGCTAAAATGTGTGGACAGTTTCAGTGACAGCATCTATCATTGAAACTCGTGAAGGTATGAAACCACTAATTATTTTCCGCATTTACTTGCTAAAATGTACATGTGGACAGTTTCAGTGACAGCATCTATCATTGAAACTCGTGAAGGTATGAAACCACTAATTGTTTTCCCCATTTATTTGCGAAAATGTACTTGTGGACAGTTTCAGTGACAGCATCTATCATTGAAACTCGTGAAGGTATAAAACCACTAATTATTTTCCGCTTTTACTTGCTAAAATGTACTTGTGGACAGTTTCAGTGACAGCATCTATCATTGAAACTCGTGAAGGTATGAAACCACTAATTATATTCCCCATTTACTTGCTTAAATGTATTTGTGGACAGTTTCAGTGACAGCATCTATCATTGAAACTCGTGAAGGTATGAAACCACTAATTATTTTCCCCATTTACTTGCTAAAATGTACTTGTGGACAGTTTCAGTGACAGCATCTATCATTGAAACTCGTGAGGGTATGAAACCACTAATTATTTTCCGCATTTACTTGCTAAAATATACTTGTGGCCAGTTTCAGTGACAGCATCTATCATTGAAACTCGTGAAGGTATGAAACTACTGATTATTTTCCGCATTTACTTGCTAAAATGTACTTGTGGACAGTTTCAGTGACAGCATCTATCATTGAAACTCGTGAGGGTATGAAACCACGAATTATTTGCCCCATTTACTTGCTAAAATGTACTTATGGACAGTTTCAGTCACAGCATATATCATTGAAACTCGTGAAGGTATGAAACCACTAATTATTTTCCGCATTTACTTGCTTAAATGTTCTTGTGGACAGTTTCAGTGACAGCATCTATCATTGAAACTCGTGAAGGTATGAAGCCACTAATTATTTTCTCCATTTACTTGCTTAAATGTACTTTTGGACAGTTTCAGTGACAGCATCTATCATTGAAATCGTGAAGGTGTGAAGCCACTAAATATTTTCTCCATTTACTTGCTAAAATGTACTTGTGGACAGTTTCAGTGACAGCATCTATCATTGAAACTCGTGAAGGTATGAAGCCACTAATTATTTTCTCCATTTACTTGCTTAAATGTACTTTTGGACAGTTTCAGTGACAGCATCTATCATTGAAATCGTGAAGGTGTGAAGCCACTAAATATTTTCTCCATTTACTTGCTAAAATGTACTTGTGGACGGTTTCAGTGATAGCATCTATCAATGAAAATTGTGAATGGAATAAACTGCCCATGAACATATGAAATGCAGTAGTTCCGGTTGTTTCTGTCAAGCATTAAATCAGGACATTGTTAAAATATTCTTACATATATTTTTTTTATCTAGGAAACTTTAGCGAAGACTATATTATAGTGAATGATGCAAATTCTTACATAAGTTTTTTTATCTAGGAAACAGACATGAACACTATATTATAATGAACGATGCAAATTCTTTCATTTTTTTTATCTAGGAAACAGACGCGAAGACTATATTATAGTGAATGATGCAAATTCTTTCATGTTTTTTTTTATCTAGGAAACAGACGCGAACACTATATTATAGTGAGCGATGCATTCACTATAATAGAGTGTTCGCATTTTAGGAAACAGACGCGAACACTATATTATAGTGAACGATGCATTCGCTATAAGATAGTGTTCACATCTGTTTCCTAGATTAAACAAAATATGTAAGAATTTGAACAATGTCCTGATTTAATACTTGAAAGAAACAACCGGAACTAACGCATTTCGTACGTTCATGGGCAATTTATTCCATTCACGAGTAACAGAATGACATAATGAGTTACCGTACAGATTGGTACGATAAGCATGTGACTGTAAATCGTGGGCCTTTTGATAGGAGAACCTGTTAAACAAACGATACTTCAAATAAACAAACGACACTTCTGAAAAACCAGGAGATCATTTTAGTAAACAATAATAATAAAATGAAAATTATGATCAATAAAGGACAATTTTGACAAAAGCCTTCAATTTGATAAACGATAACTTAAGAATTTGATAATCAAGCGTCAGGTCTACTACATAAATGACAAATCTGAAAACAAGAGTCAATGCTAATACATAAACGACAATTATGAACATCAATGTCAATTCCAATACATAGACGACAACTATGAATCCATGCGTCAATTCTAATACATAAACGACACTTATAAATACAATCGTCAATTCTAATACATAAACGACAATTATGAACACCAACGTCAATCCTAATACATAAACTACAATTCTGAATCCAAGCGTCAATTCTAATACATAAACGACACTTATAAATACAATCGTCAATTCTAATACATAAACGACAATTCTGAATCCAAGCGTCAATCCTAATACATAAACGACAATTCTCAATTCAAGCGTCAATGCTAATACATAAACGACAATTATGAACACCAACGTCAATTCTAATACATAGACGACAATTATGAATCCAAGCGTCAATTCTAATACATAAACGACACTTATAAATACAATCGTCAATTCTAATACATAAACGACAATTCTGAATCCAAGCGTCAATTCTAATACATAAACGACAATTATGAATTCAAGTGTCAGTGCTAATACATAAACGACAATTATGAATTCAAGCGTCAATGCTAATACATAAACGACAATTATGAACACCAACGTCAATTCTAATACATAGACGACAATTATGAATCCAAGCGTCAATTCTAATACATAAACGACAAATATAAATACAATCGTCAATTCTAATACATAAACGACAATTTTGAATTCAAGCGTCAATTCTAATACATAAACGACAATTCTGAATTCAAGAGTCAATGCTAATAAATAAACGATAATTATGAATTCAAGCGTCAATTCTAATAATTAAACGACAATTCTGAATTCAAGAGTCAAATGTAATATATAAACGAAAATTTTGTATTCAAGCGTCAATTATAATACATAAACGACCATAATGAATACAAGCGACAGTTCTAATACACAAACAATAATTCTGATAGACGAAACTCATAACATAATATACTTTTGATAAACAAAAACACATTTCTTACAACCAAAACAATTCCGACGAATATATTGATATTATTATATTATAACCTATTATACAGGCAAGTCTCTTAGTGAAAATTGTTTTTGGTGAGTCAAAACTTACATTTATTAATAAAATATAATGATATTGTCACAATGGACAATATGGACAATGATGAAAATTCCTAACTACTCACTTTTGTATCTTATTTTCTTAGTTTAAATATATGTGAGAATAGGAGTAATAACTATTTTGCGTTTGAACAACAGTAAATATGTATTTTTGGTTTAAGTTGTTACATCTTTAAAGAGTTATCTTCCTTTTATATGAAAACGTGAAATGAGCTGATAAAACATATACCATGATTGTATCAAAGTCCGTTAAAGACATCACACCAGAATCAAAAGATCACGGTCATTTTACATCTAGAGACGATCACAAACGTGTTAATCCTCCACTGTGGAAAATATTTATTGAGGCCCTGACATACTTTCACATAAGAATATTGTTCAAAGACTGTATTTGGAGACCATTTTTGAAGATCCAATTAATGTAAGTTTACACATAATTATTATCACAATTAAGAATATAATATATGTTGCCTTAAACTTTACCAAAATCAATACTAAAAATATATAATTTAATCATGATGGTACTGTTACACACAACATTTAGAAATAATTAAATCGGATTTTTTTTGTCTGGGCCTCATAATATAACAGTACATACCAACCTCCAATTTTGCATGCAATTCTCGTACTTGTCACAATGCATGAAAAAAACAATCATAATTATGCCCCCGCTATTTATATAGGATGGATTAGGCTGGTGTGATGTCTTTAAAGATATGCACTGCTTAGGATTGGTAGGAAATAATATAAAACATAAATAACAGTTTTACCCATTTTATTGTAAATGTACCGTCTATCATAAAATGAAACATGGATAATCCTAAATTACCTCCCTTTTAAGTAAATACCGTTTGAACTTCAAGTAACTCCAGTTATTCGGGTTAACATTCAAGATTTCGAAAAGTTCTTTATCGAATAACATGGCTTCTGGGAGTGCAATAAAACTATGACTTATTTATCGTAATACACTAGTGTATTACAGATGCAAATGAGGACCGAATCACTGTGTTTGTATACAGTAAAACACTTAATCCCAATTGTTTGCATGGTATATCATACGGTACGTTCAGACACCTTAATTATTTATCATCATTTGAAATCTTACTTCATAAAATGAATGTTAGTAACGTTAAATTTGGTTTAAAGTGTCGCATTATTTGTCGTTGTATTGGGGTTACAGCCGCGTAACATAGCGACGTCATGTAAACAACAAAACGATTTGTCCTACATATATAAGGAAAATTGACAACATTAATGTGAAACTATCACGTCGTAGGTGTGTTATGTGATAAACAAAAGCTTACATTCGTGACTGTGTATTATCGACTTTAATAAACTCGTTGGATAAACTGATCATTTTATCAAACTCGTTTATTAAAATCAACAATACACAGTCACTCATGTAAGCTCTATTTAGCAAACGCATTTGTAGTGGCAATGCTGGTAAAAGATGATTTCAAACTAACTTTAGTTAGAATAAGGAACATAGAAAACATGAAAATATTGAAAGACTTTGACAGACTCTATATATTACTTAAAAGGTTTACTCACCTTGAATTCCCCATTCAAAATGAAATACTGTTCATCAAGTACTGTTTTTTTATTTATACTGGAACGAACCATAATCAATCATATAAAGTAAACGAATGTAAACAACATTGTGGTCAACACGCAATCAGTAACACCCATAATTAAAATGATTTTTTCTCGAATGTGCAAAAGAGTTAATGGAACGACAAGACAAGATTAAAGACAAACATCAAACGCATCAAAACATAACAAAAACTATGGTTTATTTATTTCTATTTTGTATTTTGATATATGAGATGGTGATGAGGCTATTAACACTAAATTGTCTTAAGCTTCTATAATGTTTTAATTATTGTGATCGAGTTGTTGTTGTTAAAGTAAACGTTCTTGGTGTGGACGTTACCTGCATAATGATAAAGTTGCATGTTTGTTTAATTACAATATTTTAATTATGAGTAATGATTATTAGGCAATGCATAAGTCTTCCGTGCAGATGTGCATGTTTCAAATATAAAATGAAACAAAAAACGTAATGAACATGATGCTACAGGTATTATTTGTCCCATCGTGTTTTAATGGTGTTTTAAAAAACCTCATTACGTGGCCCGCCTAAATTCCATTAAGCGATGGGAAAGCTTATATTAGCAGGATTTTATAACGGATATTTCGACAGTAAAAAGGTATGAAAGGAGAAGTTGGAAATCCCGAACACGATAAGTACAACAAATATTGCAGTCTCTGTTTGTTCATGAACGGTAGTGACAAGTGCCTCCTACCGTTTACCCCCTCTAGCCCCGGGTTGAGCAGAATTCAGTATATAAAATGTCTATAGCACAAACATTTCAGCCATCCCGAAGATGGTATGCATATGACGGTGAACATGGAACCTTCTATGAGGCATTTCACATTATTCTATGGCTAAACGGCGTATGGTCCCAGTTTCTAACAAAACACTTTGTCCTAAACGAGAAAACAATGGGCGAAATAAACAAAATGGAATTTAGTTGGAAGCAGAGGTTATGAAGCCTGCGTATCACAGGTAACAATTAAAAAGGAGGCAACATATCCTAAGGGTGATTAAACAATACTCTGAACATTTAAAGGTCGGAACAGTGGATCCACCTATTCGTAATTCAAGTAGGAAAACAAAGGTATTTAAGAATGTACCACCGATATCTGTAAATATCGGGCTCAGTGATCTCCAAAGATCGGAATGAATAACAGTCCTGATCGCAAACACGGGGCGACGTTTTACCGCCGCAACACTGCACAGGCAACGCTACTGTGATATATAAAAAAGTTTGAAAGGGGAAATTTGGAAATCTTCGAACAAGATAAGTCCAACACAATACTGAACACATATTGCAGTCTCGGTTTGATAGAGACTGTTCATGAACGGTAGTGAAAAGCTTTTGCTACCGTTTACGCCCTCTAGCTCAGAGTTGAGCAGATACATAAAATGTTTATAGAAAACAAAAATTCCAGCCATCCCGAAGATGTTTAGAAACATTTTGACTGAAAAAATGCGAAAACCTGTTTAAAATTACCTATTAAATGTTTTAATATTACAATATGGAACCGTTTAAGCCGAAAATAAGGTTTATTTCATACCCCAGCCAACCCCGTTTTCACTTTTTGGAGAAGAGGTTGGAAGGGGTATGTAAGTTAATACTTGGACCACGTAATGTTATCTATTATGACAGTAGGTGGTCTGAAAGTAGAACAGAACATGCAGCATTCACTGACCTAAAACATACACTTAATAAGTTTAGCAAGTAGATTGCATGGCAAATTCATTTGTGCATATTCTAGACATATTCTAGGCTATGCATGGCAGCGGTCATTAACTCTATAATTAACATAATTAGCAGATATATGCAGCGCATTGTGTTTAAAACGATATCTGCGAGAAAAAAAACACACACTTTTAATCTACCTGCTTTACAGCTATTATAGAATAGAACAGATCAGAACATACTTTTATTGACTTGTACGTTCAGTACATCCTCATAACATATATAAAACAATTACAAAATACATATTTAAATCACGTTTAACATACAAAGTATATGATTAATATACGCTCATATATCAGCTCTAAAGAGGATGAACTATAAAGTGTTCAAACATGCGTTATATATATTCTATATTTGAGATCTGTTGCCAATTTAAAAATAATCATTTTGTTTTCAGTTTGCAATAATTCGATGAATTTAAACATACTTGGTCTATTACGACAATATTGTGCTATGTATTTCCTCCTTATATCGGAATAACATGGACATTTTAGAATGAAACGATGATCTTGAGTATTACAATATTGACAAAAACGTTCGTTTCTTTCAAACCTATTGATGCCATACCGACCTGCTTGCATTCTTAGAGAATGTGACGATAACCTTATTCTACTGACTAAACTTTAAATCGCATGGCAATACATCTAAATATATCTCATAATGAAAATGATTTTTCACATGTTATGCAAATCTAAGACAACAGAATTTTGTTTATCAGCATACCACTTTTGTAAAAAATCAATCAATTATTTTTTGTTTGAATACTAATACAAATGAATTACAAACAACTGTGGCAGGGATAGCCCAAATTAAATTGAAACCATATTCATAAATTAATGTTTTAACATTAGATAACCTGTTTTTTTGCCATAAACACAGTCATCATAGGCCATAATTATTATATAACATGTTTCAATATAATATTGTCAGTATTTAACAACTTAAACCAATATTTAACAATTTTAACATAACGTCCCAGTTCACCGTAAACAGCAGCTGTACAATTACATACTTTAACATTTAATATTTTCTTCTTTTTTTTAAAGTGTATTCGTTCAATTTCTTTAGAATTGCTAAAGCCCCGCATTTCCGACGCATATCCCAAGACTGAACCAACAAATGCATCAAAAAGTTGACAACGTAATTTAGGTTTAAGTTTATATTTACGACAATTTACTTATAAAACATTAAGCTTTTCCAAACTAATTGTTCTTGGTTTAGTGAAAAATTACCAATACCAGTATAATTAAACACGATAACCAAATAATTAAAATCATCAACTACTACAATAAGTGAATACCTCATTTGGTAATAGTCTACCTCCTTTCCTAACGACTATAACTTTCGTTGTAAGCCTATTCACTTCAAGACTCCATTTTTTACATTGACAATCAAACAAATCGAGGCTACTCTGTATTTCTTCTGGTGAATTTCCAAGGATAACCATATCATCAGCAAAAAGTAGTAACATTAATACAGTATCACCTATCTTTAAATCAGAATTTATATCTTTTTGCAAAAACAACTCTAGTCTTCAAGAAATAGAGTAAATAAGATTGGACGACATCCTCTACGGTGGTTGCTGCTGTCAACTAACTACTGGACTAGTATGTTGCGGTAGTCTAGTTTGGGGCCACACCCATCACAGTATGATCCCTGCGCCGCACATACCCTCCGAAGACCTGTACATCTTCCATCTTCGGTCTTCTGTCTTCCATCTTCGGCTTTGACAACGCGGTGGCGGTTACCCCTCTCGGCTTATGACTTCTGACATCTGACCTCCGACTTTGGTGTAGCCATCAGACATCTTAACTCTCGGTCAAATGACACTCAAGCTACTGAACAACCAGGCTGTTACCCTGTCCAAACTGCAGTTCAGTAATGCCACTCTACGCGAATAGAGTATACGTCAATGGCGTAGATGGCTGGCAAGGCGAAGCCTATACAAACTTCATGTGTGTCATCTGTGCCCTCTCTGCGACGTAGACGCGGCGAATATCCAGGTGGTGCAATACAATAGGATTATTACTAGAGTAAGGTGTTCTGGAAGTTTGTATCATAGTCACTGAAATTCTTTTTATATTTGCACAGGTGTAAATTGTGTAAATGAAAATAACATCTATTATTATTGGAAGTTAGAGTATGGCAGACTATGCGTGAGAAAGCTGAAAAAGACATGCTACAAAACAAATAGAGTATTGTTGGTTGGTTTAAACAACTAGATGGGCTACGCCCATCTCGATGTTCAAATAAACCAACTCGATGACACCATACTCTTTTTTTTACACAGAAACCGCGGCGGTGGCATTGTGGTAGAGATTCCGCCTCGCATGTGGGAGGTCCTTGGTTAGATCCCGTAGGGGCACACCAACGACTGCATTAAACTGGTGCTAGTAGCGCTTCATTCGCAATATCTCTTACACTGCTTTGCAGCATTACTCGAATGTTATACACAGGTTTCCATATTGGTTACGTCATCGCGTGTTAAATTCCTGCCAAAACCGCCAAAACAAATTTGCATTCTAAGTTATCATGCAAATGTTGCATTGTTATTCAGCCGATTGCTCCATCGATAGTTTATTTACATGAAAGCAATGATAAAACCTTCTTCTGCATTGTAGAAAACAAAAACTCAACGCAAATTATACATCAACACGAGTGTCTAGCGGCCATATTGTTTACATAGCAACATTGCACTATTTTCTGTAACGTTGCCTTCCGGCTAACAGAATGTCAAGATTTTGAACATACCGAAGCGCCGTGATAAACACGAGGCGGGATCCCGAAGAATGACGGGATTGGTCGAGCGTTCACGAGCGGGATCCCGAAGAATGGCGGGATTGGCCGATCGTTCAGGATTGGTATCTCCCTTGCTAGATTTTCAGCATATACAGAGTAGTGCTATGACTGGTAGGAACATAAGTAGGATCAGATATTGACCTTTATAATGTTCCCTCATACAACTGTTTCGTAATAGTATAAAGTGAATATCAAAGTTTAAATATACTGTGAGACTATGTCAAACTTTCAAACATGCATTTTTATGTCCCCACCACCGAATAGTGAGGGGCATATAGTATAGCCATGTCCTTCCGTCCTTCCGTATGTCCGTCCCGAAATGTTTGTGTGTTTATCTCCTTCCACACTATTCAACCGATGGCTTCGAAACTTTACAGGATGCTTACCTATGATGTCAAGATGTGCATATCGTTTCGGCGTCAAAATCGACCTAGTATTACCGGAGCATAGTAGTACTCGAGCTTACTTGTGTTTTACTTATATTGCCTAATGATGCTGCCTTGTTGGTTAGAGATTAGATCATGGCGGGGATTTCTTTATTTACACTGTCCTGCCACCTACATTCGGACGCTGTGGTTTCTATAGGACCCTATATATCATTTTTAATGGGATGACAGTAGGGTAAGTGTGATGTTTGGTGCACCCTAGAACCGGTTTAACCCCCCAGTGGTCTTTGTTGCCACTGACCGTTCCATGGCAGTAGCCCTATTGTCAACCCTTTTGTGTTTGTGATGTCGTATGTATTTTTTATTACTTTTGCCTTCTCGTTTGTCTGTTTGCGTGTTTGTTTTTGTGTTTTGTGGTTGACGATCGTCCTTGAATGCTGCTTTCCCTGTCCGATATTTTTATCTTTCTAGTATTACCGGAGTTATGGCCCCTTTTTCTTCAAATTGTACGTGAAAATATCTTGTATGTCCATCTCCTCCGACACTTTTCAACCGATTGCTTCGAAACTTTACAGAACGTTTACCTCGAGGGTTTAACGCCTAACTATGCTAAGTGACATTTTTACTAAAAGTTTTTTTTTTAATTAAGTAGTAGTATTTTAGGATATACATAATGTCATAAAATGTTTTTCTTATATCATGGATGGTTACTAAGAAAATATTAATTTGGCATACTATTCTATTTCAAAAAGGTTTTTTATTTAAACGCGTAACTATGCTAAGCGTTCATTTTTTTTATATTTTTTTCATATTTCCAAATGATTTTAAGTGACAAGGAGCTCATTTTATTTTAAGAAAAAGATACATTTTTAGACAGGTATTGACTTGGATTTGATTTTACAGCCAAGATTTGTAATTAGGGTCCAAAAAAAAAAGTTAAAAAAAAAAGTCAAGTAATGAGTCTACACATATTATTAACCCTTTTTTAAGTATAATTACTTGAATTGTACAATTTAAGCCTCAGTAATAATATTGTGATGTCATGTTGTGATGTCATATTGTGATTTCATGATTTATTATGAAGTCACAACTTTAAAATTATTTAGTATTTTTATTGAGGCCCTGACTGGAATCATATTTGAACCAAACAATTTTAACTTTAAAATTTGGTACACTTTTTCAACTTTTAATATCTTATAATTGATAAGAAATAGTAAATTTCAAATGAAAAAACAACAACTTGAATGTTATAAAAATAAGGTTTGTTATATCTAAAATAAAATATACACGAGTATCATCATGAATAAGGTTTTATTTTATGATAATCAATGAAATACTGTGTTTTATCAGTGAAATACAAGTGTTATTCCACACTGTGGAATATAGAGTTTTATTTCCACAGTAGCTACCGGGACTACTTTTTTAATGTACAACCAACACAAATGCATGAACAGTGACACGGATCACAAGATATTGTTTGTAGAATCATAAAATAAAAAGAAAATTTGTTGTTTTGTCGTGAATAACATATTTTGTTTCATCTCGCTAACTTTTATGTTTTCAATCGTGAAAATATATTGAGATTATTTAACTACTGGGATCGATTATAGGGAAATCTTTCACGAGTGGTAGACGTGTGGTTCTTTTCACGAACGAGCGCACGCGAGTGAGTAAAAAAACAAAGCACGTATACCATTAAGTGAAGGATTACCCAATAATCGATCCCAGCTGTTAAATAATCTATTTATTATATTTTAAATTACGTTTTTGCAAACAAATATTCGCTTTATTGAACGTTATCGGCGGATGACGTCGACGTCATCAACACTGTTGACGTCAGGACTCAACGTCGCAACGTTAGTAATTATTGTGTTCTAAGTTAGCAACGTTAGTTATTATTGTGTTCTGAGTTAGTTATTAATATTTAGCGATTATGAATATTCTAGCACTGAGAAAATCCCGATCGTTCACGCATAGAAATGGAATAAAATGTTTTCTCACTTCTCGATGAAATAAAATATGTTATTCACTCCAAAACAACAAATATCCTCTATTTATTTCAAAGGCAGACACATGTATTATAAGACTGCAGATAGGCCTCGCCTAATGCCAATGTGTCAGATGCAATTGTCGCCGGGGTAGCTCTGTGTTCAATGAAAACATTCCTGCCAAAGTTCGTCAAATCCAACAGGGCGTTAACAAAAAACAAAAAAAAAATAAAAAAAACAAAACAATTTATGAAAAAGGAAAATAAAAAAAGATTTTAAAAAAATATTGAAAAAAGAAAGAAAATAAAAAGAAAAAAAGAAAAAAAAAGAAAAAAAAAGAAAAGAAAAATTTAAACCAAACAGAAAAAGAATAATAAAAAAAGGCAAAAGATCTGTTAAAGTTTGGTAAAGATCAGATGAAAAAAATGAAAAATGAAGGTCCTATCGTATTAACGAGGCAATATATAGCATTTTTAACGAAATCAAGGGCCATAACTCCGCTGTCTCTGGTCCGATCTGGCTAGTTTTCGAACATGTCCGAGTTTTCATTGATATTAAAAATCTGGTAAAGATTTGGTAAAGATCGGATGAAAAAAGTTAATTGATGGACAGACTACGGACGACGGACGGACGACGGACACACCATCCCATAAGCTCTGCTTGCCCTTCGCCGGTAGATCTAAAAATTGATATGGTTGTTTACCATTCCTCTGTTTTTTACTCCATCCCTCTGGAAGACTGCACCAATATAACCTAAAATGTGTATTCACATTTAAATAAAAAAAAGTCTGTTTTATATTATGGCTGATATGTATTTTTTAGAGCAACTTATGGACAAATATTGTTGTTTAAAAAAAGGATAAAATATAGGGTTATACATATCTTTAAAAAAAACACCATTGACTAAAGTTATAAATGAAAGTCAATGATTTCAAAAAATTAAATAAAAAAGCTGTCAAAAAAGGATAAAAAGTGTATGAAAAATTATGGGATTCTTTTTTTTCCAAGCAAAAATTCTTATGTTTAAGAATTGTGTTGATAATCTGCAGACAGTTTTATATTATTGCCCATCATATTCCACTAAACTATGACTGACGCCTACCTAAAGCCCATTGGGACGGTGGCGTTTGATGTTTGTCCATGATCTTTCTTGTCGTGCCCTTAATGGTTTATTCTCTTACTGCTCTGGCTTCTGCAAAGTCATTGAGTACCTTCATTGTGGATTTCTAGGCTATTGTTTTTTTGTATTATATTTACACGAGCATATTTGTGTTTTACTTATATTGCCTATTGATGCTGCCTTGTTGGTTAGAGATTAGATCATGGCGGGGATTTCTTTATTTACACTGTCCTGTTTTAATGGGATGACAGTAGGGTAAGTGTGAGGTTTGATGCAGCCTAGAACCGGTTTAAACCCCCAGTGGCCTACTTTGCCACTGACTGTTCCAAGGCGGTAGCCCTATTGTCAACCCTTTTGTGTTTGTGATGTCGTTTGCATTTTTTATTACTTTTGTCTTTTCGTTTGTCTGTTTGCGTGTTTGTTTTTGTGTTTTGTGGTTGACTGTCGTCCTTGAATGCTGCTTTCCCTGTCCGATATTTTTATCCTTTTTTTTAGAGTGTAAGAATAGGAAAGAAGTAGTCGGTTTGTGAATTTTAGTGATTTTCTTTTATATCTGACAATCAAATATCTGTTTATCGGCTATACATTTCATGCCCATGCTAAAATAACATAAATGAATGAAAATAAGTAATCAGTTACATCATATCTCTACTAAAAACCTTTGTTTAAATCACTTAGCATAGTTTCGCATTAACAGAATTGAGCTTTGAAACTTAAAATTCAGTGCCAAACTATGCCAAGTGATATTTCATAAAAAAAAAAACGTAATTGTAATTAAAGATAATTTAAAGAGACTTTATGTGAGGTTTTTTGCTTCTCCTGTAAAATTTACTAAAATGCACTTTAAAGATGTTGGCTGGGCAAGTTTTGACATCTTCAAGTCTACACATTTGATTTTTTAAATCATAGTTTTATTTGACAACAAAATTGTTTCATTTTTTCCATTCTAGTAGATATGGATATAATGTAAGATTTTAGATGGTAACATACCAAATTTTAAGATTTATTTTTTTTTCATATTTTTTCCGTCATTTGTGATCATTTTTAGTTGTCAACAAAATAGGGGGTATGGGTATCTTTAATAAATCAGATTTTTGTTTTTCAGTAGTGGAATACATATATAAAAGTAGATACTGAGCTAATTTTGTTTTCGATCTCCATGTCAATATTGTGTGTACAGTATTTTACATTGAAAATGTCAAAATAACTCCAAAATGGGTTTTATTTAAAGAATTTTTAATAAAAAATCACTAGAAGCCTGGTGACCTATATATTTTTTTATTTGTTTTGAAAGAAATGTCATAGGACATATACAAGTTTTAAAAAAAGTTGATCATTAGAACATGTTTTTTATCTTGAAATTATTTTTCGGTATAAACAAAAGTGGGTGGGGTACGGTCCATATATGTTTGCTTTTTCAAGTACAAATACGAACGAGAATTACAATTGTTTTTGTATGATTTGAAATACATGTATATATGCATTCGAAAATTAATTGTTGTTTTTCAATAAACGTAATGTTATAAACAATTGTGAAAATGTTCAATGACAATATTTTCCCTCTTTTTAGTGAAATTTTCCCTCTTTTTAGTGAAATTTTGAAGTTAGAAATATGTGCCTTTTTCAATAACGTCTAGTGGGAAAAAACGCGTGGTGACCTAGCCTTTTCTTGATAATTTTGAATCTAAATTATACCAAAGAAGCTTTAAATATGAATTAAAAAAAAATCTCATCTCTACGTCCTTTCCCAGCCAACCTCCTTAAATAGCAAATTTACGCGTTAAACCATCGACCTGTGATGTCAAGATGTGCATATCGTTTCGGCGTCAAAATGCACCCAGTATTACCGGAGTTATGATCCTTTTTTCATCAAATGTTACGTCAAAATATATTGTGTGTCTATCTCCACTCACACTGTTTAACCGATTCTTTGAAACTTTACAGGACGCTTACCTATGATGTCAAGATGTGCGTATTGTTTCGGCGTCAAATTCGGCATACTATTACAGAACTTATGGCCCTTTTTTCGTCAAAGTTTACGTTAAAATATCTTGTGTGTCTATCTCCTCCCACATCTTTCCTCCATTTCTTTTCAAACTTTAGAGGATGCTTACTTTTGAGGTTTTTTGCTTCTCCTATAAAATTTACTAAAATGCACTTTAAATAGCAAATTTACGCGTTAAACCATCGACCTTTGATATCAAAATGTGCATATCGATTCGGCGTCAAAATCGACCTATTATTACCAGGCCACTTTTTCGCCAAATCTTACGTTTTACACTGATTGTTTCAGTGGGGGCATCCGTGTCCCGTGGACACATTTCTAGTTGAATAATGTAACTCTATGACAAGAAGTATGCCTTAATGTCCAAAAGGGAATACCAATTATGCAAGACATTTCAATAAAACAATAGTTGTAACAGTTTAGAAATTGCGGGCAGGACATGAGTATCGTGTTATTGTTTTGTGTGTTTAATACAAAGTCCATACAACTAACGAATTACATACTATTTACGCCATTTACTTAACAATGCTGTAATTACGTAATATCGCCAACATGATACCACTATTCTCTATCTATCTATTTATTTTGCTGCACATCTTCACGGGAACTTTGAGCAGTTGCACGCCTGTGTCATTTAGTAGAATAAAGTGAAGGTTAAAAGCAAGGATAAGATGAACATTGGTGATAGGTTGTTAAAAGTGATAGTGAAAGGATTTCCAATCGAAATAAATATAGATATAAAATCGAACAGGAAAAGCAGCATTCAAGGACGACAGTCAACCACAAACACACAAAGAAACAAAGAACAAATTTACAGATGAATAAAAGGCCAAATAAGACATCACAAACACAAAATGGTTGACAATAGGGCTACCGCTTTGGAACGGTCAGTGGCAAAAATGGCCGCTGGGGGTTTAAAACAGGTTCTAGGGTGCACAAACTTAGCCTAGAAAGCCACAAAGAAGGTACTCATTGACTTGGCAGAAGACAGAGTAACAAGAGAACAAACCATTGAGGGCACGACAAGACACGACTGTAGACAAACATCGAACGTCACCGTCCTTTTGGGCTTTAGGTAGACGTCATCATATGGTCCACAGACTGTCCGGTCATCGCATAATTAAAGAGGAAAGCATAGTGGCGAACTGTAAATGGGTCCACCACCAAGCATGCAGTGCGTTGCAAAATGATAGGGTCATTACCTCTTTTGATAAACCACCTTTTAACAATTTTAACAAAGATAGTATGAAAGTGACAATGGCCAAGGATCTTACAAAGTTTGTAAATCACGTCACCAAGGAAATCAGGTTGTGATAGTCCTTGTCGCAGAAGAGTTCTTAAATTACTTTTATATTTGGAAAGACGGTCAGGGTTACGATGATAAAATGTTGCAAAGGTTTTACGAAGTTTATGGTAACGGTAACCCTGATGGAGTAGCTTTTTAGTTATACAAAGATTACGAATATTAAAGTTCTCAACTCGAGTGCAAGCTTTAGAAAAACGAATAAGTTGAGACACATATACCACATAAGAAGAAATATAAAAAGATCGGACATAGGAACATCCCCATCTAAATGGTGATAATTAACAATATCAAACTTAAAATCATATATTTTGCTAATTTTTTCACCATTTTCAATGGAGAGATGTAAATCAAGAAAAGAAGCGTTAGTATCAGAAAAAATAGCTTTATTAAGTTGAATGTACTAATAACCGTAGTAGAAAAGAAAGGTTTGTCAATGTTTAATATGTCATCCAGATACCGAGAGGTGTCATTAAAGGCCTCAATAACATCTTCCTGTGTATCTGGTGAAAGACTCAACATAAAATATATTTCATAGCAATATAAAAACAAATCTGCGACAAGAGATGCACAGTTCGTACCGATAGGGATACCAACAATTTGTACACTTTTCACCGTAAATCCGATTGCTAAATACATAATTGGTTACTATATATTTCCCCATAAGACCAATTTCAATTGCATATTCATCACCGTAGTTTGAAAAAAGCAACTTTTCAAAAAAATCATTTTCTGATTTTTACATATATTACTGTTTCAAAATACCACTATTCAAGTTTAAAATGCCATAATACATAAACCGCTTTCAATCTATAATGCATCAGTTTAAAGTCCTCAAGCATTATATAAACTTGTTTCATTTCGCTTTTGTTGAAACAATATCTTAAGATGGAAGTTTCTACTGATTCACGTGTATAGACTTAGTTCTGGGATTCACAATCCTTGCTACACATACTTCAAGAATATGCTATTTTATAAATTGATTCCGGTATTTGAATATCTGTAAATGTATATGTCATCCCTCATCTTTTTTTCCAAATAATGTAAATCTTCAATTTATTGAGACAATGAAGACAATTTAAGTCCATGTCAGTAGTATACGAACCGCTTGGGCATTCATAATTTTAATTATTTATTGACAGTTAATTCACAAGCGTTATACATGTAAAAAAAGGTCTTCTCAATGACAATTTGTAATTGAATCCATGGAGTTATTTTGTACTAGCTTAATAAAACTCACATATCCAATCTCACCACCAACAGCAACAACAACAACATCGGAACTGTAAAATGCAAGTACATGTTTGAAAACGAGTCTAAACAACATCGAAACTGTAACATGTTAGTACATGTATTTAAACAAGACAATTTACTGTCAATAAATAATTAAATTGCAGTCGGAGGTCAATTCACCGTGTCAATACCTTTGTTCGAACATCCTGTCACTAATACCATCTGCGGTTTTAATCCAAAAGGAACTCAGACATCCTGTCTCGATAATGTCCACAGATTAAGTCTAAATATCAATACCTTTTGTTCGAACATCCTGTTGTTGGTGGTGGTGCTGTTGTTGTTGTGGCTGTGGTGGTGGTGGTGGTGGTGATGAGATTGGATATGTGAGTTTTATTTAGACAGTACAAAATAACTACGTGGATTCAACTACAAAATGGTCATTGGGAATACTTTTATACATGTATAACACTTGTAAATTAACTTTCAATACATAATTAAAAGTATGAACGCCTGCAGTCGAGTCCTAGCATGTCAAATCTTGTGTTGAAAGTATTGGTGTAATAGAGTATCTCCGGTCATTTGTTCACGTTTTCTATTGCAGTCGGAGGTCAATTCACCATGTCAATACCTTTTTTTCTAACATCCTGTCACTAATCCCCTCTACGGTTTTAATACAAAAGGAACTCAGACACCCTGTCTCTATAATGCCCACAGATTAAGTCTAAATATCAATACCTTTCTTTTGAACATCTTGTCATTAATCTCCTCTGCGGTTTTTATACAAAATATATCCAGATATTCTGTCTCTATAATGTCCACAGATTAAGTCTATATATCAATACCTTTTGTTCGAACATCCTGTCACTTATCCCCACTACCACAATATGTTCATTCATATGCGATCTCGTACGTGACCTAACACGTTCTATTTTTAGAAAACAAAATGGCGCCCACGCCCAAACGGCCCATATACTACTAATGTCTTGTTTTATTATGTACAAAAATGTGTTTTGAAATGAAAATAAAAGCATTTTTTTTATATGTGCATCTTTCTCGTTGTGTTTATTGCACACTACCTAACATCAGCTGATTCATGACTCATGTTTCCTAAATGGGTGGTTTCGATTATGTAAAGAAGCTTTTTGATCAGTTTTAAGAACATATTCAGTTATTCACATGCATTACATCTCCTTTACTTCCCTTTTTAAACAAAGATTCGGCGTCTTTGATGCCTTGCATCAAAATTCGTCTTGTTTTTATATTGTAGCATAATTGCAAGCTTCTGAGTGACTACTGATAATTATGTATTGTTCAATGAATAAGCGATATCTGCATTTTTGATTTGTCCTCGGCCAAAAAGAGCCTAATCTTTATTTAGCATATGTTTTTTTCTTATTAATACTGACCATAACCACTTTTATAGTCACAGTTATTGGGGAACACATTACTGGGTTTTCCACTTATTGAGTAATGTTCACGGGGCAGTTGTTCGTACACCGGCATCCTTATCTTTAACAAATAGGTAAGATGTGCTTTAAGCTTACATTTAAAAACTTAAATTTATTGAAATCAGGCTCGCAGGAGCTATGATTGTGTAATATTTCTGTTGCTCATGATTTTGTCTTCTATTAGGGTGTACTCGTTTCTATTTAGTCATACAGATGTTTACGTTGACTTGTTCCTGGATGCAGATAATGTTTTCTATTTCACCATGTTTGCGCCAACTTTTGGTTCTCGTCGGAGCATTTTTTCTTTCAATTTTATTAACATAAGCTTTATTTCGTCTCTTTCTTTGTTTCTATTCTGATAATTCATATAGGTCATAAATAAATAAAAACATTCGTTCCCCTCATTATTCCCGTCGTCGGTATCGGTGTGGTGACGTTAGCGTTTTCACGCGGTTTAGTTTTCAGGGACTGTAGGCAGACTTTGATCAATATTACTCTCATATTGCGTGGTTCGTGGGTGGCGTCGTCGGTATCGGGGTCGAAATGAAATGGTTTCTAAACATTGGTAACTTTGTTTCTTGCCTTTGTTTGTTTTTTTAAAGCATTCGTTTAACAGGGTTTACTGCGGGCTTGGGCGTAACTTGTCCACATGCTTCACCTGAATTCCAAAATGGAATGTTCCTTTAATTTAAAATGGATAATAACTGTTTACTGGTGTATGCAGCAGGTCGGGTATATACTGCACTCATGCTCGCGGTTACTGGGTCCGAAGCTGATTACATGTATGCTAAATTAAAACAATGAGGTGGTGTGTTTTAAGAATAATGCGTCTAGGCAGCCTACGTTTTAACTGAAAATGTTTAGGGCATTGTGTGTATTGCAAGCATAATGCGTCTGGAGGCGTTTCGACTGAGAGTGTTTGGGGTGTTGTCGTGATCACTGGAAAAATGAATAAACAAACAAAAAGAAAAAAGAAAGAAAAAGGATAATAATAATAATAGTGGGGTAATAATATTAATAAGTAAATATACAATTATAATAATAATAATAATAATAATAATAATAATATATAAAAAAATAAAAAATAAAAATAGACTAGATCTACACGAAGACTGCACAATTAGTTATTACAATAAGTTGGTATTAATATTTAGGATTTTATTTTCATTTTTACTCCATTTGTGCTCGGTTTATACATTGTACGTTGATTTTGTTTTGTGAAAAGCGAGCCAGTTCGATGGTTACTTCTCTGCCAGTTAACGTGGTTGATGATCCCACCTGGAAAAGTCAGCGGTTGCATGTAATGTCTCCCAGCAGTTCCAAAGGGTGTGAAGATCGGTCAGCTAGTCAGTGACGTCACAGATCGTTGAGTGGCTCGATTGGTTGCAAAAGAGGCCGTACACAGACGTTAGTTAGCTAGATGAACAGATGTTGCACTGCCATCGGAAACAGGACTCGTTTCTATACACTTTATTATTGGTTTAAAGTCAGTGTTTTTTTTATACACTTTATTATGGGTTTTAAGTTAGATGGGATATAAATAATAATAATAATAATAATGCTAAAATAAAAATGAAAAAATAAAAATAATAATAAGAAGAAAACGAAAAAAAAATGGCTTGATATGTATTTTATAGTATGAATTATTACACCACTTCCTGCTGTTGTCGTAGATAATGCAAAATCACCAAACATTATCATTTTATCATATTTTCCACCAGGAGCCTGCAAATGCAAATTGCAAGTTCATTGTAGATGTTGGTGGGTGATATATGGCTGTAGATTGTTCACACCTTTTCTTTTTTAGTTACTCATTGTTACTGCAAACAGTTCACACAAGGAAATTAAAATGGTATCAAAGTAAACAATATCCTGCTTGTAATAACTGCTACAGTGGTTAGACTACATTTTCAACTCAGTGAATCAATTTTCAAAAACAATGAAAACAATAATACTAATAATTATTGAGTCATTCGAGAGGCAATTAAAACTGGAAATAACAGTGAGTCTCATTATAAAAATATGACTACTTGACAAGGCAGAGCTAAATATAATTATGTTGTCATTATGCGGATGATGTCCATATCTACTGCAAATATTATTTAAGAATTATTATGAAAACCATTTATATAAGAATAATTTGTTGGACACCATCTAGTTGATGGAGAAATGTTGATCAAGCCATAATGTTAGCCTGTTGTTATCATCATCGTTGTTTTGCACTATGTTTTTAGCTTCCGTGCTATTATTGAACTGGAAGGCTGTTGGTGAAATTGTGTTTTATGATGCTAACCATGTAATTGGAGTGTTTAGGCAATATGTTTTCTTACTGCTGATAAGTATATCTCAACAGTTTGTTGATTTCAACTAATGTTAACTTGCTGTTGTTGACTGTTGCTGCTAATAAAAATTAATGGTCTGATAATGGAGGCAATGTATATTCATGACCCAGAGCGGTAGGTGACGTCATACCGTCTGGGCGTGCGTCTAAGATAGTGCGGAAGCATTGTGTTGGATATGGCATTATTTTAATTTGAATTAATATTGTGTAACAGTTTAAAAATAATTCATGACTACATTGTACTTGCCTTTCTTCTAAATTGACTGTTTATAAAACATCCAATGCTTTTCGTCTAGCGATCAACTTTACATTATTTCAGTACAATAATGTTTTCATTACAGTAGCTGTTGTTTTTATACGGATGCTGTTGCTGTTGCTGCTTAATTATAATTGGATCTCTATCACTCCTTTCAAGGCTTATTTTGTCTCATTTTCTCGAACATTTTGCCTTATATTTCAGTTTGTGTAACCATCAAGTTGACTTAAGACCAGTCAAAAGTTCCTATGTCGGTATCGGATGCAATGTGTGGAACAGGTCATAGAGTCCTCTAGTGTTGGTATTGTATGTAAAGTTCCACGTTTTACAAGATAAGCCTACGCCACACATCAGCTTTGCAAAACATGGTGAATTTCGAAACTATGTCGTGTAGAGTTTGGGAATATATCCCTTCAGTTGTTTAATATATTCATATTTAATACATCGACAGTGCCTTACCAGTGGTGTACATATTCAAGACCTGGAAAGAAGTTACATACTTTTCATAATGCCTTATTTTTAAGGCTATTCTATTTCATCATTGATTTATTTTAAGGCTATTCCTTTTGATCGATGTGGTTTAATTTATCCTGCAACGGGATGATGTTTTATTTATCATGCACCAGGTATTTTTGCCAGCGGTTCATTGAAGTTTAGTTAGCTGTTCCATTTCGGTTTGTCCCTATTCAATACATAGCACTTTAAACCAGTTCTGTGCTTGGTCACAACATTATAAAACCACTTCTATCTATGCTGTGTTCTGTTCAAAATAAAACGTCTCTGCAGGGTTCCACACTGCAGTGTGTGTGTGAAGCTCTGGGGTTTATAGTCAATAGTCATAGTCATAGTTATATACACAACATGTCGTACAAAAGGTATATGCACAATAGAACCTGGGCAGGTTGCAAATTGTATTTTAATAACACACTTCATCCAATTCAACAACCTCATCTTAGGTTGTCATACAAGCAGGTGATAAATGAGGTAAATGTCATGCCAATAGTCAGCATCAAATCACGATGACATCACCTTTGTGTATTAGATAAAAGGAGTTTATATAGTTTTGTGGCTAACCTTTTAAATGTGGGCTAATTTTACTTGAAAAGGATACATGTTATTCGTCTATTGTTGTCGGAGTGTTTGGATGAATTAGCTTTTAGATAGTTATAGATTGTTATGCAAATATTTGGTATTTCTATTATGGCTAATAAAACAGTGGAGCAACGACTTCAATTGAGATTGTAGCTTGTTAACAGGCATGTACCGATTGATTGACTAACTGTTCATCAATTACTATGCCTCTGATGATGATGATTGATTACAAAAGTCTAAAATCGATCGTGGGTAAAAGGTAAAAATGAAGTTAAAGTCCTGTTTACACTAGAAATAAACTTGATTATCAAGGAGGCAAAAGCTAGTACAATTGGAAAAATGTGCATATTTTTCACAAACAAATGTAATCAGTTGTTTTTGGCATGACTGAAATGAAATAACAGTGGCACGCGAAACAGAAGGAAAGGATACATGCTTAAGCAGAAATCATTCAAAGTTCAGGGTCTGAAACTGAGTAACATGTACATGTTACACTTCATATTATTTATATTCCTGATGCTGATTTATGACAGCTTAGAAACGTTTAACAATCAGTTTGTTTTTTGCGCCACACATTAAAGGTTACAATCTTTACATACTGGATAATTTTCTAACATTTATTTATGTTGTCAATGTCTGATGCATCAACTCATGTGGTCCTGGGGAACTGATTTAGGGAAATACCCATTAAAGGTTCTTAGAAAGCATGTTAAGCTTCTGACCGAGTTGTTTAGGGTCAATTTACCTGATGTGGTCGTTATTTGGTCTCAAATACTTCTTAGGCTTTCATGGCGTTATTCTGACAACCCTTTTGCAATGGAAAGTGCCAGAAAGCGGCTAATCAGTTATGCTGCTAAGGCGATAATAGATATTGATGCCATTATCTGCTACACCCAGACATTCAGGCTGATGATAACTGTATTGAACAGGATGGTGTTTATTTATCAAATGCGGGGAGCAACTTGTTTCTTAACCAGTTAGCAGCTGGATTTGAATGTTTCATTAAAAGAAGGCAGTGATAAGGACATAAATACTTTTTTGGCACCGTTTCTGTTTTGGGCGTGGCATTCGGATATTTTGCTTTGACAGGCACTCTTCGCTGCTGCCAAAAAATGTTTCCCCTGTTTTTGGCGGGATGGGAACCTGGACACTCTGAGATTGGAGTGTCCGGACGCCCATCCATATGGCGGGCAGCGAAGGTGTGAAAGGAAGGACAAATACGTTTCAGTTTAACTTTATTCAGCTCCTGTATACCCAGAGACTGAAGTGTAATCTAAACGTAAATTATATACAAGTTTGCTGTCCGTACCAATTGATAAAAAACATTTGAATTGATTGAATTCGATGCACTTGTAATGATGCTTGAATATCAACCGTGCGTTCGACACTTGCTTAAATGCTTATCAGAAAAATTGCTTTCATAATGAACATTTAATTTGGTGCACATATTTGTATGTCCTTAATATTGTTATATTCAATTTGCTTTATTGCTTAATGCTTTCTATTGTAAGGGCTTGCCATAATGGTATTTTGTGCTTACCGGCAGCCCAATTGTTAAACCCGTTGCTTGGGGCTTGTTTTTCAATCCATGCCACGTCCAATTTATTTGCCAAATCTATTAACGTTTAAAAAACATTTTTATGTGTTGTTATTACAGTGCTCTCCAATAATAAAGGCTACATCACGTGTTCAATGTCCAGTATTTACAATGGCAAATGTGCCAGAAAAAAAGAGTGCCTAAGCTTAACTTAAGAAGCAAAATAGGTAAACAATGAGGTATATTCTCATCCTCTGTGCCTTCGTAAGATAAACACAGTATACATTACATATCAAATATTGGTTTAGCATGGTAAACGCATAGCATAATATACTAAACAGTAAACACCAAATGTGTTAAGCATGCATGGTAAACGGAGTTTTCAGTGCAACCACTTAAAGTTTAATATAATAATCAGGGTTACTGTTGCTTTACTGCACCGCACTGTTTGTGATACTACCTAGTTAGTCATTACACATCAAGTGGATTTGCGACGTCCATTTTATGGTTTACAATAATTCTGATCACTATTGCTGATCCTTTCAAACTCCGTCTTAATTGTATGGTTTTAAATTTATGAGTTCTTGAAATAAATTGGAGATAACTGGTCTGTTGGCGAAAACACTGAAGGCTCCAAATCGGTGGGCTATGTCTATGTCCTTAATACCATTCGTAGTTTATTGTTAAGGATAGATATTACCTTCTCCGCTGTTTCTTCGGGTGATTCTCTGTGGGTTTTGTCATCCACTCCATAAATTATAATACTATTTCTTCGGTTGTACTGTTCTAAGTCTTTCGCTCTTGAAGTTTCGCGTTGAACTCTCTGTTTTTCTCTGTCAGTCTTTTGTTTTTGTTGTCCAGACTCTCCATTTGAATCTCCATGTCAGAGATGTTGTTTCTTAGCCCGGTAATTGTGCTCGCTAGCGTCGTCACTTTCGTTTTAAGCTCACCAAAAATCTTGTTTGCATTCTAGAGCTCCTCTTTGATTTGTCCTTTGATTTCTGTCTGCAATGTTTTCATTTTTTTGGAAAGGAACTCTTCTGTTACCATTTGTTTAAATTTGGCTTCTATGTACTGTTGAGAGGCCAGTTTGGACAGTTTTTTTATCAAATGAGCGCAGAGTTGCCTCGAAGGATTCTATGCTGGGTTGTTGTCTGAAAATGTTATCAATTGTTGATTGTGAGCTGGCTTCCTTAATCTCGTCTCCCTCAAGTCCGTCATTGGTCTCACTGGATTGTGAAAAAAAGAGTATGATAATGGACCTTTGGAAACGGCCGAGCACGACACATACGAAATATTGCAGTCTCGGTTTGATTGAGACTGTTCATGAGCGGTAGTGAAAAAGAGGAAGGGGAGGTACCGGTTGCTTTGAGATCTTCGCACGTTTTATCTCCCTTTACCTTTCGCCGGGCGTCCGTTTGCTTTTTTGCTGGCATTTTGTATTACTTTTGAAACAGTTTGAAACTTACTTTGCCTTGCTTTTAGGGCTATGCAGACTATACCAATATTGGCAAATTTAAGAGAAAATGTCCACTCACCAGTTACTCTATACCGATAAACATCACTCACCGAGACTTCACACTTATTCCCTGCCTTGGCTATGTCACATTCCACACACAGTCCACGTACACAAATAAAAAACGTTTTTTTCCACTTTCCTTCCCAAACTTTTAGACCATAATTTCACAGAAACTGTATCCAATGTTTTGCACTAGTATCATGTCCGTTTTTTAAAGTAATCTTTCTTAGAATTTTGATTTTGCAATATGTTATGACTGCCGAAAACAATATATCGCTTACGTTGTACGCGACCTTGACCTTTTTTTCTACCTTTCTGTGCTTTTTTGTGTGTTTGTGGTTGACTGTCTTCCTTGAATGCTACTTTACCCGTTCGATTTGTAATGTTTATTTTTATAAAACTATCATTAGTATTTAGAAAGAGGTCTAGTGTATTTTGTAACCTGGTGGGTTCTGTGGCCATTTGAGTAAGATAAAATACTCTATGATGTCTATGATGTCTATGAATGTTTGTATTGCGATATTGACAGTCTTGATTGGTAGATGGGGTGCAATCAGTCCATGATAATTTCGGAAAGTTGAAGTCATCTATTATTCATTTTGTGAACTTTGCTTTTATTACCAGTTCCAGAGATTTCCTTAAGTTCTTCTAAGCTTACTTCATCCTGTTCGTGTGCTCTGTAGAATTCACCTATATGTAATGGCTTATTACAGACTATTTTTAGTTTGACCCATGTTATTTCACAGTTGTTGTGAACTGCGGTTGGTGGAGCATATAAGGCGTTTACTAACAAAAACTAAGACTCAACCACTTCTTTCAACACTATGGGACCTATCCTCTCTGTGAATAGTGTACCCTTCTGGTAGGAACTCACTACTTTTAATCTCTGGGGATATCCAGGCCTAATATTCATCAAACTTTTGAGCACAAGAATCGAACTGAACTCAAAATCTCAATTTTTTTTCCAAAAATAAATTGCATTCTTACAAGCAAATTTCTATATTTACTTACAGAAACGAGTAACTTTAAAGGTAATTTAACAAAAAATGTCTGAAAATCGCAATTCTTACCCATACTTTTGTGTTAATAGGGTTTGCAAAAAGAAATTTGATTTTGAGTCTGAGTCTGATTATTGTGCTCCAAAGTTTGATGAATATTAGGCCAGGACTCTCTGCGCCAGACTGGATGCCAGACCTTTCTGTTTCTACAAGCGATTTGCACCAATTGTAATTAATATTAACCTAAAGTTTACGTTTACAACTTTTACCTTACAAGTTTTGTTTTTAGCTTTCATAGGATTGGATTTATTGCCCTTAATTGGTGTTGAGGTGAGAAATCGTTCCGAGTCATCAAGTACACTGGATCTGCCCTTTATTGGTGTTGAGGTGAGGAATCGGTCCGAGTATTAAAGTACACTGGATTTGCCCTTAATTGGTGTTGAGGTGAGTAATCGGTCCGAGTCATCAAGTACACTGGATCTGCACTTAATTGGTGTTGAGGTGAGTAATCGGTCCGAGTCATCAAGTACACTGGATCTGCTCTGTGAGGAAAAAGTTGATGTGTCAAAGTATGATGTACTACAATTTGGTAAACCAGAGCCAAGAGAGAGAGAGAGCCACGAGTACGTATCGTGGTCAATATGTATGTTGTATCTTTTGATTGACATCCCAGAACACACGCTATGAAAATAAAACTAGATATAAAAATCAAGTTTTACAACCATCACACTGTATCCGATCCCCCACCCCTTCCACTTTAATGCTCTTTGGCAATGTTCACATGGGTACTTCGGACAACCATCACACTGTATCCCCCACCCCTTTCCACTTTAATGATCTTTGGCAAAGTTCACATGGGTACTTCGGACAACAATCACACTGTATCCCATTCCACGTTCAACTTTAATGCTCTTTGACAATGTTCACATGGAAACTTCGGTGAACTAGGACCTTGATTCGTATAGGAGTTAGGTTTGATGTACCTTAGATTCTTAAACCCCTAGTGGCCCTTTTTACCACATACCGTTCAAAGGCGGTACATATATTGTTCAATATTTTATGTTTCACATGCTGTCCATAGTTTGCATCTTTTTCCTTGCAATTGTGGTTTGTTTGATGCGTGTTTTGGTTGTTTGGTTTGATTACGTGTTTTAGTTGTTTGTTTTTATTGCATGTATTTATTGCTTGTTTTATTGCATGTTTGGTTGTTTGTTTTGATTGCGTGTTTTGGTTGCGTGTTTTGACTGCGTGTTTTGGTTGCGTGTTTTGGTTGTTTGTTTTGGTTCGTGTTTTGATTGTTTGTTTTGGTTGCGTGTTTTGATTGCGTGTTTTGGTTGTGTGTTTTTATTGCGTGTTTTGATTGCGTGTTTTGGTTGCGTGTTTTGATTTCGTGTTTTGGGTGACTGTTTTGGGTTACTGTGTTCTGTGAATGCTATATTTCCTGTTCATTTTACTTTTTTTACCTAGTTTACGTATCCATGATTTATAAAATCGGGTTACTGGCCATCCTGGCAAATGATTAGAATTTCATCAAGGTCATGTTCATCTTGTCATATCTTCTTCATGTCATGATTTCATCATTATCCGTGCCACTGGAGTGATTGTAGAAAACAATACTCGTGGAACCAGTGTAAATGGCATGTCTACAACATATACTGATAAAAATAAGCTTAGCAAGTATTTTCTAGGCTATGCGTGGCAGAGTTCATTAGCAATATAATTAAGATAATTCGCAAAAATAATAAAATATTCTAATCTACATGCTTTACAGATATTATAATTTCGTTCTTATTTCAATGTAAAGGGAGGTAATTTTTTGTTTAAACTTTGGTTCGTTATTGCATTATTATGACAATGTTAGTGTCCATTGATTTTGCGGTTTTTATAACTTCAAACCCAGAACCGTTATTTTGTGACGTTTAACCATGTTCTTTATCATATTGGTGTTTTTTTAATATGAAATACGCTGTTTTAACTAAATGGGAGATAACACTGATATTTACATCGGATCACAACTAATTAGTGAAAGAGAAGATCACCCTACGTCATGCAAATGTTTTATATTACTTCACATTATAAAATAGCATTCAATTTCTTTAAGCTAAATGTACATAAGGACTTGCTAAACTTTTTTTTAAAGTATATATAGTTATCAGGATCTCTACAGTTTTGAGAAGGTTCTATTGTTTCAGCCGCTTGTTTCAGCCAAAGGCTTTTTTTGACTTTTCAGACAAAATGCATAACTAAATAAGTTGTATGTCAGTGAAACAGACATTTTTAGTGATAAATAAAAAGACCTTACTTTTAAAAATCGGTTGAGAAATACATTGTTCATGTGCGAAAGCTGTTTTTGATGGGGCATTTACAATGCAAAATTCTGCTGCATGAACAATTTGAAAAAAAAATAATATTTTATCCGAAAATGGTTTTAAATTGTTGGATATTTATAAATTAAGACACCTTGAAAGTTTTACAGCAAACTATGAAGGTTAACTGAAGTTATTTGAAATTTCTCAATTTTCTGCTGTCCCACCAACAAGGAATTTGCATGGGAAAAATCCCATCAAAAAATCATTTTTGCTGTAAAATATTTATTTCTCAACCGATTTTCAAAACTAAGGTATTTTTATTTACGTATTTTTATTTACCCAGTTTTAGCGATATATGATGTACGTGTTATTTAAATTGCTCAAGCTACTTCAGAAAACCCTTTGGCTGAAACAAGCGCCCCAAATAATAGGCCCTTTCTGCATGTAAATGAAGGGTGGGTTCGGAATGTTCATTCTTGTTTGGCATCATATGACATTTTTGTAGTGGTGCGCCACAAAACCCAATTTAACTAAACTTTGAAATGTCAATTCATTATTTCAGTATCTGATTGTAAATAATCATTGAAAAGATATAACTGAAACTTGAGGTCCTGGATCAGTGATCATTCCTTCTGTGTCAATAAAAGTTATAAATGTATTATATTGCAACAAAGAAACAACGTTTTGGAGGAAAATATATGTTTTATTTCAATCCACAAATTTATGCTGCATCTTTTGTTTATATTATAAATAATTGCTATTGATTCCATTTTAAAACCTAACAATTATATTCTACTTAAAATCCTTTATTATCGTTTGTATTGTATTTGAATTTCCATTGGAAAGCGACGAATTAACATTAAAATAGAAGCAATTCTTCGTTATTTACGCCTGGTCCTCCAGCAGCAGATAAAGCAAGTTTCAACGGGATCTCAATACACACGGGATAAAAAAGATATACAGAAAAGCAATTATTAATAAAAAAAGAGGAAAAAATCATTATTATATCGACGAACTAAATGCGGATGGTCAGAAATACATTAATAAAAAAAAGACAATTACGGCCACGTGCTTCCAGTTTCAAATTTGTTTCTGCAAAAACGGTCAAGACGTTTGTATTTACAATCAAGCGTCGAAGATAATGTTAGATTAAAATAACTTCAGTGATACGCATTATTTAACATGTAAGATGACCAAGGGGTTTTAAATCGTAAGTAGCGCCATGTCATGAAAGGCGACCGAAATGTGGAAAATTATTAGTCCTAACCCTCTCATTTATATAAAAGTGAAGTTTTACTCTCTCATTAATACTTTAAGGTACTGGCATATGGCCAAAAGCTCACCTCATCGATAGCATGCACTCTCTGGATGACCTCAGCCATTTGACGGGCTCGATTATAATTCCTTGATATGGCAAACAAACCTAGTGCTGGTAATATGGCAAACAAAACTATTGTCTCCCTGTTTATACTATACGCCGAAGTTTGGTAACCGGATATAGCCCTAAAAGAAAGGCAATATTGTGTCTTAAATCAGGAAGCGTAAAATAGTTTTTTCGCGTTTTGTTCCCTCTTCCCAGGTTCTATAAATGGTCCATGTTTGATGAATGGTCCAGGATCAACATCATCCGAACACCAATTTTGGGATGGTAAATGTACTTGTTTTTAGATGTGAAGTGGGTATAGTTTTTTTTAGGGACACGTGACAGTCTTGGTTTTTAAAGAACTCTCGGCGTCCAGTTAGTTTGTGTACATAACTTGCATTTGTTCAATCATTATTATCAATCTCCTTTGACCTATCTAACCTGTAAAGTGGCGTTTTATTAAAAACACACACAAACACAAACAAAAATAACAAAAAAACACACCACAAAGTCAAAATATTGATTGAGCATGTTTCACAATGTTATGTGTCGCCTCTCAGATTGTTTTCTACGTTCGCTTAGAAGTCAATCACTTCACCGCCAATGTAAACTCTGTCCTCTGTCCATCCATCGTCATATGTATGTCGTATGTTTATACCATATAATACCATTTACAATTTTTACTTTTAACTCTGACTATATTATTAAGTAAAGGTGGAACTCGCATATCTTTTTTTAATTTTAATTATTTTATTTCAACACACGTCGTGGCTACATCAGCTACTGACAGTATAACATCCATATATATCATATAAAATATAAGATAGAAAGCATAAACATAATGTTTATTGTTTATTTTGAAACAATAACAATCTATTGAATTTGTGCGCTCAACTAAAAATAGAACCTATTTACATTTAGACGTTCCAGTTTGGCTGTGACTCTACCAAGGCCATTTTTGAAAAACGAAGGCAATAGCTGTCATTAGCTAAGCTCCTTTAAGTATACAATTTTTTGTCAGACTCATTAAGTTAGCACCAATGTCCTTGGAAGACATGCATGGCAGTTTAAAGCGTTCTTTGACGTCATAACCCTCATTGCTAAGGCTAACTGAAACGTCGGTATATTGAGATATCATACATGGATACAATTCAAATAATAATAATAGTGAAAATAAAATAATAATAACCTTTCTATGGTAATCAGCGTAGATCACATCCGTTTTATTTATAAAAAATGTTATATACCTTTTTTTATTTATTTTAACTTCCAGGATGTAAAAACACGTATGCACCGTCCGTCGCGAGGGCGATTACACATTGTTTTATGTAACGTCCGAAGAGAATACCAATGAAACCCGTGATTTTAGACGAAGAGCGCGTTTGTTTTTCAAACTGTGTCATATTATTTGACATTTAAGATTAATATTAACATTAAATGCAGTTACATGCATCTATCGCATAATTATTATGTAGACCGATATATATTCAGCTGTAAAAAGAAATATAAAAAGATCGGACAGGGAAAGTAGGATTCAATGAGGACAGTCAACCACAAAACACAGAAAGCATAGTGGCGAACTGTAAAAGGTCCACCACCAAGCATGCAGTACGTTGCAAAATGATAGGGTCATAACCTCTTTTGATAAACTTTTTAACAAGTTAAACACAGATAAACTTGTTAAGTAGTACTGACTGAAAAACCAGAATGCAAATTTATTCCTTTTTAAATAATTAATGTTACAATGCGTCGGTCATGTGGCACGTAATACTATAACAAATATTCATACCTATGATACATCAGGCATTTAACTTTTTTCTTTGGCATTAAACATAATGCAAATTTAAAATTTAATTTATTCCGTAAACTATTAAGTATGTGCTTTTTTGTTAACTGTGAAGATAAAGTGTTTGTATTACAATAAAACTTTGCATAGGTCATGTGGAATAAACTGTCATTAAGATAGATATGTCTATGGTGCAATATGCATGTGACTTTATTTCTTGGTATTAAACATAATGTAATTTTAAATTTAATTTATTCCGTTTGTTTTTATGTATGTGCTTGTTTGTTAAGTGTGAACATAATGTTATATGATCCACTTACGTAGGTCCTATACAACAATTGCACTGACCATAAAGCCAACAATTGCCAACAATTACCTCAATGTTATGTGTCGCTAACCTCTCAAATTGTTTTCTACTTTCCCTTAGAAGTCAACCGCTTTACATCCAATGTAAACTCTGACCTCTGTCCATCCATCATCATATGTATATCGTATGTTTAGTTGGTATCAGTTATGCAATAGACAATTTAATACCATTTACAATTTTAACTTTTAACTCTGACTATATTATTGAGTAAAAGTGTAACAAAAAATGTATGGAAATCCTTAAACATATAGGCCAGCAGAGCTTATGGGATGCCGAATTGTCCGTCGTCCATCATTCGTCCTTCGTCCGTCGTTAACTTTGGTCTTGTTAAGACGATAGGGCCTTCATTTTACATCCAATATTTACCAAACGTTAACAGGTTGTTAATATTAATGAAAGCTCGGATGAGTTAGAAAACCAGCCAGATCGGCCAAGTAACAGCGGAGTTATGGCCCTTGATTTAGTTAAAAATGCTATATTGCTTTATTTTGCCTAGTTAAGACGGTAGGACCTTCCTTTTTCATCCTATCTTTACCAACCTTTACCACATTGTTAATATCAATGAAAGCTCGGACAAGTTCGAAAACCACCCAGATCGGACCAGTTACACCAGAGTTATGGTCCTTGATTTAGTTATAAATGCTATATTGCTATATTTTGCATCGTTAAGATGATAGGGCCTTCGTTTTTAATCCTATCTTTACCAAACTTTACCACATTGTTACTATCAGCCATATCGGACTAGTAACAGCGGAGTTTTGGCCCTTGATATAGTTAAAAATGCTGTATTTTGCCTCGTTAAGACGATAGGGGCTTCATTGTTACTCCGATCTTTACCAAACTTTATCAGATTGTTAATGTCAATGAAACCTCGGTCAAGTTTGAAAACCAGCCAGATCGGACCAGTAACAGCGGAGTTATGGCCCTTGATTTTGTTAAAAATGCTATTATTGGCCTCGTCATACGATAGAGCCTTCACATTGCCAACCTTTACCAGATTTTATGATTTTTTTCTTCTTTGTTTTTTAATTATTATTATTTTTTTTAATTTGATTTTTTTTTAATTGGAATTGTTTTTTTACTTTTTGTTATTTTTATGATTTTTTTGTGTTTTTTTTTGTTTACTTATTATTATTATTTTATTTCTTTTGATTTTTTTGATTTTGTTTTAATGTTGTTTTTTTTTAAATCTTTTTTCATTTCTTTTTTAGCTCTATGTTGGACCAGTCAGACCAGTAACAGAGGAGTTATGGCTCTTGATTTAGTTAAAAATGCTATATTTTGCCTCGTTAATACGGTAGGGCCTTCACTTTTCATCTGATCTTTACCAAACTTTACCAGATTCTTTAGTTATGGCCCTTGATTTAGTCAAAAAGCTGTTTTTTGCCCGAAACTTTAAAAGAAAAGTAAATGCCAGTCACTCGCTTCATTGATGTTATAAGAGCCATGGTAGCCAGTAGAGCTTCCACAGGCCCTCTCGGGCCTCTTGTTTAGAATATGAAGGTATGACTGCAGCAATACGGGACTACCTTCAAAAACAAAATTTCTCTCATCTTGCCATTAATTTAGAAAATCCAGTTTGCCCATCAGTAGTGTTCCTTATAAAAAGTGCACGGATATACTTAATAAATCAAATGTACATCCAACATCTATAGCCAAATGGGGGCAATATGGCTTAAATATAGACAGAGAATGGAATGACTTATTCAAAATACATATCAAATGTACAAAAGACACCAGGTTACAATGGTTTCAGGCAAAAATAACCATAGAATTACTGCTACAAACATCCTTTTGACAAAAATGAAGATAAAAAATGATAATTCCCGTAGCTTTTGCACAGTCTCCAGAAACCATTACACATTTATTTTGGGAATGTAAATATATTAAAACATTTTGGGATATTTTTAAGCAATGACAATAATATAATAATCCAACCGGAATGGACTATAAAATAAATAATATTTGGGTCTAGTCAACATGATATTGTTTTACATAAATTAATTTTGCATGCAAAATATTTCATTTATAAATGTAAGTTAGATGGAAGATTGCCACTGTTCATAAATTTCAAATCACAAATAAAATACATATATCTAACTGAAAAAATAAATGCTATTAAAAGTATTGCATTTGATAAATTTGAAAACCCTTGGTGGACTAATAAATCTCTACTTAATTAGTTTTTTTGTCTTAACTTTTAAGCTACACTGTGCAACACATCCATCTTATTTTCTTCTTCTAATCTTTGATACAGGGAAAAAAAATGTTCCCAAGAAATATTTAGTTGTGTCTACTAAGTTATGTTCCCCGCTGTTCCCACTGAATAATGAAGAGTCACACCTCCATAGATAGATCTTGTCTTTCCTTTATATATATTTTTTTGGATAACAGCATTGTTTTCACACAATCAACTATAGTAAAACTCAGCAAAGGTAGTATGTGGATTTGTATAAAAACTGAAACATTCGTACTTGATTATTTTATCATTGCATTTATCTATGTTAAATACTTTTTTAGGTAAAATATATATGCTGGGTTTTAAAAACAAAAACAAAAAAAACAACATCTTTACAATTATCAATGAAGGCGTATTAAAGTAGCACAATAAATATCTTGACAATTGTAATTTTTTTTTCTGCTTTACATACAGCAATCTGGTTTATTTGTAAATAAAACTTTTGAAAGATCCTCGGAGTCCCTCTTTCAGAAAAGTGTATTTTAAATCTTCTTTTGAAATTGTAAAGATGTTTAAAAAACCCACCCCATCACCTCTAATCATGATATGCATTTCTGTATGTAAGTATGTGTGAAAACTGTTTATATATAAATATGATGTATATTACATATATATCTGTACGGTTTGTTGAGGGGTGGCCGACCCCGACCCTCACAAACCTATTACGGGGTGAATAAATGGATTACCTTTCATTTGGTAATCGAAAAATAAAAAAAGTGTAACTCGCATATCTTTATTTTATTTCAATATTTTATTTCAACACATATCGTGGCTACATCAGGTGTTGACAGTATAACATCCATATACATGTATATCATATAAAATGTAAAATGTAAAAACATAAATTATACGTCATGTTTATTGTTTATTTTGAAACAATAACAATCTATTGAAATTGAGCGCTCAACTAAAAATAGAACCTATTTATATTTTGACGTTCCAGTTTGGCTAATTGATCGCTCTTTGATACTCAGATCAGAAATAGTATTATTTATGTTTTCTTTATACATGTAAGACACTGTACATGAATAAACAATGTTTAGGGTATTTGTGTATTTGTACTTTTGACATTTTATTGTATTTAGAAAGAAAAATATATATACTCGGTAAAAAAAGGACCAGGGTAAATAAAGCATATAACAATACAACTAGGGACAGAATTTAAGCATCTTTTTTCAGTAACCAAGGTCTACCCTACCCGGTTAATTTTGTACCAGAAACTTTAAATTCCAAACAAGATTTGATTTTAAAAAAATATCGCGAACACACAAAGGGTCTGTAAAAATGTTGCAAAGTCCATTAAAAGTAACAGTCACGGACACATTCGAGTAACCAATAAAACGATTATTATTTTTTCGCAAACTTTCATTGTAAACGATAATTATTGTTGACTGTTGATCTATTGTGAATTATCAACTGAGATAATAAGGGTTATGGTCGAATGTCAAGGTTCAGCGATCATTGTACGGGTTCGAACACTGCCATGGTCCAAAACCTTTTTTACAGAGTATATATTCGAATTTACCTCTACCCCCACCCCACCCTACCCTAACACCCCTCCCCAACCACACACACACCCAGCCCACAGTATATACACTGTAATCCCTTCATCAAAATGTTCATTTGAGACATAATTAAACAAAAAATTGACCTCCTGTTACCCGCCACCGACAACCCATCCCCTCCAAACCCAATCCCAGGGAGCATCCGAGTTTTAAATAATAAATCATTTGACATGCTGTGTATCTCTTTCATAGACGACTATTAATTATACCAATTAATGTGCAAAAGTATGAAGAAATGACACCCTTATTGAATTATTAGTATATTTGACGGTGCGTCAAATATAGGCCCCACCGATGACATAGGAGGAAACAAATGTATACAGTGTAATCCCATCATGTTAATGTTTCATTTGAGACATAATTATAAAAAACACACGCTAAAAACAACCTACTCAAAATACTCACCCCCCACCCGCCCCCACCCAACACACACACGCTACTCTCACCCTGGTACCCCGAGCAGACGTACGAGTTCGAAATTATAAAATCGTTTGATATGTTGTTTATCTTTCATAGACGTTTACATATACCAAATTATGTGCAAGAATATAGACAAAATGACAGTGTAATTGAATTTTTAGTATATTTGACCTGTTGACCCCCCTGAGGGACCCTGGGTTCGGAGCCATCATCATAATGTTTCATTTGAGACATAATTACAAAAAAAGAATCCAAAACCCCACCACCCCCGCCCGCCCTACCCTCCCTGGGCCTTCGGGCAGACGTCCGAGTTTGCGAAATAATAAAATCGTTTTATATGTTGTTTATATTTCATAGACGTTTACATATACGAAATTATGGGCAAGAATATAGAAATAATGACAGTGTAATTGAATTTTTAGTGTATTTGACCTGTTGACCCCCATGAGGGACCCTGGGTGCGGAGCCATCATCATAATGTTTCATTTGAGACATAATTACAAAAAAGACCCCAAATCCCCCCCACCACCTCCCGCCCTACCCAGCCTGGTCCCTTGGGCAGACGTCCGAGTTTACGAAATAATAAAATCGTTTGATATGTTGTTTATCTTTCATAGACGATTACATACATCAAATTATGTGCAAGAATATAGAAAAAATGACAGTGTAATTGAATTTTTAGTGTATTTGACCTGTTGACCCCACTGAGGGACCCTGGGTGCGGAGCCATCATCATAATGTTTCATTTGAGAGATAATTACACAAGCCCCCACCCCCCACAAAATACCCCCACAAAACCCACCCACACTGGTCCCTCGGGCAGACGTCCGAGTTTGCGAAATAATAAAATCGTTTGATATGTTGTTTATCTTTCATAGACGATAACATATACCAAGTTATGTGCAAAAATATAGAAAAATGACAGTGTAATTGAATTGTTAGTGCATTTAACCTTTTGACACCCCCGCTACCCACCCACTGAGGGCCCCTGGGTTCGGAGCCAAACTAATGTTGCTCTTGCACGCCATCATCATATGATGAAGTCATACCCTAAGTTTGGTTGAGTTTAGGAGGAGATGCGGTAACGGATGGACAGAGGGAGCGGACGGACAGGCGGACAGACGGAAAAACGGAGGCGATTTTAATATACCCTGTTTTTTTTTCAAAAACGTGGGTATAAAAATCAGCTAACATCGACGCAATATTGATTTTTATTTATAATCCTTAGTGAAAATCCTGCTAAACGTTCTAGCATCGGTTTGCTGATACAGTCCAAGACGAACTGTTGGAGGTCAGCTACTGGAAGTCCCTGGCAAACTCAACTGTTAATGAGACTCTATCATTACGCCATTGAACCTTTCACAAAAACTGGGCGCAAAAAGGATGCTAAATTCAAAAAATAAATAACGCTAAATTCCAAAGCAATTTTGTTAAAATACATTGTGAAAAATTATTATTTTATATTGCTATACATTTTTTTTCTAACCCTCTCATGTATATAAAAGTAAACTGTTACTCCCTCATTATAACTTTAAGGTACTGGCATATGGCCAAAAGCTCACCTCATCGATAGCATGCACTCTCTCGATGACCTCAGCCATCGTAGTTTTGACGGGTTCGATTATACACGTGCCCTTTTGTATGTTTTTAAAGGCAGAGAATCCCTGAAAAGAGATACATAGACACGCTTTAGTTTTCACCATTTTTAGTCTAGACTATACTAGCTGTTCAGTCGAGTAAATTAACATGATGTGGCTCCCATAAAAAGTATATAGACTGAATAAATTGTATACTCACTCATTTAAAGTATATTATTGTTGAATTTATTTCTCATCCGCAATTTTTAATAAAGGTTATTTTCCATCTTATAGAGCGTCCCATACATGCATATAATATGACACATGCTACTCATCATGGAATATTATTTATCACATAACTTACGGTGTGGGAGTGGAATAACACCATTCTATATTTTCGATATACCACTAGTTATATAAGTATGCAAATAAGCCTAGTATGCGCTGTAAAATAAATCGATAATGATTATGATCCAATTCCCACGGTTTATGTCGGTTTCGCTTGTTAAAGCGACAGGCAAAATGGAATGAAAGTCGATATGTGAGTTATGTGATAAATAGAATCTAACATTCGTTCTCATTCATTATTGAATTTATTAAACTCGTTAGCAAAAATGATGTAATGCTCGGCAAGAGCCTCGAATTATATCATTTTCCCAACTCGTTAAGTAAATTCAATAATGAATGAGAGTAGTATAGAAACTGGGGGTCTGGGACAGTTTTCTCCTCGGGGGGAAGTTTTGCCACGGCCACCCCACACCCACTCCCACATGACAAGATGGTAGATAACAAGCTAAAATTGCCGGAAAACTGATCGGAAACAACAATCAGTTGCAAGCCGAGGTGATGCTGTGACACCAAACCCCCTCGGAAAAAACTCCCCCAGAACCCCCAGTTTCTAAACTACTCACAGGATAACTGACAATATGGCGTGTTACTTTATTTTAGGAGAGCGCAATTATTTATTTTTCGACATTTGGGCGAATCTACGTTTGGCGAAATTTCTCAATCACACGACTCAAAACGGCATTAACACCAGGTCTTCTAGCAGGAGTATTTCTACATTTTGCAATGTTGAACGAGTAACGGTAAGCAGGACGCAAGTGAGTTAGACAATATATTTTCATCTGACATGAAAACAAGCATGCTACAAGAATAATCTGACTATGTTATATATGAATGAAATGAGAAAAATACGATCAAGCATAGCAGCAGTAAAAAGATGGGGGTAAGATATCGGAGAATTGCAAGACAAATTGAAAATCCTAGTAGCCCAAAGAAAGAAAAAAGTTCTGTCTCCAGAAGGTAGCAAAAATAGAAGCAGGGATGAGATGGGGGAGAAATGTCAAAGAATTACAAAAACAATTACACGGATTAGATGAAATATTGAAAACCAAGGTTAGTACTGACCTGTACTAATTTTATAGAACTAAGGAAAAAGTACTTAAAACCGTATTTAATTTTATTAGATACTCGGACCATACGCCGTACGACAAGGGGAAGCAATGAACTCCATGTCTACCGCCATATGCATGCCATCTTCGGGATGGTTAATATTTTGTACTATTGATTTTTTTAATATTGAGTTCTGCTCAACCCGGGGCTAGAGGGCGTGAGCAGTAGCAAGCATATTTCACTACCGCTCATGAACAGTCTCAATCAAACCGAGACTGCAATATTTCGTATGTGTCGTTTTCGGCCGTTTCCAAAGGTCCATTATCATACTCTTTACTATACACGTCCAAATATATTAAAATTTCAACAACTTATGAGCACAAATAACAAGACAGATTTAATAAAATTATGCAACTTCGTTGACGTTATTCTGAAAAATGTATAATTGTATATAAGGTTTATAATACACATTAAAACAGTTTTAGCCTATGTTTGTTTATATTACATGTATATTGTACTCATATGCATTTTGTAAAACTACGAAGTTCTAGAACTGTCAATAGCACATAAATTTAATGACTTTCTTTCCATTATGAATGTTGAACTATAGTGTGTGTTTTTTGTAATATTGTATTGTTATACACAAGACATTTTAATGAAAATATTTACTTTAATACCACTTACTAAGACATAGGAACCCATACAATACTTTTTCACAGGTTTCGTTTTTCGTATTATATGTCAAGGTATAAATACTGGGGGTATCTCCACCTGTGTACATGTTGTGCACTATAATAAGGCGCATGTTGAATTATGTTTTATAATAACGTACCGTTAAACACATACACATTGAAGCTTAAAGTAAAATTCTTAATTTCCTACCTGTAAATATTAACTCCAGTATCACTGAATCACTGTTGAACTGTTTACACACTGTTCGAAGAAATATCTATAGACAGCACGTAGAAGTCCCGTGCAAATACTGATTTTCATATAGATACCAGACGAACAGATCATTCATTTTGTTTACACCAATTATATATCAGTACTAAGTTAAATGTGTGTATTGTATATGTACCTGTTTGTATGCTTAAAGTAATTGAACCAACATTGTATAGTGCTACATTTTGATTTGCATGCATCTATAGACCTAAATTCAATACTTAATATTAACCATAATTCAATATTTAATATGTTACTATTATTTATATTATAGTTTAAGTCTAGATGGTTAAAGGGAGGGAGACAAGCATATTATATAATTAAATCTACACGTGTCTATGCATGCTCAGTTGTCTCCCCACTGCACCAATGAGCAATAGGTATCATATCTCTCTTTAACTTACATGATACTTTCTTATTTGACTGTAGACTAGTTTTGTGAAAACTATCAGTTCTGTTCTGCACTAGCATCATGTTATCTCGCTGTACTACGACCATTATTTTTCATAACGATTACCATTTACAGTTGAACTTGCATTATATAGTATATCCATTGCTGTTTTACACATGTAAAATCTTGGAATAAAATAATTTGAATTGAATTGAATTGCTATTACACCTGTTGTTATGTCACGGAAGGAACTAATTATGTCTGTATGTGTTAATTATATTCAGTCACTGCATTATTTACACAGATAACCCCCTTATAAAATTAATGCAAATGGCTGACTAGAGATTGTAAAGGACCAGTGCATGAAATAGCTGATAAACTGTGAACATATACAGTAACAATCTCTCACAGAGGCTGTCATTGACCTCTGTCAACGTCTAAGAAAGTAGCCTGCGATCACATGATAATTTGTCACATGACCATAGCTAAGATATCAAAATGTCGAACAGAACTTCAACACTGTGACACCACCAACTATCGACTGCTGATTGACACGTAAACAGTCGAAAGAAACACGACTTATTTACTACTATTTGATATATATTTTTGTTATAGAAGGGTTCCACCAGGGCTAATAAATGAAGTTCGAGAACACTTACAAGTAAAGGTGACGATGGGAGCCATGCGAGCATCACATCTCTGCCCAGTTGTCTTCCCTTGCATACACATACACATACTTCTCTGTCAAGAATCTTGTCAAACGATGAAAAACGATGAAAATGCAAAATTTCTTGATTGCACTTATATGTTTCTGAATTGACTTTATATGAAATTCTTCAATTGCAAAAGAAAACAATTGTTCGGCTTGAATGTTTTAAATATACAGTTAATTATGCTCAGAATTATATTGCGGTCAAATAAAGGTTTGTACGTTGGCATATCACTCTGCCATCAAAACATTCACAATACGCACCACCAAATCGTTCCAATAGGGTTACAGTACATCATTTTGCTTACCAGCACTTTCCAGTATCACATAGCTCTTAACAACATACTTTAAATTAAATTATTAGCTTAAAATATATATCAAAGTCGTGTTTCTTTCGACTGTTTACTTGTCACTCAGCAGCCGATAGTTGGTTGTGTCACGGTGTTGAAGTTCTGTTCGCCATTTTGATTTCTTAGCTATGGTCATGTTACAAATTATCATGTGATCGCAGGCTACTTTCTTAGACGTTGACAGAGGTCAATGACGGCCTCTGGGAGAGTTTGCTACTGTATATGTTCACAGTGTATCAGCTATTTCATGCACTGGTCCTTTGCAATCTCTAGTCAACCATTTGCCTTAGTTTTATAAGTGTCAACTCAGTGGGGGTTATCTGTGTAAATTAATGCAGTGAATGAATATATAATTAACACATACAGACATAATTAGTTCCTTCAGTGACATAACAACAGGTGCAATAGCAATTCAATTCAATTCAAATTATTTTATTCCAAGATATTGCATGTGTAAAACAGCAATTGATATAATATATAATGCAAGTTCAACTGTAAATGGTAATCGTTATGACAAAAAAGGTCGTAGTACAGCGAGAGAAAATGATGATAGTGCAGAGCAGAACTGATAGTTTTCACAAAAATAGTCTACAGTCAAATAAGAAAGTATCATATAGGATACCTATTGCTCATTGGTGCAGAGGGGAGACAAATGAGCATGCATAGACACGTGTAGATTTAATTATATAATATGCTTGTATCCCTTCTTTTAACCATCTAGACTTAAACTATAATATAAATAATAGTAACATATTAAATATTGAATTATGCTTAATATTAAGTATTGAATTTAGATCTATAGATTCATGCAAATCAAAATGTAACACTATACAATGTTGGTTCAGTTACTTTAAGCATACAAACATATGGAAACATATACAGTAGCAAACTCTCCCAGAGGCCGTATACAATACACACATTTAACTAAGTACTAATATATAATTGGTGTAAACAAAATGAATGATCTTTTCGTCTGGTATCTATATGAAAATCAGTATTTGCACGGGACTTCGACGTGCTGTCTATAGATATTTCTTCGAACAGTGTGTAAACAGTTCAACAGTGATTCAGTGATACTGGAGTTAATATTTACAGGTAGGAAATTAAGAATGTTACTTTAAGCTTCAATGTTTATGTGTTTAAAGGTACGTTATTATAAAACATACTTATTATAGTGTACAACATGTACTCAGGTGGATATATAACAGGTAGACATACCCCCAGTATTTATACCTTGACACATAATACGAAGAAAGAAACCTGTGAAAAGGTATTGTCTGGGTTCCAATGTCTTAGTAAGTGCTAATAAAGTAAATATTTTCATTAAAGTGTCTTGTGTATAGCAATATAATATTACAAAAAGCACACACTATAGTTAAACAATCACAATGGAAAGAAAGTCACTGTCTATGTATTGTCGTCATTAAGTTTATGTACTATTGACAGCTCTAGAACTTCGTAGTTTTACAAAATGCATATGAGTACAATATACATGTAATATAAACAAACGTAGGCTAAAACTGCTTTAATGTGTATTATAAACCTTATACGCAATTATACATTTTTCAGAATAACGTCAACGAAGTTGCATAATTTTATTAAATCTGTCTTGTTATTTGTGCTCATAAGTTGTTGAAATTTCGATATATTTGGACGTGTATAGTAAAGAGTAGGATAATGGACCTTTGGAAACGGCCGAAAACGACACATATGAAATATTGCAGTCTCGGTTTGATTGAGACTGTTCATGAGCGGTAGTGAAATATGCTAGCTACTGCTCACGCCCTCTAGCCCCGGGTTGAGCAGAACTAAATATTAATAAAATCAATAGTACAAAATGTTAACCATCCCGAAGATGGCATGCATACGTCGGTGGACATGGCGTTTATTGCTTCCCCCTGTCGTACGGCGTATGGTCCGAGTATCTAATAAAATTAAATACGGTTTTAAGTACTTTTTCCTTAGTTCTATAAAATTAGTACAGCTCAGTACTAATTTTGTTTCAATATTTCATCTAATCCGTGTAATTGTTTTTGTAATTCTTTGACATTTCTCCCCCATATCATCCCTGCTGCTATTTTTGCTCTCAGTGTCCTACCTTCTGGAGCCAGAACTGTTTCTTATTTTGGGCTACTAGGATTTTCAATTTGTCTTGCAATTCTCTGATATCTTTCCCCCATCTTTTTACTGCTGCTATGCTTGCTCGTATTTTTCTCATTTCATTCATATATAACATATCAGATTATTCTTGTAGCATGCTTGTTTTAATGTCAGATGAAAATATCTTGTCTAAATCACTTGCGTCCTGCTTACCATTACTCGTTCAACATTTCAAAATGTAGAAATACTCCTGCTAGAAGACCTTGTGTTAATGCCGTTTTGAGTCGTGTGATTGGGAAATTTCGCCAATCGTAGATTCGCCCAAATATCGAAAAAATAAATAATTGCGCTCTCCTAAAATAAAGTAACACGCCATATTGTCAATTATCATGTGAGTAGTATAGAAAGTGGGGGTTCTGGGGGAGTTTTTTCCGAGGGGGTTTGTGAACACAGCATCACCTCGGCTTGCAACTGATTGTTGTTTCCGATCAGTTTTTCGGCAATTTTAGCTTGTTATCTACCATCTTGTCATGGTGGGGGGGGGGGGGGGGGGGTGTGGGTGGGGGGGGGGGCGGGGGTAGGCAAAACTATCCCCCCGAGGAGAAAACTGTCCCAGACCCCCAGTTTCTATACTACTCTCATTCATTATTGAATTTACTTAACGAGTTGGAAAAATGATATAATTCGAGGCTCTTGCCGAGCATTACATCATTTTTTGCTAACGAGCTTAATAAATTCAATAATGAATGAGAAAGAATGTTAGATTCTATTTATCACATAACTCACATATCGACTTTAATTCCATTTTGGCTGTCGCTTTAACAAGCGAAACCGACATAAACCGTGGGAATTGGATCATAATCATTATCGATTTATTTTCCAGCACATACTAGGCTTATTTGCACACTTATATAAATAGTGGTATATCGAAAATATAGAATGGTGTTATTCCACTCCCACACCGTAAGTTATGTGATAAATAATATTCCATGATGAGTAGCATGTGTCATATTATATGCATGTATGGGACGCTCTATAAGATGGAAAATAACCTTTATTAAAAATTGCGGATGAGAAATAAATTCAACAATAATATACTTTAAATGAGTGAGTATACAATTTATTCAGTCTATATACTTTTTATGGGAGCCACATCATGTTAATTTACTCGACTGAACAGCTAGTATAGTCTAGACTAAAAATGGTGAAAACTATAGCATGTCTATGTATCTCTTTTTAGGGATTCTCTGCCTTTAAAAACATACAAAAAGGCACGTGTATAATCGAACCCGTCAAAAGTACGATGGCTGAGGTCATCCAGAGAGTGCATGCTATCGATGAGGTGAGCTTTTGACCATATGCCAGTACCTTAAAGTATTAATGAGGGAGTAAAACGTCACTTTTATATACATGAGAGGGTTAGGATGTTTTTATAGCACTATAAAATAATAATTTCCACACTGTATTTTAACAAAATTGCTTTGTCATTTAACGTTATTTATTTTTTGAATTTAGCATCCTTTTTTGGCCCGGTTTTTGTGAAAGGTGTTTTGTTCAATGGCGTAACGATAGAGTCTCATTATCATTTGTGTTTGTCAGGGACTTCCAGTAGCTGACCTCCAACAGTTTGTCTGGGACTGTAACAGCAGACCGATGAAATATGACATGTTAGAACGTTTGGCAGGGACCCGAATTGCAAACTTCTGCAAAGCCTACGAGTCATTTCTAGCCAATCGAGTCAACAAGGGAAGCAGAATTCGTAGGGTACTAGCGTTAAGTGCCGAAGAGGCACAGAAAAGTGCCGAAGCGGCAAGTAAGTGTGTTTAATTTGTGTTTTGAATTATGGGCAAATGCTTGCCTTTCAAATGAAACAATACAATCTTGGTCCATGATGTTTTAGTGGGGAAGCGGGAGAGTTGCTGCTGTGTGTGTACGTACGTGCGTGCGTGCGTTTAGATATTAGATATTTTTTCTTTATTATTACAGTTTCATATACATGTGCATGCTAAGATAAGAGGTTGTAGATTTAACTGAACGTGCTCTTCATCAGCCGTATAGGTCACGTGTTTTATACCACGGCAGTCTAACTATTGTGTAAGTTTATTTATATCAGGAACGTAAATCGATATCAATTCAACAACACAATTATACTAAATAATTAAAGGGAAATAGTTTGTGTATAAGATTGCACTAAGGATTATCAATAAATTTCAATATTGCGTCGATGTTAGCTGATTTTTATACCCACGTTTTTGGAAAAAAATAGGATATATTAAAACCGCCTCCGTTTTTCCGTCTGTCCGCCTGTCCGTCCTTATGTCCCTCCCTCTGTCCGTCCGTTACCGCATCTCCTCCTAAACCGCTAAACGGAATTCAACCAAACATAGGGTATCACTTCACCATATGATGACGGCGTGCATGAGCAAAATTAGTGTTGGCTCCGAGCCCAGGGGCCCTCAGTGGGTGGGTAGCGGGTGTGGGGTGGGGTGGGGGGAGTGGTGTGGTGTCAAAAGGTCAAATACACTAAAAATTCAATTACAATGTCATTTTTCTATATTTTTGAACATAACTTATATGTAATCGTCTATGAAAGATAAACGACATATCAAACGATTTTACTATTTCGCATACTCGGACGTCTGTCCGAGGGCCGGGGTAGGTGGGTGGGGTGTGGGGGATTTGGGGTCTTTTTTTTGTGTAATTATCTCTCAAATGAAACATTATGATGATGACTCCGCACCCAGGGTCCCTCAGGGGATCAAAAGGTCAGATACACTAAAAATTCAATGACACTGTCATTTTTTCTATATTCTTGCACACAATTTGGTGTATGTAAATGTCTATGAAAGATAAACAACATATCAAACGATTTTATTATTTCGAACTCGGACGTTTGCTCGGGGGACCAGGGTGGGGGTGGTGGGGGGCGGGGGGGGGAATGGGGGGGTGGGGTGGGGGAGGATTTCGAGGTTGTTATTTTTAGTGTTGTTTTTTTATAATTATGTCTCAAATGAAACATTATGATGATGGGATTACACTGTATATACATTTGTTTCCTCCTATGTCATCGGTGAGGCCTGGAGGAAGGTGCGTCAAATATACTAATAATTCAATTACGGTGTCATTTCTTCATACTTTTGCACATTAATTGGTATAATAGTCGTCTATGAAAGAGATACACAGCATGTCAAATGATTTATTATTTAAAACTCAGACGTGGGTGGCCGGTGGCGGGAAACAGGAGGTCAATTTGTTTTTTAATTATGTCTCAAATGAACATGTTGATGAATGGATTACAGTGTATATACTGTGGGGCTGGGTGTGTGTGTGGGTGGGGAGGGGTGTTAGGATGGGGTGGGGGTGTGGGGAGAGAGGTAAATTCGGTCAAATATATATTTTTCTTTCTAAATACAATGAATTTCAAAAGTTTAAATACACAAATACCCTAAACATTGTTTATTCATGTACAGTGTCTTACATGTATACAGAAAAGCATAAATAATACTATTTCTGATCTGAGTATCAAAGAACGATCAAAGAAATTACATTTAAAGTGGATACAGGGTTAAAGGGAAGTGACTTGTGTGAAGAAAACGCGGGTACTTTGAGATGGCGCGCCGTCGAAATCGTACGATCTAGTCTTACCTTGCTTTTTGCTGTATTCGCGGTAAATGTACAAAATGGCGGAATCGGAAGACAAGTTAATTTGGTTTAAAAGCAGGAAACCAGTCCCTTCATACACGCTCCTGTTTATATGCGTATGAATGAGGGCCGCTTTTCATGACATGGCGCTACTTACGATTGAAAACCCCGTGGTCATCTTACATTTTTAAATAATGCATTTCGCTAAAGTTATTCTAAGGCTAAAAAAAATTAGGTGTGTTTCCTATTGCATGCTCTAAAAAAGGTCGGTTGGTAGGCATTTTTTTTTTTTTTTTTTTTTTTTTGGAGCAAGGTATTGTGAGATTCTACATGTATTTATCTTATAAGCCCCCTACAAGTTGATGATACAGCTGAACGTTTCTCTGTGATGTCAGTTTACCTCGATATATTGTGGTAAATCATTGTCCAGAACAATTTTTTTTTTTTTTTTTCATAAAATGATTTAGGGTCGGCCCCTTAAAAATAAGGGTCGATCGGGCCACCGGAAACACAGGTGTTTTTTTTTGTTGCCTAATTTAATATAAATTTAAATAAAAACAATGTTGTAGTTAGTTAGAGAAACGACACAACTGTGATGTTGTAGACGTTTTAATCACAGTAGATGTTGTAACAAGAAATTCATAAATGTTGAAACTCCTCTTTGAAAAATTGAGCCATGCTTGAGCCAAACGCGTACTCTGTCAATAATGAAACTGTGAAGGAACACTAGTTGGTGTGTTATGTGCTGTTTTAGTATTTTTTTCTGAAAGGAAAGGTCTTACGTAGCCATGTACCATTCGATTAACGGCAGCATATTGTACATACAATGTATAGCGGAAATTCCCGAGTTGTGTTTTTTCCATTTCAATATATAAAAGAGAGTACGATAATGGACCTTTGGAAATTTACCTCAGTCATGAACTAAGTATATGAATTGTTTATTTTGATATGTAAACAGACGATCTGCCGGATTTCGCTTATTCGCTAAGCATTATTACTTGAATATAACAAAGTTCTGCACATAGCTAATGTGCTACCGTGCAATATTATAACAAAGCAATTTGATTCTGCACATAGCTAATGTGTTACCGTGCTTTAATATAACAAAGCAATTTGTTTCTGCACATAGCTAATGTGTTACCGTGCAATAATATAACAAAGCAATTTGTTTCTGCACATAGCTAATGTGTTACCGTGCAATAATATAACAAAGCAATTTGTTTCTGCACATAGCTAATGTGTTACCGTGCAATACATGTAATATCTACTGAAACGAAAAAGAAACGCAACTCGGGAATTTCCGCTATATATTGTATCCATACTGCACACTTAGTTCCACATAATATTCCAAAAAAATCCCAAGATGTGTTGTAAAAAAAAGAAGAGTTGCTGATAGTTAGAGAAAGGACACAACCCTTATGTTGTAGACGTTTTAATCACAGTACGCTTTGTAACAAGAAATTCATAAATGTTGAAGTTCCTCTTTGAAAAACTGAGCCATTTCAGTACTGTATTTAACGTAAAGAGTTTGCAAAATGTTGCATCCTAAGTTTGCTCACATGCTTGACTCTGTCAATAATGAAACGTTGAAGGAATACTATTTGCTGTGTTATGTTTTGTTTAGTCTGTTTTTTTCCGAAAGGAAAGTTTTTACGTAGCCATATACCATTTGATTAACAGCAGCATATTGTACATACAATATATCGCGAAAATCCCCGAGTTGCGTTTCTTTTCCGTTTTTATTTCAGCATATGTAAAGCTTAGGCAAAATAGCAGAAGGAAATTGCATTACCTATTATTAATCTAGTATCAGATTGACTTTAAATCTACTTGCATATGTTTAATTTAATTATATACAAGCAGATTAGAAGTCAAGATGATGCTGGGATAAATATATCGAGGTGCAAATTGTAGCTTTTAGTAAATACTTTTCTATAAGCCGGTACATTATTTTACACTATTTTACTACTAAATAATGTGAATTTTAAACCTATTTTGCAGGTTGTTGTGTCCTTTGCTTCGGTGATTGTGGAGATGCACCTAAGACGACGCCAGCACCAGCCAAGACGACGCCAGCACCAGCCAGTGTATAAAGCGGGGATTTAATGCAAAAATAGTTAAATGTTCAAGGAAGTGCACCTATTATGCCTTTAATGCATTAAACGAGATTGATAGGTGACGTCGGCATTTTGAAGTTCTCTTAAGAGAAACAATGTAGTGACATTAATAGGATCTTGACAAGTGAAATCAGTGTCCATGTAATGAGCATTTAAAGAGTAGAAAGAGACACGCAACTTAATGAACTCGATTAATTGGTATAATATATTGTAGCGGCTCTAGAGAGGGGGTTGGGATGACATGGGGTCCAGACCCCGACCCTGGACCCCCACTCCCACTTAAGAGATTACATGATTCAATAAAAATGATAACAGAGATCTTTTGTTTCTTGTTCGTCAAAAAGTGTTAATATACTGGACCCTCACTCCCATACCCACTCCTTCAGATGTGATCAAAATGGGCTGAGAGCGATTTTGTTATTGGTGTTTGTGTTATTTTATTTTTCATATTTGTTTGTGTGTGTTGCTTTTGTTGTACACACCCTAATCTCAAATCCAGTATCTGCCCATTTTTTTCCAGGGAGCTGGAAGCAGGGAAGAGGGCTGAACCTCTAAACACATGTTTGGCCAGTCAGACATTTAACTACGTGTCCATGTCAATTAGCTAATGTTATACCCTGGACAGTAAAATGTCAAGAAAAAACACATACCAGTATTTAGCGATCAACACATACAGTTAACATGTATTAATATCACTATAGGGAAGAGCATACTTGGTCACTTAACAGAGGTTGTTTCTTAACAGAGGTGGTTTCTTAACGGAAGTTAACGGAGTGGTCTCTTAACGGAGGTGTTTTCTTAACGGAGGTGGTCTCTTAACGGAGGTGGTTTCTTAACGGAGATGGTCTGTTAACAGAGGGCGTTTCTTAACGGAGGTGGTTTCTTAACAGAGGTGTTTTCTTTACGGAGGTGGTCTCTAAACCAAGGTGGTTTCTTAACGGAGGTGGTCTCTTAACGCAGATGGTCTCTTAACAGAGGTGGCTTCTTAACGGAGGTGATTTCTTAACAGAGGTGGTTTCTTAACGGAGGTGGTCTTTTAACGGAGGTGGTTTCTTAAAAGAGGCTGTATCTTAACGGAGGTGGTCTCTTAACGGAGGTGGTCTCTTAGCAGAGTTGGTTTCTTAACGGAGGTGGTTTCTAAACAGAGGTGGTTAACGGAGTGGTCTCATAACGGAGTTGGTTTCTTAACAGAGGTGGTTTGTTAACGGAGGTGGTTTCTTAGCAGATGTGGTTTCTAACGGAGGTGGTTTCTTAACAGAGGTAGTCTCTTAACGGAGGTGGTTTCGTAACGGAGGTGGTTTCTTAACGGAGGTGGTCTCTTAACGGAGGTGGTTTCTTAACGGAGGTGGTATCTTAACGGAGGTGGTCTCTTAACAGAGATGGTTTGACAGAGGTGGTTTCTTAACAGAGGTGCGGAGGTGGTTTCTTAACAGAGGTGGTTTCTTAACAGAGGTGGTTTAATAGAGGTGGTTTCTTAACGGAGGTGGTTTCTTAACTTAAAGGAGGTGGTTTCTTAACGGAGGTGGTCTCCTAAACAAATAATAGCAAAAGTAATTCATCCTAGTTCTGGCCTAAGCTTATATTTATTTAAAAGGAATCGCTTTGTATTGGTACATCCTGTGTAATATATATACTGTGTTCGTCCATACCTGTCAAGTCTAGTCGAAGTGTAGCGGTAATAAGAGCTGATCTGGAGGGAGGTTCTGTGTTCTAGTCCCCTGGCCGCGTCATACCGAACACGTTAAATTGTTTATTAGTTACGTGTAACCCCAAATGGTGGGTAGTGCTACTAGTTGACCCGGTGTCAGAATAATTTTAGTGGGTGGGGTCAAACAAACGACAATTCTGACAAACAAGCGTCAAAGCCGTTTCAATGAAGACATGTTAAACATTAATACGGATAAAAGAAAATCACATACAGGGCACTGATCGTATTAATAGTGTCATTATTGTTGTCATTAACGTTGTTTAAATAATTTGTTTGTTGTTTAAATGATTTGTTATATATGCAATTTGACAACTTGATTATCAATGTATTACCTATGTCAATCACAATATTTGCACGATGACTGCGTTGTGTCCGTTCGTGCGTTCGTCGGATCGTCATGAAGCCTAACGTGAACATTTCCTAATATCGTCACCTTAGAAGCTACATGCAAACTATTAGACATCTAGATGTTTTAGTTTTTATAGAAGTTTTTGAAACGTTTTTCTATATAACTTTATGTTTAACTGTGACCCCCATGACTGATTCAACATAGACAACAGAGTCCATTTTTACAAACTTGGTAGAATACCATAAGTTTCTACTACATGCACAATTTTATTATTGCCGTTTCCCAGTAGAAAGATATTTAAAAAATATTCCATTATATCTATGTAAAACGGTGATCACCGGGGCGGGGACATACTTTATCCCGGAGTTGATCAAACTTGGTAGAGAACTATAACTTACTATTTTCAACAACAATAACAACAGCATAAATAACAAATGTAAAATGGAAATGACTTACATGTAGGATGTTGACAAAGCACAATTCATGATATTTAAATAAATCAAGAACCTTAACGCCGGTTTTACTACGATACTCTTATGCGAGGTTTGATTGATAGGCTAAACAAACATTGGGCAAAACATCCTTGCAAATTCAGGCCAAACAACTAACAAAAAAAAATAATATAGATATAAAAAAATAATACAACCTAAAAGGACAAAAGACTTAGTGTAACCGGAAGTCAAAAGTCTTAACGACTATACCAGAAAAAATCAACAATCAAAACGGGCCTAAGAAACCGACGGTTTAGCATTGGCCTCGACTACAGTATGAACAGTATGAACAGTATGATACTGTAACGCTGATCGTCATTGAATTTTGTAGGTTATTATAAAATGCTAATATAAAATTGTGTTGAACAATTCTTGATATGTGGTTCTGTACTACTCAATATCTGCATCTCTTAAACGATTTTGACTATTGAACTATTGATATATTCTAAGAACATTGCATTCTATAATCGTTGATTTCTGAACTTTATGAACTGTGTCAACATGTATAATTATCCACTCCGAGTCGGCATATTGTCGTTTATTCGCGTTGTCATCATTATTCATCGATTGAATTCATTTTGCAATTCATTTTAGAACTTATCGCTACCATATTACTTTATGACATTCGTTAATATTGTTTTATTCCAGTAACTAACTTTGTGAAAGATCAAAAACTTTCCAAAGTCAGTCATATTGATTTAGAATTCATTCGGATTATTCGACGTTTTTCATTCAAGCTGTGTTTTTAAATTTAGCGATTGGAATCGTGACGTCTATCTCGCGTAGTGACGCATCAATAATGTGTGATTGGCTGACATCCGTATAAATACGTTCGAGCATTTCAAATCAGTGTTCATGAGAGGTAGCGCCGTGGTGTAATGGTTAGCATCGCGGCTTAGTAACCCAGGGATCGTGCGTTCAATCCCAGCCGGGACCGAAATTGGGTTAATTAACGAAATATTTCATAAAAGTATTTCCTACCTTACCAGTCCTTCGGATGAGACTTTAAACCGAGGTCTGCTCGCTAAAATGCTTCGTGCAATACAGCGAGGATAAATAAACGCTTATACACACACACAAATCAGTGTTCATTCTCTAAGCGATGTGTATGATCTAAGCCTCACGGTACCAAAGACACAAATTTCTCCTATTGCCAAATATTGCTAATTGGTATGACAAAGACGCATCCAATGAAGAGGTATATTGGTTATTATTGGTACAACATTAAATAGTACTACATGTTACAGTACTTGGTAAATAGAATGTTATCAATATATACTCTCCAATTCCGGTAAACCTCAAGATATGCCCTACGCATTTGTAAACATCCGCCGCTTTTCGGCAATTGACAAAATGTCATAAAAACTTTAACTAAATACTAAAATTCACTCAGAGTGTGGGTATATATACATTTCAAACATGTATGTTGTTCATATATGCCACGTTACAAAATGTTTGTTAAATAATGTTCTAATATAACTTTCATGTTTAAATGTCGGGAGTTCGTCCATCGGATGGGGACGTAAACCGGGCGGTCCCGTGTATCGGTCTATCCTCCGAGCACGATAAAGAACCATAGGGATCAATTCGATAATAAGAGTAGGGCACGGTTCCCGGATTCCTATGTATCCTTCCCCTCTCTCTGGGGCGGCTCTAAATAACCTATACTGTGTTGATGAGCCGTTAAACAACATTCAGTTCAATTCAATTCAATTAAATGTCGAGAATACATCATTATAAATATATGTCGAGAAGACATAATAAAAAGTTAACATGAAACTTTTATTCTAGGCTCCACGTTTTCATATCCTTACCAAGTAATTAAACTAGTAGCCAAAGTCCAATAGTCAGAACTAGTAGCCAAAGGCCAATAGTCAGAACTAGTAGCCAAAGGCCAATAGTCAGAACTAGTAGCCAAAGTCCAATAGTCAGAACTAGTAGCCAAAGGCCAATAGTCAGAACTAGTAGCCAAAGGCCAATAGTCAGAACCAGTAGCCAAAGGCCAATAGTCAGAACCAGTAGCCAAAGTCCAATAGTCAGAACCAGTAGCCAAAGGCCAATAGTCAGAACCAGTAGCCAAAGGCCAATAGTCAGAACCAGTAGCCAAAGGCCAATAGTCAGAACCAGTAGTCAAAGGCCAGTAGTCAGAACCAGTAGCCAAAGGCCAGTAGTCAGAACCAGTAGCCAAAGGTCAATAGTCAGAACTAGTAGCCAAAGGCCAATAGTCAGAACTAGAAGCCAAAGGCCAATAGTCAGAACTAGTAGCCAAAGTCCAGTAGTCAGAACTAGTAGCCAAAGGCCAATAGTCAGAACTAGTAGCCAAAGGCCAATAGTCAGAACTCGTAGTCAAAGGCCAATAGTCAGAACCAGTAGCCAAAGGCCAATAGTCAGAACCAGTAGCCAAAGGCCAATAGTCAGAACCAGTAGCCAAAGGCCAATAGTCAGAACTAGTAGCCAAAGGCCAATAGTCAGAACTAGTAGCCAAAGGCCAATAGTCAGAACTAGAAGCCAAAGTCCAATAGTCAGAACTAGTAGCAAAAGGCCAATAGTCAGAACTAGTAGCCAAAGGCCAATAGTCAGAACTAGTAGCCAAAGTCCAATAGTCAGAACTAGTAGCCAAAGGCCAATAGTCAGAACTAGTAGCCAAAGGCCAATAGTCAGAACCAGTAGCCAAAGGCCAATAGTCAGAACCAGTAGCCAAAGGCCAATAGTCAGAACCAGTAGCCAAAGGCCAATAGTCAGAACCAGTAGTCAAAGGCCAATAGTCAGAACCAGTAGCCAAAGGCCAGTAGTCAGAACCAGTAGCCAAAGGCCAGTAGTCAGAACCAGTAGCCAAAGGCCAGTAGTCAGAACCAGTAGCCAAAGGCCAATAGTCAGAACCAGTAGCCAAAGGCCAATAGTCAGAAATAGTAGCCAAAGGCCAATAGTCAGAACTAGTAGCCAAAGGCCAATAGTCAGAACTAGTAGCCAAAGGCCAATAGTCAGAACTAGTAGCCAAAGTCCAATAGTCAGAACTAGTAGCCAAAGGCCAATAGTCAGAACTAGTAGCCAAAGGCCAATAGTCAGAACCAGTAGCCAAAGGCCAATAGTCAGAACCAGTAGCCAAAGGCCAATAGTCAGAACCAGTAGCCAAAGGCCAATAGTCAGAACCAGTAGTCAAAGGCCAATAGTCAGAACCAGTAGCCAAAGGCCAGTAGTCAGAACCAGTAGCCAAAGGCCAGTAGTCAGAACCAGTAGCCAAAGGCCAGTAGTCAGAACCAGTAGCCAAAGGCCAATAGTCAGAACCAGTAGCCAAAGGCCAATAGTCAGAAATAGTAGCCAAAGGCCAATAGTCAGAACTAGTAGCCAAAGGCCAATAGTCAGAACTAGTAGCCAAAGGCCAATAGTCAGAACTAGTAGCCAAAGGCCAATAGTCAGAACTAGTAGCCAAAGGCCAATAGTCAGAACTAGTAGCCAAAGGCCAATAGTCAGAACTAGTAGCCAAAGTCCAAAAGTCAGAACTAGTAGCCAAAGGCCAATAGTCAGAACTAGTAGCCAAAGGCCAATAGTCAGAACTAGTAGCCAAAGGCCAATAGTCAGAACTCGTAGTCAAAGGCCAATAGTCAGAACTAGTAGCCAAAGGCCAATAGCCAGAACCAGTAGCCAAAGGCCAATAGTCAGAACCAGTAGCCAAAGGCCAATAGTCAGAACCAGTAGCCAAAGGCCAATAGTCAGAACTAGTAGCCAAAGGCCAATAGTCAGAACGTGTAGCCAAAGGCCAATAGTCAGAACTAGTAGCCAAAGGCCAATAGTCAGAACTAGTAGCCAAAGGCCAATAGTCAGAAGAACCCTTGTGATAATATCGGAACTCGTAACAGGTATATTACTAATATATGCGAAAGTTGGTTAAAAACCAGTATTTCGACATTACAATACTAACACTTCGACCAAGTTTGGTAAAATTCGAATGCAATATGAAGGTGCTGGAGTGCCTATAAAATAAACTAGTATATATTTTAATAAGTCAAGGGCCACGAGGCAACATCTTTCAAGTCTGATAAGGCTAGTTTTCGAATTCAACTCTTCCATGCTTGGAATGAAATTAATATTCCTGTCAAGGACTGGTAAAATGTCGATAATAACTGAAGGAGTAAAGTGTAAACAAAGCAAAGTATGGCCTTTCGAATAAATCAAGGGCCATTAATCTGGCGTTACTAATTCAAAACAACTTGCTTTCGACTGGATCCGAGCTAACATTGACGTCAACAAAATTGTTGCGATTAAAAATTGCCAAATGCAGGATGAAGCTGCTAGAGCGTAAACAATCAAAACTAGTACAGCAGATTGATATCGACACGCTGGCAGAGTTTTGGACAGATCGGATAAATACATGCTGCTAGATTAGATAACTTACCTAGAAATGTGTCTTTGGGTGCGAATGGCCCTGTTATAAGCTATAGGCTGCAAAATAGGTCATTACTCCGCCGAAGTTAATGGAACGGAACAACAGCGAGACGATATGCCCTATTAGACTTCATACTGATATTTCCTACCAAGTGTCGACACAATATATGTTAGGATAATTCAAGGGAGTAGTCCAGACAATATAGTAAGAAGTACGTTCGAATATGTCAAGAACGAAAGAATGGTATACGTGCACGTACGTGAAAGTGTGATGTACGTACGGACGTGCATACAGGCGTTTGTCATACAAACGAACGTGTGTTAAGTACCAGAACTGTTACTATGGTGTTACATTTTAGACGTAGCGGGTATTTGGATGGATGAGCTTTTATTAATATAATATTATTTTTAATTTTGTGAATAAAATGAGAATGACGATGTGGCTTTGTTAAATGTAATATATAAATAAAATTTGTTGACAAACCTTATTATTACCAAAGGCAGTTACTGATACACGGTTATAGTTGGCTTTGTTAAATGTAATATATAAATAAAATTTGTTGACAAACCTTATTATTACCAAAGGCAGTTACTGATACACGGTTATAGTATGTGCCACGTATATCACGCACTTGTATCTGCACGAGTTACGGGCTATAGACATAAAACATGAAATTGAACTGATTACAGTGAGCAAAGGTCACGTTCCGTATTTTTCTCAGTTGAAGCGAGCAATTCTTCCGTCAGTCTGTCGTCGTCCGTCGCTTTCGTCATCAAAAATATCGCTATAACGTTTCGTCAGAAACATGAAAACTTTCTTTGGCCCGGATTGCAATCTGTACTTTTGTCACGCTTCAGAGTTATGGTTAGTGTTAGTTGAAAGCAAAAACGTTAAGTTTGAACAAAACGTGGAGAAAAACTCAATGTAATCTCCTACCATCAGAGTTGCTTCTTCCAAGACCCTGACTACTGGAAAAAAATGGCTCTCGGTTTTGTTTTTAGACATATTTGCTATACCCTAGACTATCAAGTTTGTTCAGCTGAAGTCCTGTGTTTTAAATTGCCCAGCCCGTAAAGTCCAATCTGTGTATATTAAGAGAAAAATACTTTACATACATTTCTAGTCCTAAAACCACGGTTTTCAGTAATAGTCTCCAGACTGAAAAGATGGCCCAGTCCCAAAGTTCCATTTTGTGTATAGTGTTATATAGAACATTCCTCTCTTCGGAAACGGTCAGTAACATTCATATTATAAATAGACAATAATAAGGATCCTATGATAGAAATTGTTTCGACTTTAGGGTCACATCTCAAGCAGTAAATGACGTCCACATCACAAACACTTATTGGCGTCCAAATTTACAAACACTAATTGGTGTCCACATTTCAAACACAAAGTGGCTTCCACATCTCAAACACTAAGTGGCTTCCACATTTCAAACACAAAGTGGCGTCAACATCTCAAACACAAAGTGGCGTCCACATTTACAAACACTAAGTGGTGTCCACATTTTAAACACAAAGTGGCTTCCACATCTCAAACACTAAGTGGCGTACACATCACAAAAACTAAGTGGCGTCCACATCTCAAAAACAAAGTGGCGTCCATATCTCAAACAGTAAGTGTCGTCCACATCTCAAACACAAAGTAGCTTCCACATTACAAAAAAACAGTGGTGTCCACATTTCAAATACAAAGTGGCGTCCACATCACAAAAACTAAGTGGCGTTCATATTTCAAACACAAAGTGGTGTCCACATCTCAAACACTAAGTGGCGTCCATTTCACAAAGTTTACTTCACAAACACTAAGTGGCGTTCACATCACAAGCACAAAGTGGTGTCCACATCACAGACACAAAGTGGCGTCCACATATCAAACACAAAGTGGCGTCCACATTACAAACACTACGTGGCGTCCACATCACAAACACTAAATTGTATCCACATCACAAACACAAAGTCATACCCTACAAAATTCCCCCGTTGGAGGAGGGGGTCTATAGCCAGTTCAATGACTAAATATATCATTTATTTACTTTTTAAATATGTTACTGGGGAAGAAATCGTATCGGCGTTGCCCTAGTTGTTAAGCTGACTGTCTCCCTTTAATCAGGCAAGAGCAATATTAGAGTATATTAGATCCGATGTGTTAACATTAAAGGGACTGTAATAGATCTGGAATAATTGGTGACAATCCAAAATACGAGTAAAACCAACATAGTGTGTTTCTGTTTCATATTCAATGTCCACGTACATATGCATTAAACTAGGTGCCATTCACGAATCGGTTTACTTATTGTTAATGACATATTTTGTTCGAGGGCACTTAACCAATCGGCTAGTATTTGGTGCATACATTTATATTCATTGATGTGAAGCTTTAATACTATAATTAATTCATGCTGTGTGCATGTTGTGAACTAAACTTGTATTATTAACTTATATATACAACTGCTGGAATATGAACCACATATGAATTAATATTGACATACCGTCGTAGTTTCTATCCAAGTATTTCCATAAATAATGATTTGACTGAAATTAATATGTCTGTTTAATGGGTGTCCACATTCCACATGAAACTGAAGCTCATTATGAGGGTTTTCTCATGTTTTGTATTGACACCAATTACTTTCCGTGTCGTCTCCAGTCCCTTTAAAATAAAATAATTTGTTTACTAGAAAAAATCATAATTGAGGTATTACATGTACGGGTATTTTGCATTCAAGCTATATATCAAACCAGCAGAGCGTGTACATTTTGAGAAATTTGATAACATAATAGATTAAACCTAAAACTAAACATTACTGTTTTTCTGATCAGTTTTATGCATAGCAGTAGTTAGTCACTTAAAGGGTTTATGTCAAGGATGCTCTAGCTAAATTGTATTGATAACAGAGCAATATCAGGCTCGCACACACGCACACCCATGCACGCCAGCATGCACGCAAAAACTCACACACGCACGCTCGCACGAACGCACGTGAACGCACACGCACGCACGCACGCACACAGACCAGTGTGGTTACCGGTTTTAGAATAGGACCACTGCACATCTTGCTAGAGACAGAAGGCTTGGACCCCTCATCGCAACCCTACCTTTGTGAATTTCTAAACAACAACATTTATTATGGAATTATATTACTGAACTTATTTGAAAAACAAGATCGTATACACTGAACATAGTCTGGTCAATTTTGAACTTGGCTTCGATAACCTATTAATTACGATTGAGTAAAACAAATTGCGTGAAATGCCAGTTTGTGATTTCTCGAAATGTTCGACAGCAAAGCTCTTAATGGTTTCACATGAGAAATGTGTAAGAAAATAAAGGACTGAAAACAAAGTATATATTACATTCCGAAAAACAAAATGGCGATCGGAAATGACGTCATTATTTTTCCACTTTCAGATTGTTCAGATAGACGTATACAAGTATACATTTTTAGAATCTCCTCGACGAGATCTTTCCGACGGTGCCAGTTGCGAGGCCCTATGACGAAATTAAAAAAAATATGATGACGTCATTTCCAGTCGCCATTTTGTTTTTCGGAATGTACGCGTTAAGCCCTTTCCGAAAATATATAGTTTGACTAGACTTCGGTTCGAAAGTGGATGACCTAATTTTCGTGAGCTACTTCCGGCATAAACCCTGTTCCGGTTCCGCCGAGTACTTCCGGTTCCTAACCTCACTCGTGTCCATTACGTCATTATTAATGTCGAAAAATCGGTACGTTGTCGTATTCGTGCCACCCCCAATTTTTACCTTTTGAACATAGGTTTGATCAACTTCCAGAGACAACACACCCTTATTGGTTCGCACCTGTAAAAACGTATTTGTGTCAATGTTCATCGCGTGTGCGTTCGATTGAAACCAAAATACGATTAAAAAACGACATTAATTGCATTCATTACCTATGAAGGTATTAAAGGTTCCAAAAAACACATGTTTCAGTGTAGACTATGTATGAGTGACTCGGGTTTTTCCGATGATTCGAGAGTTTACTTCCGTCTGTAAGCGGCTAATGACGGGATTTGCCGTGATGACAAAACCGGGGTTTGGTAAAACAGAAACCAATATTTTGGCAGGCACTCGTAAATGCAAGTCAACAAGAAAGCTATGGAAGTAATAAGGTGCAGATAACAAAAACCAGATACATGCACCGACGAAACCTCCCAACGATACTCGATATTCAGTTTCTTCTAAGGAAGTAAATTAAGTAATAGATAGAGTATGGTTTCATTGAGTTGGTTAATTTAAACATCGAGATGGGCGTAGCTGTATTTATATATATATATCGGTGCTATATCAGTTCTAACTGTTAGTCTTACTGTTATTTTCACCGTTATTCTGACTGGTCTTATTTTCAATTAAACGATTTACACATTTGCTATTACAAAGTGAATTCTCAGTGACCATGCTACAAATATGGCAAACTGTAACGAAAACTCGCAAACTTGCCTTTTTTTACAATTAAACGTCTGCATGGTTTAACACAATTGTTATAAAAAAATACATATATGTATTGCATTTCTACTGGTGACCACTTAAAGGGACACTGTCCGTAACTTTTATCTTATAAAACACCCAATAATTATGTTCGCAAACATTATACACTAAACATTATTCAATATTTACTAATTAAAAGCAAGATTGTTTAACGGAATTCAATTGCGGTACAAAAAAAAAAGCAAATCCACTTCATGGGTTTGAACTCGCAGCCCAAACTCGCAGTAAAAATAAGTGTGCGTGAGCGTAAAGTTGTCGGAACCCGCTCCCAACTGAACTAAGCGGGCTATACATATTACGCAATACATACTATGGTGAAAACCTAGTGTGCTATGGAAGTCACGTGAACGCATAAAAGGCAAATAGTGTGGGTCCCACTTTATCTGCTTACTTACGGACAGTGTCCCTTTAAGACTTTTCGATAAACAACAACAACAAAAAAACACACCCTCAAAATCATGCCTGTTTTTCAACTAAATCTTGAAAAATAATACTAACGAGGAAAAACAATGTAGTTTATGCAAGCGTTATACAATGTTCTATGCAGGCTAAAAAGGTACTGCACCAGTTTAAGTTTTATTCTAGATTTTGATATTTAAATACAAAAAATACAAGTATGCGTTTATGTTGGCCGACAATATAAGGTTTTTACTGCGAGGTTGAATTACGTTCCACTCGAATAAAAACGTAAGAAATAAGTTGCATATCAGATACGCCTTACTGCTGTAAAATACATATGAGAACTTGTTCTTCAAACGTTGTTTATGGGCTATTTTATTTATATAAACCACTAACTCAGTCAGGTTTGATGCGGATTTTGTCATACGGTTGGCCTTATAAGTATAAAATGATATAGCACCGATATATTGTTGACCATATACAGCCTAAACTGATATAACACCGATATATTGTTGGCCATATACAGTATGAACTGATCTAATACCGATATATTGTTGGCCATATACAGTATGAACTGACCTAATACCGATATATTGTTGGCCATATACAGTATGAACTGATATAACACCGATATATTGTTGGCCATATACAGTATGAACTGATCTAATACCGAGATATTGTTGGCCATATACAGTATGAACTGATCTAATACCGGTATATTGTTGGCCATATACAGCTTAAATTGATATAACACCGATATACTGTTGGTCATATATAGTCTAAACTGATATACATGATATAACACCGATAATACAGCATATACATTCTAAACTGATATAACATGGTAATACGGTTGGTGATATGCATTCTACCCTCATATATCATCTATACACTATTGGCCATATACAGTGTCAACTGAAATAACATGATATTTGGTTGGTGCTATACAGTGTAAACTGAAATAACATGATAATACGGTTGGACCTATATAGTCTAAAGTGACATAACATGGCAATACGGTTGGTGCTACACAGTCTAAACGGATATAACATGGCAATACGGTTGAAGCTGTGCAGTCTAAACTGAAATAACATGATAATACGGTTAACACTATACAGTATAATGTGACATAACATGGCTTTACGGCTGGTGCTAGACAGTCTAAACTGATATAACATGGCAATACGGATATTACTATACAGTCTAAAAGGATAAAACATGGCAATACGGTTGGTACTATACAGTCTAAAGTGATATAACATGGCAATACGGATGGTGCTGTACAGTCTAAAGTGATATAGCATGGCAATACGGCTGGTGCTATATAGTCTAAAGTGACACAATATGGCAATACGGCTGGTACTATACAGTACTAAGTGACATAGCAAGACAATACGGTTGGTACTATACAGTCTAAGCAGATATAGCATGGCAATACGGCTGTTGCTATACAGTCTAAAGTGATATAACAAGGCAATACGGTTGGTACTATACAGTCTAAGCAGATATAGCATGGCAATACGGCTGGTACTATACAGTCTAAAGTGATATAACATGGCAATACGGCTGGTGCTATACGGTATAAAGTGATATGACATGGTAATATGGTTGGTGCTATACCGTCTAAACTCATATAACATGGCAATACGGCTGGTGATATACAGTCTAAAGTGATATAACATGGCAATACGGTTGGTACTATACAGTTTAAACTGATATAACATGGCAATACGGCTGGTGCTATACAGTATTATGTGATATAACATGGCAATACGGTTGGTATTACACAGTCAAAATCATATAACATGGTAATACGGTTGACACTATACAGTCTAAACTGATATATCCTGGTAATACGGTTGGTACTATACAGTCTGAACTTATATAACATGGTAATACGGTTGGTGCTATACAGTCTAACGAGATATAAGATGGGAATATGGTTGACCCTATACAGTCTAAAGTGACAAAACAGGTCAATACGGCTGGTACTATACAGTCTAAACTGATAAAAAAAGGCAATACGGTTGGTACTATACTGATACTAAGCTGATATAACATGACAAAGCGGTTGGAGCTATACAGTCTAAATTGGTATAACATGATACTACGGTTAGTGCTATATATTCTAAACTGATATAACATGGTTATACTGTTGGTACTATACAGTCTGAACTTACATAACATGGTAATACTGTTGGTGCTATAACGTCTAAACTTATATTAAATGGATATACGGCTGGTGTATTACAGTCAAAACGGATACAACATGGCAAAACGGGTGACACTATATAGTCTAAACTCATGTTAAATCGATATACTGTTGGCCATATAGAATAAACTGATATACAATGGTAATACGGTTAACCCTATACGATCTAAACTGACATAATACGGTCATACGGCTGGTGCTATGAAGTCTTATAATTTTAACATGGGAATACAATTTGTCATATACAATCTAAACGTATATAACAAGTTAATAAAGTTGATCCTATACAGCCAAAACTTAAGTAACTTGGAAATAAGGTTGGTGCTATACAGTCTAAACTGATATAACATGGTAATACGGTTGGACCTATGCAGCCTTAACTTATATAACATGGCAATACGGTAAGTGATGTACAGTCTAAACTGGTATGACATGGTAATACGGTTGACACTCTGCAGCCTAAACGTATATAACTTGCCAATACGGTTGGTGCTATACAGTCTAAACTTATATAAAATGGTAATACGGTTCACCCTATACAATCTACACTTATAGAACCTGGTAATACTGTTGGTGCTATAAAGTCTAAACTTATTTACCATGGTAATACTGTTGGTGCTATAAAGTCTAAATTTAAATAACAGGGTCATACGGATGGTGCTATACAGCATAAACTGATATAACATAGTAATACGGTTGAGACTATACAGTCTAAACATATATAACATGGTAGTACGGTTGGTTCTATACAGTCTAAATTGGTATAACATGGTAGTACGGTTGAAACTATACAGTCTAAACTGATATAACATGGTAATACGGTCTGTAATATACAGTCTAAGCTGATATAACAGGGTAATACGGTTGATACTGTACAGTATGGACTGATATAACATGGCCATACGGTTGGTGCTATACAGTCTAAACTGATAAAACATGGTAATACGGTTAGTACTATACAGTCTAAACTGATATTATAACATGGCAATACGGTTGAAACTATACAGTCTAAACTGATATAACATGGTAATACGGATGGTGCTATACAGTCTAAACTGATATAATATGGTAATACGGTTGACACTATACAGCCTAAACTGATATAACATGGTAATACGGTCGGTACTATACAGTCTAAACTGATATGAAATGGTAATAGTGTTGGTACTATGCAATCTAAACTGATACAAAATGGTAATAGTGTTGGTACTATTCAGTTTAAACTGATACAAACATGGCAAATACGGTTGGTGCTATACAGTTGACTATACACATGGTGCTATAAGGTCTAAACTTATATAACATGGTAAAGCGGTTGAGCCTACACCGTATAATCTCTGAACTTGTGTAACATGGTAATATGGTCGACCATATACAAATAAAACTGATATAGCATGGCAATACGGTTAAAATTATACAGTATAAACTGATATAACATGGTAATGTTGTTGGTACCATACAGCCTGAACTGATATAACATGATAATGCTGTTGGTGCTATACAGTCTAAACTGATATAACATGGTAACGTTGTTGGTACCATACAGCCTGAACTGATATAACATGATAATGATGTTGGTTCTATACAGTCTAAACTGATATAACATGGTAATGCTGTTGGTGCTATACAGTCTAAACTGATAAAACATTGTAAGACGTTTTACCATATACAGTCTAAACTAATATACCACGAGAAACTGATGGTAAATGAGAAAACTGATGGTGCTATAGAGGCTAAACTGATATAACATGGGAATATCAGGGGCGTAGCTGATCTGAAATGCATATATAAGCCCGACAAACTCGACGCGTTTTTTGGCTCTTTCGAGCTATGTACTGATTTGCTTTGACATGTATCTGACACTTGTGTGGTATTTGAAGAAATACTTTTTTGACAAATTTGAAAATTAACATTTGACGAAGTTGAATTACCTACACTCTAAAATTGATGTATAGGCCCGGGCTTGTATAGCCTAATAGCCGATGAATACATTTTGTGATATAAAGTCTAAACTAATATACTATTATTATAAAATCAAAAAATTAAAAAAAATCTATTGGATCAAGTCTGGGCACATTATTCCTGCTAAAAAGACGTATTGACCTGAGAAATGTATATTGACTTTTTGTATTGACTTAAAGGTGTGGCTAAAATCTAAAATAAAAATGCGCGAGCGAACGTGAATAGGTACGAATGTACAATAGAATGACGTCATCGGGATCAACAAAATGTCAGCCGACAGGTTTGTTTTTTTGACAGCTGAAGAAAAAAAGAAAATAATAGAAAATGGAGATGCCGATAATACTGAAAGGGCAACATTTACGGCGGTAAACTTCTTTAATTTTTTGATTTTATAATAAAACTATTGTTGCCTTTTGAATTCGGTCAGTCCTTGGTCAATATGCCTTTTCTCGGGTCGATAAAACCATGTATCGACCTCATCAAAAGGCAATAATTGTATATGGTTACACGGTTCTCCATATACAGTCTAAACTGACATAAAATGGTAATACAGTTGACCATATGCAGCCTAAACTCATATATCATTGTAATACGGTTGGTGACTGGCCTAATAGCAGACGGCCACTCGGCCACCTAGTCAATCTAAATAGATTGATTTCGTCATCCGGGTAATCCTAAGGTTTTACTCGTGATCTCGTCGAATATCTTCGGTATTTTATGTCAAATAACGACAACCATAGCGTTCAGTGATACGACAGATGATTCACAATACACGATAAAACCCTGAGGTACATATACGCACATTCACCATAGAACTACGCAAGATCTGTACATATATAAAAGTTATTTTTTTGTATAGTTGAATGTTGTTTTGCGAGTATATATTTACCTGAATGTAAACTCAGTTGCAAAAGAAACTGAGGTTTGTTTAGATTTAATTGTAATAAGTTTCTTTAGAATTAAATTGACGAATTCCAAAATGGATATCCCATGTTTGGTACCAACGTTTTTATCATTCTATTGCCAATAGCATGTTGTAATTTGTTTATCAATAGGTTGAATCATTAAGGAACTGTCGCTTGATAAAGAGGATAGGGTGTAAAGTAAATTTTTCAAAGTGTACACTTTCCTTTGCAACTGAGTATATTAACATGCCAATTATGTCTGAATGTATGTTTTGGTGGAATGTGTTCAGGATGTCAAAATTAACTGTGATATATTCCCGTGAGTCACTGCTTGGATAATCCGAGTTTAAGGCCATTACTCGGATACCAGAAGCTATACATCTGTGTTAAGGCCATTACTCGGATACCAGAAGCCATACATCTGTGTTAAAGCCATTACTCGGACATCAGAGGCCATACATCTGTGTAAAGGCCATTACTCGTAAATCAAAAGCCAAACATATGTGTTATGGCCATTACTCGTAAATCAGAAGCCATACATATGATTTAAGGCCATAACTCTGATATCAGAAGCCATACATCTGTGTAAAGGACATTACTCGGATATCTGAAGCCATACATCTGTGTTAATGACATTACTAGGATATCAGAAGAAATATAAAAAGATCGGACAGGGAAAGTAGCATTCAAGGAGGACAGTAAACCACAAAACACAGAAACAGACACGCAAACAGACAAACACGAAGGCAAAAGCAATAATAAATGCAAACGACATCACAAACACAAAAAGGGTTGACAATAGGGCTACCGCCTTGGAACGGTTAGTGGCAAAGTAGGGCTCTTGGGTGTTTAAACCGGTTCTAGGGTGCACCAAACCTCACACTTACCCTACTGTCATCCCATTAAAACAGGACAGTGTAAATAAAGAAATCCCCGCCATGATCTAATCTCTAACCAACAAGGCAGCATCAATAGGCAATATAAGTAAAACACAAATATGCTCGTGTAAATATAATACAAAAAAAAACAATAGCCTAGAAAGCCACAATGAAGGTACTCAATGACTTTGCAGAAGGCAGAGCAGTAAGAGAATAAACCATTAAGGGCACGACAAGAAAGCTCATGGACAAACATCAAACGCCACCGTCCCAATGGGCATTAGGTAGGCGTCATCATAGGGTCCACAGCCTGTCTGGTCATCGTACAATTAAAGAGGAAAGCATAGTGGCGAACTGTAAAAGGGTCCACCACCAAGCATGCAGTACGTTGCAAAATGATAGGGTCATAACCTCTTTTGATAAACTTTTTAACAAGTTTAACAAAGATAGTATGAAAGTGATCATGACCTAGAATCTTACGAAGTTTATAAATCACATCACCAATTCCATTGTGTTAAGGCCATTACTCGGATATCAGAAGCCATACCTCTCTGTTAATGCCATTACTGAGATATCAGAATCCATACATCAGTGTTAAGGCCATTACTCAGAGACCAGAAGCCATACATTTATGATAAGGCCATTACGCAGATATTAGAAGTCATACCTCTGTGTTAATGCCATTACTTAGATATCAGAAGCCATACATCTGTTTTAAGGCCATTACTCGGATATCAGAAGCCATACATCTGTTTTAAGGCCATTACTCGGATATCAGAAGCCATACATCTGTTTTAAGGCCATTACTCAGATATCAAGGCCATTACTCAGATATCAGAAGCCATACATCTGTTTTAAGGCCATTACTCGGATATCAGAAGCCATACATCTGTTTTATGGCCATTACTCGGATATAAGAAGCCATACATATTTTAAACTTCATAACAAGTACATCTATATGCCAGCAGTATGTTCCTGCAAAAAGAAGCTCGACAAGTCTAGAGAGAAACTGAAATACTTCTCATAATCTGTTATTTTATTCGATTTCTCACACATTTACAGCAATACAGCTTTCAACATTTCATATACACTAACATCTACACGACAGGACAATCTCCTTTCTAAAAGACAAACAGGGAGAATGGCATTTACCTCCTCACATACATGTACTTCACTGACTTTTATATTACTTACATACATGTACTTCACTGATTTTTGTATTACTTACATACATGTACTTCACTGACTTTTGTATGCGGCTGGCAGTGAAAATGCGGTACATCCCTGTCCAATGGACACATGCTCAAGCTAGTTTGTAAATAAAAGTTCAATACGTACGAACATGCCTTTCACTGTTGGCGTCTTATTTACCATGTCCACATCTTTCATTTTCTCTCATCGGCACTAAACTTTTCTCTTTCTCTTTCAATATTATAAGTATTAACAATCTAGATTGCTATTTAAAATATGAAAATGCATTGTCCTTCTTCTGTATTTCGTCTTATGAATGATGCCAACCAAATTAATAATTAAAACACTTCGACTGCATATGAAAGGGATGTACATCCGATTACGTCTTCCGTACTTCCTCGTGTGAATGGTGCCAACCAAATTAATAATTAAAACACTTCGACTGCATATGAAAGGGATGTACATCCGATTACGTCACCAACATATTTCTAGGCGAAATCACGGAAACAAACTAAGCAGGTCCGACATTGTAAGGGACACTTGGCAGTTTTTAAGTTTCATCATACATACGATATGCCTATCGATTTATCAATCGAGAATCGACAATCCCAAAAAGCCCCCTTCGACTCCAACAGTTGTCTGGGATGGCCGTACAAGACTATACTGACCAAGGTAAGCTACCAACCACTTCTTTCCAGAGCAAAACAGGAATCGGCACCCAATAATGCAAAAAAATCATTCACCCTGTGAATGGAATTGTATAGCTGCTGAAAGACTTGAACCCCAACAAAGCAGCCGGTCCAGATAATATAAAGCCCCTGGTGATACAGCAGCTCAGTGACCAGATAGACCCCATTATTCAGGTAATTTTTCAACAATCTATTGACTCCGGAAGACTCCCAAAAGACTGGAACTGTGCAAATGTTTGTCCCCTTTTTAAAAAAGGTGAGAAATGCGATGCTGCTAACTATCGGCCTATTTCTTTAACCTGCATTTTATGCAAAGTTCTAGAGCATATCATTGCCTCGAACGTTGTGACACACCTGGACAAACACAACATACTGTACGACTTGCAGCATGGGTTCCGCTCTAAACGGTCATGCGAGACACAGCTGATCTGCTGGTTGGAGGACCTGCTACGAAACGCAGCAGATGGGCACCAAACAGACCTCATTTTGCTTGACTTGAGCAAGGCATTTGATAAGGTAAATCACGAAAAACCTTTGCTCAAACTCCACCAATATGGAATCAGAAGCGATACCTTGCAATGGATCAAAGCTTTTCTATCAAACAGATTGCAACAGGTAATAATTGAAAATGAAGAATCAGACCCGGTACCAGTTACTTCAGGACTAGGTCCAATCCTATTCTTGATCTACATAAATGATCTACCTGACAACATAAAGTCCAAAGTAAGACTATCGCAGATGACACTGCAGTGTATCTGGCTGTTTCTAGTTTAAAAGATGCTCACATTTTGCAGCAAGACCTCAACAAACTCTCTTTGGGAAGATGAATGGGATATGGAGTTTAATCCAGGTAAGTGTATTCTTATTCAAATTACACGGTCAAAAACTCCTATCCCATCAACATACATACTACATGGTCAATTACTGGAAACAGTCAGCAGTGCCAAATACCTTGGTGTCAACATCAGCAGCGATCTTGCCTGGAACAACCATATTCAGAAGGCAAGTACATCTGGTAACAGAACTCTGGGTTTCATAAAGCGAAACATCAGAAGCAAAATCCCAGGTATAAGAGCAACCGCATGCAAAGCATCAGTCTTAGCAGTGATAGAGTACTCCTCCCCAGTGTGGAGCCCGTATACGAAACACAATATAGACAAGTTGGAGATGATACAAAGAAGAGCCGCGAGGTGGGTACACAATGATTACTCCTATAAATCCAGTGTCACAACTATGCTAAATAACCTGAAATGGCGCTCTCTCGAGGACAGACGTTCCGACGCCCGACTTTGCCTATTTTTCAAAATCATCCATGGGCTAGTTGCCATCCAAATGCCGTCATATGTCCAGCATCCCTTGAGACTATCTAGACTGTCACATCCATTAGCTTTTCGTCAAATACACACACGCGTTGTCTATTACAAATATTCATTCTTTCCGCTTGCTGTGGTACAATGGAACAGCCTGATGTCGCCGCATTTTGAGCTGTGTGCATAAGCATATAGTTCATATATTCACAAACCACGTCGGGGGCATTTGCCATGCTGCCTAGCTTAGATTCGTTCAAGCCGGCAGTTTGCTCTGTTAGCCACCAAATGCCATAAATTAAAACGCTGTCTTTTATCTTTTAAATATCACTTTGTTCTTCATCGAACTTTTAACATACATAACACTTTCATCTTTATTTCACCTTCACCTTATTTTACTCTTTCTTTTATCATCTTTTACATTACTCACAACCGCACAGACGCGCACCTGCACATAATCTTCGAACGAGGGTGATGCAGTATCCATAGATAGATAGATAGATAGAATCATCTCGGATTAAATCTGCTTGCATGTATGTAAAAAACAATTTGAGATTTCATTTGTTCTGCCTATTTTAACAGGTTTAAATGTATTATTGGTGCAATATATACTAGTGACCAGTTAGTAATATGCAAACACAATTTGCCTAATGTTACTCTTATAGCTAATATTATTGATTGAACACATGTAAGTTGTATAGACAAAAGCAGCGATACGCCGCGAGTTTTTCAAAACTCAAGATTATCGTGTGTCCCTTTAAACCAAAACGGAAGGATATCATTTGCCGCGAAAGTAGGACAACATATTCTACGAATACGGATATGCAACCTGTATAGTAGCCATTTTAGTTTGCAAATACTTAGTTCATCTCCTAACTACACATATATTGTCAAAATAACACAAACAAAACAGGGATATTTTGTTACTAAACCTTTGTACGTGTCAGCTAATCGGTTATTTATAATTTCCGTCTACGGTCTATAGCTGAGGTCGGGTGTGTATCCATCCATATAATAGGGAAGTAACACTATCTGTGCAGCTTAAAAAACACAAGATATACAAAAAGGCAATGTTAATACAAGTAGAGCAGGTTTGGAGCATAGTCATAACGTATTTCAACGTGTGAATATCTTTAACTTGTACTAAGTCGTGTATGATAGCTGTGGTCCAGTGTGTGGATAATATTTGGTAAATTAGCGTTACGGGACAAATGAAAAACGTGGCAACACAATTTGTAAGAGGACGTATTTATACACATCTCATACGATGATTATAGTGGTATGTAAACACATTTTTTACGATCTTAGTTAAAACAAAAGTCATGCCATTGTATTCATAGCCAACTATTGTGCAAACCATTGCTCAAATATTTCCGACGATATTTATATCCTTACTTCTAATTCATGTGAACTATACTTGTCTACGTGTTTATGTAAATTTTCCCCCCAGACAATTTCCCCCCAGACGGATGTGTTATGTATGCAATAGAGCATGAGTTTTGCACGTGTACGAGGAGATAATGCACGAGCGTTAGCGAGTGCATTATCGTCCGTACACGTGCAAGACTCATGCTCTATTGTATTTGTACCACAATAACTAACATATGCTGTGTATATCCTCGGGTATTACACGATGCATAGTGTGTATTTAGGATATTGTGGTACAAGATGTAGAAATACACTTATCAGCGTCTGTTAGAACCTTTCTTTCCATACAACTTTCTTTCCATACGTTAAATGTGTGTGTCTCGCCTTGAAGATAGGCGCTCCGTCGTAGTTCAACTGGAGTTTGTCTGTCCTTGGTCGTTAGCAAGTTTGCACCCATATACATATGTTATTGCTTTGCAAACTTGTATCTCGTATAAATAAATAAGTTCATGTTTTTACGTCTTCGAAATATATCCGTTTTAGACGCATCTTTCGTAATTGTCCAGCTTACATAGTTCACCTATGACGTCATACATCCGGGTCACTTGAGATCACCGGGTTGTCATCCGCCATTTTGATAGGCAAACAAAGCAAACGCCACGCCACACTGATTTAGGTTTACCACCACTAATTACATGCAAGCCTCCGAGGTATAGTCGAAAGTAGTTCCTATAATAAAAAGTAATCCCTCCTTTTTGATGAAAACGGGCATTATAAGTAGGGGGAAACTGCCCGTTTCTATTCGATTTTGTAGTTGTATGTATTATAAGCGTATTATAATTTTTTACTGGATCACTGATGAACATTTTCGAAATTTCGACTTCTATGCTTACACTTTGTGAGCAATGAAAACAGTCAATAAATGAAAACAGCTGTACCCTTGACCTGTTTAGTAAACAAACAAGAACTTTTTTACATGTCTTGTGACCCCACCTTTTCTGGAGATTTTTGAAGTGGAACATTAGTTTTCTATATGAACACTACACTGCTGCATTATCCATACTTGAGTTGAATTTGCAGCAAATCATTAATATGTGACACTTTACCATTGCTGACTATGGGGAAAATAATTAGTGATATAATACTTGCATTTATCTATAAGCATTGTTCATGTACTGATCATTGTGACCCTGCTTTAATTGGACTAATATACTATATACACAATAGTTTTCGTCTAGAAAATGATTGGCTCTCAGTCGAAAGAGATGCTGTTTACTTGATTGTCAAAACGGAAATATAGGTCTCTTAATAATTTCATACTAGTAGTGTTTGATCGAAATTAAGCAATGCATACATACATGTTAATAATTTCGGTCCATACATGTTGTTGAAGGGGTTAGGAATAACAAACGCCACGATGCTCCTGTATACAAATATTTGGTAATACACTTTATCCACCCCATTTACATGCAGACATTTAGTCATGTTTTTTTGCATATGGAGTATATATACACATGCAATTAAAAGTATATTTGCTTTGTGTTTACGTGTGATTAACGTTCTGTATGTAATTTGACATTTACACCCGGAATATGCATTATGGATATATGTTTGTCTTCAGTAGCGGTCATGCACAGACTAATTATTTCAACAAGAGTACCGCCTAATTAATATATGCCCGTTTGCTAAACATTTGTGTTAAAACATTGTCTAAGTGTCAGGACAATATGACGTTGACCTTTGACTTTCCAACAAAAGAAACTGATAGCGGATGTTGTTTATCCAAGAGCACTATTTGTATAAAGTTTCAGATTGTAGGTCACCAGTTTGTGAATATTAGCAACCGAGTTTCTTCTCTGACCATGTACCTATGACCTGTCATGAGTGTGTGTATTATGGTTTCAAAGTTATTTAGCGGAATATGTATTTCCATATACGGTCATGCTGACCTTGACATTTTGCCTACTGACCCCGAAGATAATAAGGTACTTTCTCTCACAAAGTCAATGTGCCTACGAAGTTTCATGGGTGCGGATGTTATAGTTTTGAAGTTATCACGCGGAATGCCTATTTCCATTAATGAACATAGCGGCCTTGACCTTTGAACCCTAAAACAATAGGATTTCTCCTCTCACCAAGGGCAATGTACCTATGAAGTTTCATGTGTGTGGTTGTTATGGTTTCAAAGTTATTTAACGGAATGCGCATTTCTGTATTAGGTTGACCCCCAAAAGAATAGGGTTTCCCTCACTTAGGGCAATGTACCCATGAAGTTTCATGAGTGTGAGTTTTATGGTTTCGAAGTTATAGTGAGGTATGCGTGTTTCAATATAAGGTTATGGCGATCTTGACCTTTGACCACGTAGGACATTGTGCCTATGGTACTTCATGAGTGTGTGTGTGTGTTATGTGTTATGGTTTCGAAGATATTGTCCGGAATGCCTAATAGTTTACGAAAATACGTATGGACTACCTCATACCAGTGGTTTTTTATGCCCCTGAAGGGCAGCATTTAGTAGTCGCACTCTCCGTCATTCAGTCCGTTTGTCCGTACCATCGTATCCAGTCAATAACTCTGACAGTCGTGGACGGATTTTCAATTAACGTGGCACAAGTGCTCACCACAACAAGACAACGTGTCGCACGCAAATTTAGGTCCGTGGCTCCAAGGTCAAGGTCACACTTAGAAGTCAAAGGTCAAAAAGAAGTGCTTTCGTGTCCAGTCAATAACTCTGACATTCACGGACAGATTTTCAAATAACATGACACAACAAGACGACGTGTCGCGCGCAAATTCCAGGTCCGTGGTGCCAAGGTCAAGGTCACACTTAGATGTCAAAGGTCAAAACCACTTCGGGGGCATTTGTCACAAAGTCCAGGTCCATGGTTCCAAGGCCAAGATCACATTAAGAGGTCAAGGTCCAAAAGAAGTACTTTCGTGTCCGGCAAATTACTCGGAGATTTATGGAGGGATTTTCAAATAACCTGGCACGAGTGTTCACCACAACAAGAGGATGTGTCACATGTAAATTCCTCTTCCGTAGCTTCAAGGTTAAGGTCACACTTAGAGGTCAATGTTCAAAAAGACGTACTTTCATTGTCCATATTTCATGTCAGGTAAATAAGTGTGACATTCATGGACAGGTTTTCAAATTACCTTCAACAAGTGTTCACCACAAACAAGATGACGTGTCACGCACACAATCCAAGTCAGTAGCTTCAAGGTCAAAGGTCACACCTGGAGGTCAAAATCAAAATGAAGTTCTTTTGTGTCCATATTTCATGTCCTGTCAATAATTCCGACATTCAAAGAGGGATTTTCAAATAACTTGGCAGAAGTGTTCACCACAACACCACAACACAACACGACTATGTGTCGCGAGCAAACTCATGGTCAGTAGCTTCAAGGTCAAGGTCACTCTTCTCAGAAGATGGCATATGTACCTGTATTTGATTGAAGTCATGTAGATTATGTCCGGTCTATAACGTTGTCATCCGTTGAGGGATTTTTATATAACCTGGCAGAAATGTTCACCAGAACAAGATGATGTGTCGTGCGTAAAACCCAGATCCGTAGCTTCAATTTAAAGGTTACATTTAGAGGTCAGAAGATGCATTATGACCCTGTATTTGAATGAAGTCATATTGGTTGTGTTCGGTGTATAACTTTGTCATCGGTCATCTGTCACCTTCCAGTTTTGCTGAACTTTTATTTGTTTTTACCATTATGCCCATAAATATTTATAAACATGGTTCAAACTTTGCGATGTATAGGAGAAGAATTCTATAAGCAGTTGCGTTCGTCCTAATCCTTTAATTTGATTGTACAATGAATATATGAAATGTTGTCAATCATTGAAAAAATAAAATATGTTTAAACCAAACTTATGATGTCGCCGCATTTTGAGCTGTGTGCATAAGTATATAGTTCATATATTCACAAACCACGTCGGGGGCATTTGCCAATTACATTGAAAAAGAATTTCTTTCAAGAGGGAATTTTTGTCTCAAAATTGGGAAAAAATATATGTTTTGGCATTAGAAATATAGCCCAACAACGGCGATAAAAACACCCAAAAAAAACCCCACTGTACCATAATACTTCCCGTATTCGTATAAAAAGGTGAAGAGACTTTTCAAACTTGCACCGAGTTTTATATTTTTGCTAATTAACCGCTGGTAGGTCTTTCTTTTGCAGCCATTTTCAACAAGGGAGCCCGTGCAAACGACTTCTGATCTGCACACAGTGTAGGTTATTGGATGTCTGGCTAAATTGAATGATGATACAATACCCTACTAAAATAAACCAATGGGGGAAGTGCGGGAAGCGAATCCAGGATCCCTCGCTTACAGGGCGAGTGCTTTACCAAATGAGCTGACCGGGCCACCGGGAACCCAATATCACCACACTCCTCCCCTCTTTAATTTTAAAGAGCTGAACCAGCTCTTCCGGCATCTCAGACTCCCGTTGTCGCTATCCCGTTTTCACCGAATTAACCTTGTTGCCAGTGAAATAAACCAAGGGGGGAAGTGCGGACAGTACGGGACTCAAACCCGAGACGCTTGATTACAGGGAGAGTGCTGCACCAACTAAACTAACCAGGCCACCTATATCACCACTTTATTTTGGGACATGAAACACATCAGTTTGCTCATGAATGCAAAATACAAATCTGTTTACATGACACAATATACTTAACAAGTAAAGTTACTTATGAGCAAATATACTTTTGCATCACCTCCTGAGGTGGTGCAAATATACTTTTACTCACGTTACTTTACTCCAGGAATATTTATACTCACATATGCAAATCTGTTCACATGACAAGAATACTTACCCTGAGTAAATTTACTTAGGTGTGTGTATATAATCACAGGAGTAAACGACTGCATGTAAATCTTGATTATCTGATTATCTCAAAAAACACGACCCCTTATATATTTTTAACGAATTTTAAGGTTCCTTAATACAGTGTGAGCCAGTTTGTTATAAGAGCCAATAGAAAATCAACTGAAAGGATTATTAATACTTCTCGTTCGTCTGATAGCATGCATTCTATTTGGTAGAATAACTTAAAAATGCATGTTGTTCATGTCCAATTCTTTTAATTTTACATTTTACATGTTGATCAAATATCAAACTCTTAAGCGTCAATCGGCTTCGTTGTGTCTATAATAACACCATTCACTGACAGTTAATAAAATAAATATATGTCACATATAGGCAAACACGTTTAACTGTATGTTATTTATCCATGTTCAACCTAGTCATTAAATTAAATTGAAGATTTAGTAACGTATTAAAGTTATTATGCACTCAAAATACTCAGGCTTTCAGATAGTGTGTATATAACTCCAACAAGATTTAAACATGTGTCCGAAATAGTCGAGCCTAAAAGCAACCTAGTTATCATAAATCAAGCGTTATAGTTAACCCGTTTTCTTGTTTAAATACATCAAGTGTTTTTAAGACACTCACTTGCTAAATAAATTCTTCGTCTGTTTCCGTACGAATAACTAAGCATAGCATTAGGAACTGTCTCGTCAATTTCCGTAAGCTGACCATTTACCTATTACGGAAATTGGCGAATAAATTCTGATTGAATTGCATATGTCTATAATGTTAACCACAATGCGGGACGTAAAGCGGAATAAGTCGCCAGAATATTACCAGAAACACCTCACATAATGATTCAGATTTATAAATAATACACGTGCTCTAGATAGATTATGGGGCATCAGAGGCCGTCCTATAGTTGAAGCCAGTCGTCATCATCCTAGCATGTCTTATCAAATATAAGGGAAAAAGAGGCCATCCTATAGTTGTAGCTAGTCGTCCTCTTATTCTGCTGTGGTAATCTACGGGGCAACATAAACCTTCGTATAGTTGAAGCTAGTCGTCCTTTAGCTGTAGCTAGTCTTCTTATTGTTTCCGAAGTAATATGCGGGGCAACAGATGCCGCTATATAGTTGCAGCTAGTCGTCCTCTTATCGTGCCCTTAGTAATCTGCGGGGCAACATAGGCCGTCCTATAGTTGGAGCTAGCCGTCCTCTTATCGTGCCCCAGATAATCTGCAGGGCAACATAGACCGTCCTATAGTTGCAGCTAGTCGTCCTATTATCGTGCCCTAGGTAATCTGCGGGGCAACATAGACCGTCCTATAGTTGTAGTTAGTCGTCCTCTTATCGTACTATAGTAATCTATGGGGCAACATAGGACGTCCTATAATTTTAGCTAGTCGTCCACTTATCCTGCTGTGGTAATCTAAGGGGCAGCTGGTCGTCCTTTAGCTGTAGCTAGTTATCCTCTTATTGTTCCCTATGTAATATGTGAGGCAACATGGGCCGTCCTATAGTTGTAAATAGTCGTCTTCTTATCGGGGCTCATACTATTTAGGGGGCAATAGAGACCGCACTATAGCTGCAAATGGTCGACCTCTTATCGTGCCCCAGATAATCTGCGGGGCAACATAGGCCGTCCTATAGATGGAGCTAGTCGTCCTCTTATCGTGCCATAGGTAATCTGCGGAGCAACATAGGCCGACCTATTGTTGGAGCTAGTCGTCCTCTTATCGTGCCCTAGATAATTTGCGGGGCAACATATGCCGTCCTATATTTGGAGCAATCGTTCTCTTATCGTGCCCTATGTAATCTGCGGGGCAACATAGGCCGTTCTATTGTTGCAATTGGTCGTCCGCTTATCGTGCCCTGGGAAATCTGCGGGGCAACATTTGCAGTCCTATAGTTGGAGCTAGTCGTCCTCTTATCGCGCCCTAGGTAATCTGCGGGGCAACTTAGGCCTCTTATTGTGCCCTAGGTAATCTGCGGGGCAACAAAGGCCATCCATTAGTTGGAGCTAGTCGTCCTATTATCGTGCCCTAGGTAATCTGCGGGGCAACATAGGCCATCCTTTAGTTGGAGCTAGTCGTCCTCTTATCGTTCCCTAGGTAATCTACGGGGCAACGTAGGCCATCCTATAGTTGGAGCTGGTCGTCCTTTTATCGTACCCTAGGTAATTTGCGGGGCAACTTAGGCCATGCTATAGTTGCAGCTGGTCGTCCTCTTATCGTGCCCTAGGTAATCTGCGGGGCAACATAGGCCGTCTTATAGTTGCAGCTGGTCGTCCACTTATCGTGCTTTAGGTAATCTGCGGGGCGACGTAGGCCGTCCTATAGTTGGAGCTAGGCGTCCTCTTATCGTGCCCTAGGTTATCTGAGGGGCAACATAGGCCGTCCTATAGTTGGAGCTAGCCGTCCTCTTATCGTGCCCTAGGTAATCTGCGGGGCGACATAGACAGTCCTATAGTGGCAGCTGGTAGTCCTCTTATCGTGCCCTAGGTCATATGCGGGACAACAAAGTCCATCCTATAGTTGGAGCTAGTCGTCCTCTTATCGGGCCCTAGGTAAACTGCCGGACAACATAGGCCGTCCTATAGTTGGAGCTGGTTGTACTCTTATCGTGCCCTTGGTAATCTGCGGGGTAACATAGGCCTTACTATAGTCGTAGCTAGTCTTTTTTTAATCGTGCCCTAGGTAATCTGCGGGACAACATAGACCGTCCTATAGGTGCATCTAGTCGTCCTTTTATCGTGCCCTAGGTAATCTGCGGGTCAATATAGGCCGTCCTATAGTTGGAGCTAGTCGTACACTTATCATGCCTTAGGTAATATGCGGGACAACATAGGCCGACCTGTAGTTGGAGCTAGTCGTCCTCTTATCGTGCCCTAGGTAATATGCGGGGAAATATAGGCAGGCTAAAGTTGCAGCTGGTCGAGCTCTTATCGTGCCCTAGCTAATCTGCGCGGCAACATAGGCCATGCTATAGTTGCATCTGATCGTCCTCTTATCGTGCCCTAGGTAATCTGCGGGGCAACATAGGCCGTCCTATGTTTGCAGAGGGGTTGTCCTCTTATCGTGCCCTAGGTAATCTGCGTGACAACATAGGCCGACCTATTGTTGGAGCTGGCTGTCCACTTATCGTGCCCCAGATAATCTGCGGGGCAACATAGGCCATGCTATAGTTGCAGCTGGACGTCCTTTTATCGTGCCCTATGTAATCTGAAGGACAACAAAGGCCGTCCTATAGTTGCAGCTGGTCGTCCTATTATCGTTCCTAGGTAATCTGCGGGACAACATAGGCAGTCACATAGTTGCAGCTGGTCGTCCTCTTATCGTACCCTAGGTAATCTGCGGGGCAACATACAACATAGGCCGTCCTATAGTTGGAGGTAGTCGTTCTCTTATCATGCCCTAGGTAATCTGCGGGACAACATAGACAGTCGTATAGTCGCAGCTGTTCGTCCTCTTATCGTGCCCTAGGTAATCTGCGGGGCAGCATAGGCCTTCCTATAGTTGGAGCTAGTCGTCCCCTTATTGTGCCCTAGGTAATCTGCAGGACAACATAGGCTGTCCTATATTTGGAGCTAGTCGTATTCTTATCGTGCCCTAGGTAATCTGCGGGGCAACATAGGCCAGGCTAAAGTTGCAGCTGGTCGTCCTCTTATCGTGCCCTAGGTTATCTGCGGGTCAACATAGGCCATGCTATAGTTGCAGCTGGACGTCCTTTTATCGTGCCCTATGTTATCTGAAGGACAACATAGGCCGTCCTGTAGTTGCAGCTGGTCGTTCTCTTATCGTGCCCTATGTAATCTGCGGGACAACATAGGCAGTCCCATAGTTGCAGCTGGTCGTCCTCTTATCGTACCCTGGGTAATCTGCGGGTCAACATAGGCAGTCCTATAGTTGGAGGTAGTCGTCCTCTTATCATGCCCTAGGTAATCTGCGGGACAACATAGACAGTCGTACAGTCGCAGCTGTTCGTCGTCTTATCGTGCCCTAGGTAATCTGCGGGGCATCAAAGGCCTTCCTATAGTTGGAGCTAGTCGTCCCCTTATTGTCCCCTAGGTAATCTGCAGGACAACATAGGCCGTCCTATATTTGGAGCTAGTCGTCTTCTTATCGTGCCCTAGGTAATCTGCGGGGCAACATAGGCCAGGCTAAAGTTGCAGCTGGTCGTCCTCTTATCGTGCCCTAGGTTATCTGCGGGGCAACACAGGCCATGCTATAGTTGCAGCTGGTCGTCCTCTTATCTGCCTAGTTAATCTGCGGGGCTACATAGGCCGTCCTATAGTTGCAGCTGGTTGTCCTCTTATCGTGCCCTAGGTAATCTGCGGGACAACATAGACCGTTTTATAGTTGGAGCTGGCTGTCCTTGTATCGTGCTCCAGATAATCTGCGGGGCAACATAGGCCATGCTATAGTTGCAGCTGGTCGTCCTTTCATCGTGCCCTAGGTAATCTGCGGGACAACATAGGCCGTCCTATAGTTGCAGCTGGTCGTCATCTTATCGTGCCCTAGGTAATCTGCGGGGCAACATAGACCGTCCTATAGCTGCAGCCGGTCGTCATCTTATCGTGCCCTAGATAATCTGCGGTGCAACATAGGCCATGCTATAGTTGCAGCTGGTCGTCTTTTTATCGTGCCCTAGGTAATCTGCGGGACAACATAGGTCGTCCTATAGTTGCAGCTGGTCGTCCTCTTATCGTGCCCTAGGTAATCTGCGGGGTAACATAGGCCGTCCTATAGCTGCAGCCGGTCGTCCTTTTATCGTGCCCCAGATAATCTGCGGGGCAACATAGGCCGTCCCATAGTTGGAGCTAGTCGTCCACTTGTTGTGCCCTATGTAATCTGCGGGACAACATAGGCCGTCCTATAGTTGGAGCTGGTCGTCCTCTTATCGTGCCCTAGGTAATCTGCGGGGCAACATATGCCGTCCAACAGTTGCAGCTAGTCGTTCCCTTATCGTGCAATAGTTAATCTGCTGGACAACATAGGCCGTCCTATAGTTGGAGCTGGTTTTCCTCTTATCGTGCCCCAGATAATCTGCGGGGCAACATAGGCCGTCCTATAGATGTAGCTAGTCGTCCTCTTATCGTGCCCTAGGTAATCTGCGGGGCAACATAGACTGTCCTATAGCTGCAGCTGGTCGTCCTCTTCTCGTGCCCTAGGTAATCTGCGGGGCAACATAGGCCGTCATATAGTTTTAGCTAGTCGTCCTTTTATCGTGGCTTAAGTAATATATGGGGCAATAGAGGCCGTGCTTTACGTATATATAGTCGTCCTCTTATTGTGCTCTACGTAGTCTTCGGGGCAACAGATGCCATCCTATAGTTTTAGCTTGTCGTCTTCTTATCGTGCTGTAGTAATCTACGAGCAACATAGGTCAACCTATAGCTGTAGCAAGTCCCCCACTTGTCGTGTCCAAGGTAATCTGTGATCGACAGAGGCCGTCCTATAGTTGTAGCCAGTCATTCTCTTATCGTGCCCTAGGTAGTATATGGGGCAACAGAGGCCATCCTATAGTTACAGCTAGTAGCCCTTCTATCGTTCTGTAGTAATCTACGGAGCAACATACGCCGTCCAATTGTTGTAGCTAGTTGTACTTTAGCTGTAGCTAGTTGTCATGTTATTGTGCCCTATGTACTCGTCGGAGCTACATAGATCGTGCAGTGGCCTGCAGTGGCGTCCCGTCATGTAATACTTTTTTTTCCGTCCCTTAGCGTGGCGTCGCGTCAAGTAACAAATTTTCATTACTTGCATTCCTCAAACAATTTGCAATGGGTTGTTCCCAACTTCATATACACATAAGAACTGATGACAACTGATGACCTAATGTCCCTCTACATCACTCATTGTTGATTGCCTAATTTATTACAGATTTATGGCATTTTCTTTGACTTAACATTTAAACGGGGGTATTCATTACATTCAGTGATTGTTTACTTGTATCTAGTCGTCCCATGATATTGCTCTAGTAATCCTATTGCCAGTCGTCACATTACCTTGCTCTAGTAATCTTCGGAGCCGTAGAGGCCGTCCTATTGCCAGTCGCCATCTTACCTTGCTCTAGTAATCTTTGGAGCAGTAGAGGCCATCATATTGCCAGTCGTCACATTATTTGCTCTAGTAATCTTTGGAGCAGTAGAGGCCATCCTATTGCCAGTCGTCACATTAACTTGCTCTAGTAATCTTCGGAGCAGTAGAGGCCATCCTATTGCCAGTCGTCACATGACCTTGCTCTAGTAATCTTTGGGGCAGTAGAGGCCATCCTATTGCCAGTCGTCATCTTACCTTGCTCTAGTAATCTTCGGGGCAGTAGAGGCCATCCTATTGCCAGTCGTCACATTACCTTGCTCTAGTAATCTTCGGGGCAGTAGAGGCCATCCTATTGCCAGTCGTCACATTACCTTGCTCTAGTAATCTTCGGAGCAGTAGAGGTCATCATATTGCCAGTCGTCACATTACCTTGCTCTAGTAATCTTCGGAGCAGTAGAGGCCATCCTTTTGCCAGTCGTCATCTTACCTTGCTCTAGTAATCTTTGGAGCAGTAGAGGCCATCCTATTGCCAGTCGTCATCTTACCTTGCTCTAGTAATCTTTGGAGCAGTAGAGGCCATCCTATTGCCAGTCGTCAACTTACCTTGCTCTAGTAATCTTCGGGGCAGTAGAGGCCATTCTATTGCCAGTCGTCACATTACCTTGCTCTAGTAATCTTCGGAGCAGTAGAGGTCATCCTATTGCCAGTCGTCACATTACCTTGCTCTAGTAATCTTCGGAGCAGTAGAGGCCATCCTGCTGCCAGTCGTCATCTTACCTTGCTCTAGTACACATTGGAGCAGTAGAGGCCATCCTATTGCCAGTCGTCACATTGCCTTGCTCTAGTAATCTTCGGGGTAGTAGAGGCCATCGTATTGCCAGTCGTCACCTTACCTTGCTCTAGTAATCTTCGGAGCCGTAGAGGCCATCGTATTGCCAGTCGTCATTACCTTGCTCTAGTAATCTTCGGGGTAGTAGAGGCCATCTTATTGCCAGTCGTCACAATACCTTGCTCTAGTAATCTTCGGGGTAGTAGAGGCCATCCTATTGCCAGTCGTCACATTACCTTGCTCTAGTAATCTTCGGAGAAGTAGAGGCCATCGTATTGCCAGTCGTCACCTTACCTTGCTCTAGAAATCTTCGGAGCAGTAGAGGTCATCATATTGCCAGTCGTCACATTACCTTGCTCTAGTAATCGTCGGAGCAGTAGAGGCCATCCTATTGCCAGTCGTCACATTACCTTGCTCTAGTAATCTTTGGGGCAGTAGAGGCCATCCTATTGCCAGTCGTCATCTTACCTTGCTCTAGTAATCTTCGGGGCAGTAGAGGCCATCCTATTGCATGTCGTCACATTACCTTGCTCTAGTAATCTTCGGGGCAGTAGAGGCCATCCTATTGCCAGTCGTCACATTACCTTGCTCTAGTAATCTTCGGAGCAGTAGAGGTCATCATATTGCCAGTCGTCACATTACCATGCTCTAGTAATCTTCGGAGCAGTAGAGGCCATCCTTTTGCCAGTCGTCATCTTACCTTGCTCTAGTAATCTTTGGAGCAGTAGAGGCCATCCTATTGCCAGTCGTCATCTTACCTTGCTCTAGTAATCTTTGGAGCAGTAGAGGCCATCCTATTGCCAGTCGTCACCTTACCTTGCTCTAGTAATCTTCGGGGCAGTAGAGGCCATTCTATTGCCAGTCGTCACATTACCTTGCTCTAGTAATCTTCGGAGCAGTAGAGGTCATCCTATTGCCAGTCGTCACATTACCTTGCTCTAGTAATCTTCGGAGCAGTAGAGGCCATCCTGTTGCCAGTCGTCATCTTACCTTGCGCTAGTACACATTGGAGCAGTAGAGGCCATCCTATTGCCAGTCGTCACATTACCTTGCTCTAGTAATCTTCGGAGGAGTAGTAGAGGCCATCCTATTGCCAGTCGTCACCTTACCTTGCTCTAGTAATCTTTGGAGCAGTAGAGGCCATACTATCGCCAGTCGTCACATTACCTTGCTCTAGTAATCTTTGGGGCAGTAGAGGCCATCCTATTGCCAGTCGTCACCTTACCTTGCTCTAGTAATCTTCAGAGCAGTAGAGGCCATCCTATTGCCAGTCGTCACCTTACCTTGCTCTAGTAATCTTCGGAGCAGTAGAGGCCATCCTATTGCCAGTCGTCACGTTACCTTGCTCTAGTAATCTTCGAAGCAGTAGTCCTGTTTTAGTGGAATGACAGTAGGGTAAGTGTGAGGTTTGGTGCACCCTAGAACCTGGTTTAAACCCCCAGCTGCCTTTTTGCCACTGACCGTTCCAAGGCGGTAGCCCGATTGTCAAACTATTTTGCGTTTGTGACGCCATATGCCTTCATTCCTTATTAACATTGTCATTCATGATTGTCTTTTTGCGTGTTTTAGCGGAAGAGCATTTTGGTTTATATTAAACCCAAATTGTACACACAACAGTACCATAGTAAAGTTATATTCAAAATCACAAGGCCATAAGTTTAGGGAGTTATTGCCACTGGATATATTACACACGAACAACATGTCAAGTTCAATTTTCCGGCAACTGTTGAGTTAGATGTTTTACTTGACTGATTTAACACAATGAACCGCTGTATTTCAATCACTTATTATAATAAGAGCGCGTTGGTTTATAAAACCCAAATTGTACACACCGCAATTTTATAATAAATGGCTGATCAACTTTTATTTCAGCATCTTCGGACCACTCGGTCGGAAATATTTGCCTGTGCGTGGTATAGAAATGGGAATAAAGTGACTTTCGATGAATATATGCTGCCATATTAACATAAAGGATAAGTTAAGACGTCATCTGGTCATTTATGATTAATTGTAATTGATAAAAATGGAAATTTATATTTTCAGCCTAATAATTTGGGAATAAGAAAGCTTGTCAACAAGTTTTATCAGTAATTCTGGATGCAGTTTCAGTATTTCTGGATCACTGGTTCAGGAGTAATTGCCATTGACTTATAAAAAAATGAGTGAGATAATATTCAATGTCACCCTCACAGGAATGTAATATTTATGTTAATGTACCGAAAAGCATTTTCAAAATATATTCGATTTGGCTGAATATTATTATTTTGAACATATGTCAATAACTACTGAAAAGGGGATCCCTCGGAAGCAACAAACACAAACAAGAGAGAAAAGTAGCTACTTTCACTGAAATCAATAATTTCAGTATCTAGAAAATAATCACGAAATTAAGCTAGCTATACTTCTGCGGATGGTTCTTTATGTATTTTTGGAAACTTAAGTCGTGATTACTTTTTCCATATCATCTTCAGAAAGTTGTATGTGCAGCATAGGAGACAAAAAAGTATTTTAAATGCACATATAGTCTCGGTGTTTTATAATTATAATACACTGATTTCGAGATAATGTGATTGACAGGTAACATTACAAAAAATTATGCCCTTCAGTGATGTCACTCCAGGGTATGACATTACAATAGCGTACAACAGTGCAAAATATTAAATAGAAATATGGGAATTCAATACGGGGTACTGATGATCAATAATATTGAGTTATAAATAATATTTATTAACGTTTCTTAGGAACAGCGGATAATTGGTTCAATGGCTACGTCCCATGACTGTAAACATATCATCACTGTTAAGTTTTGTTTCTTTTCAATAACTATCACGAATTTTAATTTGCAAAAGCTTAATTATATAGTTCAGTCTCTGTAATTTCGTAATAGGCATTTTAAACTCAGAGTTTAATAACCAAATGTCGGATATTAAGTAAAATATTAGTTCTCTTGTTGTGTATCGCCCGCATTTTAGCGGAACAACATCACTTTTCATTCGTCATAAACCTTTTTTTCACAGCTACTGTTTTACAGTTCTTCAGTGTGCTACATTTCTAATATTAACTGAAGTAAATTGTAGTATCTTTTCGGAAATGTTTATTTCAAACTAGCAGTTTGCATCTTTAGCCCCGTTTCTGTTTCAGTGCGAGTGTATTATAACTGTCCTGATTATGGCAACAACAGACACTGGACATTATCTTCGTCTTCAATTACTTAGTTGAGGGTGGTGGACCAGTCCTAAGAGAACTCGTTAATGTTGTACAGCGTCCATCCGCAAAATGGTCTTTGTTTGATTATCTGCAATGTTTCAAGGCTCACATCACGAACCATAAACATGCTCTCGGTGGCCAAACGTATTATGAACAATTGTTCCCTGACGATGGAAACGTAGATATTAGTCAGTGGGACATTACGCTGTTGTGCTTTGTGGTTATTGCAGTATGTACGCTTGAAGGAAAGCTCATACTCGATCTGAAGAAAATGTTACTGCAGGAAATAAATAGCCGACCGGAACACCACAAAACACTTGTCAGGTTTCTTTTAAATGAAAAATACAGGATCGATGCGTTGAAGGGTACTACCATTTCAGACGAACAATATGATAAATTATTTCCATCAAGTGGAGCGCCATTAGCTTTGGAAAAATGGGATGATTATCTTCTTACAGGTGTCTTATCTTGTACTAACTCGTTAAGCAAAGTAAGTGATAAGTTAAAAGAATTTATCAAACGAGAAGCAGCAGTCTATGACCATAGTGGAGATTTAGACGGTTTTCTTGCCAGCTCTAAAAGAAAAAATACCTTTGAAAATTTGCGAAAAAGCGGAAAATTAACAGACGCCCAATTGAAACAAGTATACCCTCAAGTGGCAGGTGCTAACAATGTGACGGGAAAGACGAATATCGATGCTTGGGATTATACGGTTGTGTGTATGGTAGCTTTAAACGTCACCGAAAGGCTTACAAATACTACAGTTGACGCTGTGAAAGTTATAAGAAAATCAAGGAACACGATATCACATGGGAGTAATATAGATATCAACTCTGACGACTTTCGGGAAATATGGTCAGACTTATTCGGTGCCATACACATTATTCTGGCAACTGAAGTTCCAGAAATAAAATCGGAGGTGATGGAAAGGATAGATAAATTTAAAAATGGCCCCTTATATATCTCATGGGCGTTTCAGGTTCTGAAAGATTGGTATCAAAACGACCAATCAGTAAATAAATCCATTTTACTCAAACTTCAGAAAATGGAAGAATCCACTACATCGCGTCTTCTCATGACAGAGCATAACATTATAGATCATGTAGACACTAAAATCGAAGGTAACTTGATTTTATCACATGGTATATCTTTATAATTGGATTTTTGTTTGATTTTTTCTTCCTTCTTTGTGATAATCGCCTTAATTTATTTGATTTATGTTTTAATTGTTAAATATTGTTTTACAGAGGTATTGAAACAACTGACTGAAATGAGTTTGGTATGCAGTAACGATCGAAGGTTTGTGTAGAGAAATATAAAAAGATCGGACAAGAGTGTTGACCTAAAATTTAATTGTATTTTCTAAGTATAAATTTAACTTAAGATTTTAAGATCCTTATACTAACAATGTATACAGTTAACTCGCTTTATTTCCTTATCTTAAATGAATGAGAGTTGGCTTTTTTCGAATTAAAAATGCTACGGATATGAACATATAATATACGTTTTAGTCACAGGGCGATTGTTTGTCTATTTTCATATATTCTTCTTATGTAAATGGTTTAGAGGAATATTCAACACTAAATGGCTTTAAAGGTATTGATACTGGAATGTTAAAACTGTTGTTACTCTTATACGCAGATGACATAGTGATAATTTCGGATACTGAAAAGGGGCTACAGGATGGGTTATATATACTGTACAGTTATTGAGAGAAATGGAAATTGGTTATAAATGTAAATTAAACGAAGGTCGTGCTTTTTTACAAAAGGCGGTCAGATAAAAAGGAATCTAGTTTTCACATCTCGGTTTGATTAAGATTGTTCCTGAATGGTAGTGAAAATTGCTTGATAAAGTTCACGCCCTCTTGCCCCGGGTTGAGCAGAACTCAATATTTAAAATGCCAATAGCACAGAAAGTTGAGCCATCCTGAAGAAGGTATGCTTAGTATGATGAAAAAGTAACCTTCAATAAGGTGTTTTCACACCATTCCATGGCCAGCGGCGTATGGTCCCAGTTTCTAACAAAACGCTTTGCCCTAAATGAGAAAAACATAAATAAACAAAATGTAATTTAGCTCGGAGCAGATTTTCGGAAACGACCAAGCATACCAACATCTATTGAACCTATGACAACAGAAAACAAGAATTTAATGAAGACACTGTTTTCATCAGTAAGAGTTTTAAAATAAGAGACCACAATGTGCTATAAATATCATTTTTCTCCATTTGTTTCCACAATAATAAATATGCATTTATCAATACTTAGGATAACTACTTTAAAACAAATTAAAAAGTATATACATAATAATTGTCAAATACATTTTAACTTCCAAAAAATAACATTATGTTTGAATAATATATATATCATCTACCTATGTAAATATCGTTCCATGAGGGTAACTAATTAACAAAAAGAATGGTAAACTTTTGACTATCTCACTCTTCGTCGTCAGAATTTTGGTGGGATATTATTAGGTGCATATATACATCTACCATGAAATAAATACTTTGAATCGAAATAAAAGGCATATAAACTCCTCATAATGTCCTGCAATTTAGATACTATACAATGGCTTAACCTATGGCTTATGGTCTGGGTACCATATACCATAGGAATATAAATACTATTATTGCTAAATACTGAAATATGTGTTTCTCAAATACTGACATTATATTAGACGTACCATGTTCATAGTTACAAAGTTACAAAAGAAAGCTGTAAATCTAATGTAACATATGACTTTTAAAAGAATTGAGTGTCAATAATTTATAAAGATAATATAGTGTTATTCTCTTTGTGTGTGTGATTTGTATTGAAATCTGAATAGCCAACTATTATAAATACCGCTAGTCCGCGGCAACCAGATTAAAATCTCACAACCCGAGAATAGTCCTACTACTTTCCTTCTGGTACTTGACATGTCAAATACAGTCAAAATCTTACAATAAACCACATCCAAGTATGTTCTCTTTGCTTTTATGTGCGATTCTTTCATATGCTCAATGAAACTGTGCATGGGTAAGCCTCTTTTTTTCATTTTCCAACTTTCATTTTTTTCTCCCAATTTACTCCTTTTCAAATTATTGTCAAACATATTTCAAAATAATCGAGCTGTGTGGTTGTTTAATTGTGAGTTTTATAAATAACGTCGCAAGGGCAAATATACAAAACACATAATTATATAACAAAAAAAGCAGAAACACCAGTTGTATTTTGTGCGTTATATTTGTTTTACCTCTCATTTTACAGAGTTACGGGTCAAAGTGACTATACTTTGTGACGACAAGGAAACGGGAACTTTGATTCAACAATTCATCATAGAAGCAGCCAAAGCTGCCAAAGAAGGACCAGTTGTTGATAGCAATCATCCAATAAAAGATGCTATCAATGAATTCATAACATTTCTGCAACAGAAAGCAAGTGTGAACGGCGCAAAAGTTGGTAGTGTAATTATATTGATACAGTGTCGTTCATTTGGGAGCCTTTTGGATTTGCTGCAATCGTATTTGACAGGAACTCTTCAAGAGTCTCTGGATCATATTGCAGACGTCGTGAGGTGTACACGGTGTGTAAAAGTCAGCATAAGTGCTTCATTTTATGTTGAAGATTTACAGAATGCTGTAGAAGATATAGGTACGCACTTATATATAGTTACTATGTTCACTTAATGAATGTTAGTTACTAACCATGGTACGATGTTTGTAAGACCATCCGTCGTTCGTCCGTCTGTAAACCTTTATTGTTTGCACTTCTTTTCCAAAATCTATTTTTTTATTTTTTTCATGGTATGAGTAAAAGTCTAAAAGGAAATGTAGCATTCAAGAACCACAGTCATCCAAACACAGGCATCGAAATAAACAACAATTACAAGGAAGAATAAAAGAGAATGTATTTAAAGTCACACACATGAAATGGTTAACAATAGGGATACTGACTTGGAACGGTAGTTGGTGGTTTAAACCAGGAACTAGGGTGCACCAACAACTTTACAGAAACGACTTATCAAAGTGCAGTTGGTTTAAAATAAAATAAAGCTGCATGAAACAATAAAGATGGGCACCACGTCTAAACGTAGGATTAAAGTGGGTTGATACTTATCTAACACTGCAAACGATATTGCTATGACACCTTAACTAAACTTATCAGTGTAACATCAAGTAGGCGCACCATCTTTGAAAACTAAATAACCTCTCACGAACAGATTCAATAAAACCGAGTCTGCTACTTTTATCTCTTGTTTGTGTTTGTTGCTTCTTAGGGATCCCCTTTTCAGTATTTATTATATAGATTACTACTACTATCTAGCTAATGCTCTTCATAAACGTAACTAAACAACATTGCATATATTGCATTGTTGGTGTTACACTAAATGTAAGTTTCTGCAAAACAAATATATAGTTTGTGAAGCTAAAATATAATAAATACTAACAAACATAAACAAGAGATACAAGTAGCAGACTCGGTTTTATTGAGCCTGTTCATGAGCAGTAATACCTAGTGTAACACCTCTCACGCCTCCCAGCACCGACTTAAGCGATATTCTACTTTAAAGCGACACAGATTGGGTTTGATGATTTCAGAGGTCCATAAGTAATAAACTACTGATTTGCAGTCGATGCGACCTTTTTACGGCCGCCACTCAGCACTTAACAAACGCTAGTGTGAATGATAATAACTACTGAAAAGGGGATCCCTTCGAAACAACAAACACAAACAAGAGATAAAAGTACCAGACACGGTTTTATTGAGTGTTTTTGAGAGGTAATATCGAGTGCAACACCTCTTATGCCTCAAGCACCAGCTTAAGCGATATTCTACGTTAAAGCCATACAGATTCAAATGAATCCAATGATATAACTTGTATACCAATTTTATGAAAAGAAACGAGTTTGTTTTTTTTAAAAAAAGAGGAAAACTAACATTTCCAGTGAAAATGAGGAAAGTTCGTAACATACTGAGCACATTTAAAAACAAAACAATATATATAAGCAACTCATTTTCTTATTTAGATCACTCAAACAAATAATATAAATCCAACTGTTATTTTCGAAAAACACACACACAAAAAAAGCATTTTCGACATTGCAAAACGTAGTTTCGGACGTGAAAGAATAACACTCACAGTGCGGACCTACGGTGCCGTTGCGTTTGATTGCTGTGGTTTCTATACTACCATTTTTCTATTTTTTCTATTTTCACACATGTCAGTTACCACTTTTCATTCACCATGTTCACTGCAAAAACTCTACTATTTTATTACAAAGCGTAAAATGAATATGCTTTATCTAAAGTAAAGATACTAATATAAATTATGTTCAGAATACGCGGTGTTCATCTTAATGTCTATATATAGCGTTCGTGTTGTTTCATGTTTTATTTTATTAATAAATTATTATTATTATTCTTTACAGAAAGGCAGTTTGTAATGGAAAGAGTCAGCTATGCAGGTATTTCTTGTTCACAACTTTCAATTGTACGATTTTATTTTTAGCAATCTTTGAAATACGAACGTACGAAGCACTTGTAAAATAAAACTGCTATGCGTGAATAATTGGAGAAATTGTGTCTGTTATGGTATTGTGCCGTCCTCTATTACAAGTGCTATTCAATAATGTTAATGTAAGCATGTGAATCTGCTAACACTTATATATTTGCTGTTAATGATTTTTGTTTAATATTTGTAAAAGTAAGAAGGACCAGTGTATATTCTCTTACGTTTCGTGGTATATAGCTTCTTGATCATGTTTTATCTTGGCCTGCATTAAAATGTGTATAAATGCAACACATTAATTTGCGATAACATGTTTTAAGTATAATACACTTTGTTAATAATGCACAAGTATAATACACTTTGTTAATAATGCACAAACTTATATAAGGTGAGCATTACAGCATCATCAGTATGAGAGCACACCATAAGGCTGTTTTCTCTTACATAATTTATGTAGTATATTAAACTGTTTTGATAAACGAACAGGTACATCGAGATCGTCTGTCGAAATATGCCTTCAAGCTACAGATATTGTGGGACTAAAAGACATCGTAAGAGTGTTTACAACAGCTGACAGTTTGCGAGAGTTATCAGAAGAACTAACAAAGAAGACAGGCGCGAAAGTTGAACTCCTGCCCTCGCTTAACTTACGCGCCGTCACGAAGACGCTTCATTCCATCCGTAAGTAACCAACATAAATTATGTTGACATTTTTGATAAAACATGTAATCGAGCATCCTCCATCGATTCTTACGGACATTGAAAAGCGCGAAAGTCGAAATAGATATCTAGGATTCTCAAATATCACACATGTAAAAAGAAGTAGTTCAAATAAACAACAAACTAAAATAAATAGTAGCAAATCATGTGACGCAACACACATACATATGTTGAGAACATGGGTACCGTATTGAAACGTATAACTGTTCTTTGTGGATTTAATTTTTTTTATATTGCACTGTATGTATACCACAAGAAAATTTAAATTAGCAACATACATATTCAATGAATCGATCAATAAACAACATAAACAGTGATGAAGCCATGGTTATGGCCACAAACATAAAATGGTTCATAATAGGACTACCAACTAGAAACGGTCAGTGGATTGGCTTCTTGGGTGCACCAAACCTCACTCTTACCCTATGGTCATCCCAATACAACGGGACAGTGTAAATAAAAACTATTCCCGCCAGAGTTATATTCTTCCAAATCCAAGGAAGCATTAATATGCAATATAAGTATAACACATAAATGATCATGTACATATGAATATAAAACGCATAGGAAGCAACAAAGCAATTACTCAATGACTTGGCAGAAGCAAGAGCAACAATAGAACACACCGTTAAGCGTACAAGATTAATATCATGAAACGCTACCGTCCTTTAAGGAGGAAATAGGTAGACGTCGTCATAGGGTCCACAATCTATAACGTCATCGCACAATAAGCGAGTAAAGCATAATGGCAAACTGTACAATTAATGGTCCAACCATTAAACATGCAGCGCGTTGCTAAATTGTCAAAACTTCCTTTGAAAAACTTTTAACAAGTTTAAAAAAGATTGTATGAAAGTAATTATGATTTAAATCTTTCAAAGTTTATAAATCGAGCTTTTAATCAAAAACAAATTGTGTAGAGTTTGCATGTTTGTATCAGAAATGATCGGTACATCTAAGACTGTCCTGGGTGTGAAACTGAAGTCCTTGGTATAAAAACATTGCTTTAGTAATAAAAACTAGAAAGTGTGTTCATGGGACACGAATGCCCCGTTAAAGGGTCATCGGTTGCTTACAAAATGGAGTAACAAAATGTTAAGTGTAATATTAAAAGGGCAAGTTATATTCTGCTTATGTAGATGCACTTGCATGTGTGTTTACATGAAAAAGTCTAATTACTGTAATTTTGTGTGCCATATAACGGGTAGCGACGTTCCTTTACTGTCATATAACTGGAATCATGTGTTTTCTCATTGTTAGTTTTGTAATTTAAATTAAGTTTTTTTCATCATGTGCTACAAAACTGGAATAAAGCTTTTTTCCATGGCTTGTCATCAGAATGGAATCAAGCAGTGTCTTTATTTCCTTTTTGATTTCTTGTGAGGAAACTCGTTTATTTCCCCGTCATAGGTATGTGAGGGTAGGGGAACTATCCTCCAGTCACACCGTACAGCTTACACTCCAACTCTGATGTACGTTTATGCAACATTTTGCGGGCCATCCCAATTTGGGTACCAAGGGAAGCCAGAAGTGATAGAAGACTAAATAATTTCCAGTTCAGTCATGTCAGTGAGAGAGTTATTTACCAAGTAAACACTGGAGTAAAATATTAATTATTACCTACTTGAAAATTTAAAAATCCCAGCACATTAAATGTAAATGAATAAAAATAAAAAATAGGTCACGGTCACTGATAATGAGCTGATTTTGTGCAAGCTTTTGTGCAAAAACATATTGATATCATATACATGTAATGGTGTATACAGGTTGAAAGCTGTAGGTGCCTCAGTAATGGACATAATATAAAACTTATAAAAATAGAATGTAAAACGGTAATTTAAATTAACAAATTTAAAATATTTGGTCAAGGTCATTGATACTGATCTGTTTTAAGGTAGGAACATGTTGATGTCATACAGATGTAAGTGTGTATGAAATTTAAAAGCTGTATCAGAGTAATGGACATAATAAAAAATTTGAATGTAAAACTTTAATGTAAATTAACAAAGTATCAAAACTAGGTCACAAGGTAAATCATACTGACCTACTTTTCATTGAAACATTCCGCCGTCATGTAGTTATAAACATCTGTACATATTGACAGCTGTAAGGCATCTGGTTTTGAATAATGGACTTAACAAAAACATTGAATGTATCAAACTGGAATGTAAAACTTTAATGTAAACTAACAAAGTGTAAAAAGTAGGTCAAGGTCATTTATATTGACCTGATTTGGGCAGAAACATATTGCTGCTATACAGATATAAGTGTGTATGAATTTTGAAAACTGTATGGCTTTTGGTATCTGAGAAATTGACTTAATAAAATACTTGAATGTTTAGCACTGAATTCTGTTTAAAATCTCCATTTTGCTTCAAATTAGAAGTCAATTTATCCTAACCACTATTGACACATGTTTATGCATTTAGTTCGTCAATAATGTTTATATAATAGGTGTATACTTGTAAGGATCAGTAATTTATAACATTTCTACGATGATTTAAATAATATTATAATATGAATAAGGAATTATTACGATAGATTGATGAAATTAAGTACTAGGCAATGTCCATGGCATTGCATATAATGTGTTCAGTATGCCTGATAAGTAGAGACATATGCCTGACTGGCAGTATAAGCCTTCTTCAAAGTCAATGCAACATAAAGAGTATTAACATGTACATATACATATACTGAAGTGAAAAATAAATTCAACTCGAGATTTCCGCTATATATTGTATATACTGCACACTTAATCATGTTAATTCCACATAATATTTCAAAGAGATCCCAATATTTTATTTTGTAAAATTCACAGTACATTTTGTTATAAAAAAATTCATAAATGTTGAAGTTTCTCTTGGAAAATTTAAGCCAGTTCAGTACTGTATTCAACGTAAAGAGTTGGCAAAATGTTGCACCCTAAGTTGGCTCACATGCTTAAGCCAAACGCGTACTCCGTCAATAATGAAACTTTGACGGCATACTATTTGCTGTGTTATATGTTGTTTTAGTCTTTTTTGTACTAAAGGGTCTTACCTAGTCATATACCATTGGATTAACGAATATTAGAAGAAAAGCGATACACGGGAACGCCTGGGTTACGTCCACATCCGACGGAGGAGGGTAAGGGAAAGTGTCTTGCCCAAGAACACACCGACAAAATTCACTAGCGCCGATGAGGCTTGAACCAGGGTCCTCTGAATTCCACGTCACCCGTGCTATCCACTGCATGAACAGGCCGTTTGCGCTAAAGCAGGTTGACTGCATTAAAATACATGCAGCTAAACTGTTAATCCGTTATTAAGGTTATATCCATGAAGCTGGGTTTACAAAGGTAACTCATATATACCAAGTTAGCATCAAGTTCATGAATGTCGAGTTGCAATATGCCTGCAAATATAGATATAAAAATCGAACAGGAAAAGTAGCATTCAAGGACGACAGTCAACCACAAACACACACAGAAATAAAGAACAACTTCGGTGGTTCCATTACTCCGGCCGATAAAAGGCTCTGGGTATTGTTTAACCACTCATAGGATATGTTGTCTGCTTTTTATATGCAGGCTTCATAACCGCTGCTCCCAACTAAATTCCATTATGTTTAGTTCGCTCTTCGGGGCATTTCATTTTATTAGATACTGGGACCATACGCCGTACGACATGGGGAAGACGTTAAAGAAGGATAACTCCATGTCCACCGCCATATGCATGCCATCTTCGGGATGGTTAAAATTTTGTGCTGTTGATTTTATGAATATTGAGTTCTGTTCAACCCGGGGCTAGAGGGCGTGGGCGGTAGCTAGCATTTTTCACTACCGCTCATGATCAGTCTCAATCAAACCGAGACTGCAATATTTCGTATGTGTCGTGCTCGGCCGTTTCCAAAGGTCCATTATCATACTCTTTTTCAAAGATGAATAAAATGCCAAATAAGACATCACAAACATAAAAAAGTTGACCATTGGGCTACCGCCTTGGAACGGTCAGTGGTAAAAAAGGCCACTGGGGGTTTAAACCAGGTTCTAGGGCAATAATATAACAATACATGCAGCTTATTAGACCTCGAGCTCTTGTAGTTTCAGAGAAGAAAATGTTTATAGACGTTCCTACATAACTCTATGTAGAATTGTGACCCCCGGGACTGGGCGAAATTTGACCATAGGATCACTATTTTATCAAAATTGATAGTGAATCATAAGCTACATGTATATTATTGGACCTCTAGCTCTTGTTTTAAGCTCTACTGGCAGAAGGCCAGCAGAGCTTATGTGATGCCGAGTTGTCCGTTCGTCGTCCTTCCGTCCGTCGTCAGTCGTCCGTCCGTCCGTCGTTAACTTTTGTCTCGTTAAGACGATAGAGCCTTCATTTTTCATCTGATCTTTACCAATCTTTACCAGATTGTTAATGTCATTGAAAGCTCGTACAAGTTTGAAAATCAGCCAAATCGGATCAGTAACAGCGGAGTTATGACCCTTAATTTAGTTAAAAATGCTATATTTTGCTTCGTTAAGACGATAGGGCCTTCATTTTTTATCCGATCTTTATCAAACTTTCATGAACAGTCTCAATCAACCGCAATATTTCGTATGTGTCGTGCTCGGCCGTTTCCAAAGGTCCATTATCATACTCTTTTTTACCAGATTTTAATGTCAATGTTACCTCGGAAAAGTTCGAAAACCAGCCAGATTAGACCAGTAACAGCGGAGTTATGGCCCTTGATTTAGTTAAAATGCTATATTTTGCATCGTTAAGACAATAGGGCCTCCATTTTTCATCCGATCTTTAGCAAACTTTACAAGATTGTTAGTGTCAATAAATGCTCAGTTAAGTTCGAAAACCAACCAGATCGGACCAGTAACAGCGGATTATGGCCCTTGATTTATTTTAAAATGCTATATTTTGCCTCGTTAAGACGATAGGGCCTTCATTTTTCATTTGATCTGTATCAAACTTTAACAGGTTGTTAATGTCAATAAAAGCTGGAACAACTTAAGACGTTAGGGCCTTCATTTTTATCTCTACTGACCAAGTTCGAAAACAAGCCAGATAAGACCAGTAATGGCGGAATTATGGCTATTGATTTAGTAAAATATGCTATATTTTGGCTCTTTAAGACGATAGTCAATCGCTTCATTGATGTTATAAGAGCCATATTAGCAATTAGAGCGTCCACAGGCCCTCTTTGGCCTCTTGTTTTAGAAATGTTTCTATATGACTCTATGTGAAGCGCTGTGGTCTAGTGGTAGAGCGTTGGACCCATGATCTCAAAGTCTTGGGTTTCATCCGCGCCATAACCATATGTGTTGTGTCCCTGAGAAAAACACTTAATATGCATTCTTAGTAATGGTTCTACCCAGGAAGACAATCAAGAAGTACCTTAGAAGCGAATCGCTTACAACGGTATATATGACCCCTGGGGCGGAACCAAATATGAACCCAGGGTCAACAATTTAACAAACTGGCTATAACTCTATGTAAAACTGTTACTCCCGGGGCTGCGTCATATTTGGCCACGGGGTCACTATTTTATAAATACTTTGTACAGGACCCCTAAATGTATAATACATGCACAATATGACACCTGTAGCTCTTGAGATTTCAGCGAAAACATTTGTTTAAAGAAACCTGATTTTTAGTTATATATACTAGACACAATTTCTAAGTACTCACCTAAGAATATGCCAATAATTTTCTCAGATATTTCTGTATTTCTTGATATCCTGTTGTATTTCTGGAGAATAAAGTATCACAAAACAAAATTAATGAAATTAATTCGTTTGCACTATATATATTTTAACCAGACATGAGACACGGGTCATATTTCAAAGTCACACACACATTCTAATAACACGTATGGCCTCCGTGGGCTCTGGTGACAGCGATACAACGCTGTCTCGTAGAAGCAACATGATTCCCAAAAACACGTTGGAGGAAGGTTATTCCGACCCGTTACCTAATCTGTTTCTTTCGCTTACACAGGTATCTGCATACCTTTCCCCTCGACGGTGATTCATACGACATCTGCAGTCGAAACGTGACAAATCAAAATTAAAATTATTTCTCTTGTCACATATATTGCTAATTATTTCTCCATGTTCAATAGAGAGATGTCAATCAAGGAAAAGCGACAGTATATGAAATATTAGCTTTGTCGTTATTCTAATATAATCCCTTACACATTAGCCATGGTTCTAAGTCAATAAAGACCTTCATGAGTCACATTTCACACATAAATACATGTTGACGCTATAAACATTTCGACCAAACGTGGGTCAGCGTGACCGATAAGGAAATCATCAGTATAGCTTTATAAATACGTCGTTTTCTAATTGATGGTTTAAATGACACTTCTAATGTAATACACGAGATGCATGTATATCAGTACTATACAGTGTATGAGTACTGTACAGTCCTACATACGATATATCCTAGAAATTGACGTTGATCTTCTACATAAATAAGTGCTACTATTATTTACAATAACAGACAGGTTGGAGGAACTAGAGTTATCAGAAGAAATAACACAGAAGAGTGGCAAAAAAGGCAAACGTGTGACCTCGCCGGACTTTCCCTCCAGTAAGTAGACGATTTCATACTTTAATACAGTTTAATGCTATTTATCCTTCCATCAACTTTCTGATACATATCCATTTCTCGTACTTCACTAAATTGCTTTTAAAATATATGTAATTGATATATGTGTGGTCCTTAGTCTAATACGTGTATTTATTGCATTACAATATTGTTTGTCGAACAAATACATTGCCATATTTTATAAACAGGGTGATATTTAACAATTGTCTATTATTTTAGAATTACGAATACAACGAGCGGAAACTGCAGATCCTGTCCTTTTTAACCTACAAGGTAATTATTTGTTTAAATAAAAATGTAATCTTCTGTTACGATGTTAGAGTTAAAAAGAGCTCTTCAGCGTTATGCATTATTTAAATAATAATTCACATACATGTACCAGATGAAACAACTCCCAGTTTACGACTTTTCACACGGAACAATTATTATTGTAAAGGGTCGTCTTATTATTGAAGCCTTTAATGACACCTCTCGGTATCTGGATGACATATTGAACATTGACAACCCTTTCTTTCCAACTATGGTTAATTATATTTATCCTAAAGAACTTCAGCTTAACAAAGCTAATATATCTGATAACAACGCTTCTTTTCTTGATTTAGATCTCTCGATTGAAAATGGTAAAATAATTAGCAAAATCTATGACAAGAGAGATGATTTTAATTTTGACATTGTTAATTATCCCCACTTGGATGGGGATGTTCCCCGAGCAACTTCTTATGGGGTATACGTGTCTCAACTTATTCGTTTTTCTAAAGCCTGGTACTCGAGTTGAGGACTTTAATATTCGTAATCTTTGTATAACTAAAAAGTTACTCAATCAGGGTTACCGTTACCATAAACTTCGTAAAACCTTTGCAAAATTTTATTATCGTAACCCTGATCTTCTTTCCAAATATAAAAGTAATTTAAGGACTCTTCTGCGACAAGGACTATCACAACCTGACTTCTATGGTGATGTGATTTATAAACTTCGTAAGCTTATAGGTCATGATCACTTTCATACTATCTTTGTTAAACTCGTTAAAAAGTTTATCAAAAGAGGTTATGACCCTATCATTTTGCAACGTACTGCATGCTTGGTGGTGGACCCTTTTACAGTTCGCCACTATGCTTTCCTCTTTAATTGTACGATGACCGGACAGGCTGTGGACCCTATGATGACGCCTACCTAAAGCCCATTAGGACGGTGGCGTTTGATGTTTGTCCATGATCTTTCTTGTCGTGCCCTTAATGGTTTATTCTCTTACTGCTCTGGCTTCTGCAAAGTCATTGAGTACCTTCATTGTGGCTTTCTAGGCTATTGCTTTTTGGTATTATATTTACACGAGCATATTTGTGTTTTACTTATATTGCCTATTGATGCTGCATTGTTGGTAAGAGATTAGATCATGGCGGGGACTTCTTTATTTACACTGTCCTGTTTTAATGGGATGACAGTAGGGTAAGTGTGAGGTTTGGTGCACCCTAGAACCGGTTTAAACCCCCAGTGGCCTACTTTGCTACTGACCGTTCCAAGGCGGTAGCCCTATTGTCAACCCCTTTTGTGTTTGTGATGTCGTTTGTATTTATTATTGCTTTTGCCTTCTTGTGTGTCTCTTTGCGTGATTGTTTCTGTGTTTTGTGGTAGACTGTCCTCCTTGAATAATACTTTCCCTGTCCGATCGTTTTATATTTCTTTACATTAAATATTAATCGATATACATGCGACTATCTTTTTCAAACGTACCCGCAAATATGTTCAACAGCAACAGTATCAATGACAACCGCGTATAATAACTTTAGGTACAAGTTGTTAAATTTAATTTTAGGGTTGTTAATATTTAGAAAAGTTGTATGTGTGTGTTACCGTTACTGGAGACTGTTACCTTTAGCGGAATTGTTAGATTTATCGTTGTGAGTTGTTAACGGTACATGTTTTGTACGGAACTTATGTTTAAAGTTTTTGCAATAATTAATGACAAAGACGGAATTCACGGTTTTCGAAGTAATATATACTGCACTGAGTTTTAAATCGACTAGACTGTGACATACATACAATCTTACTTATGTTAGCATAGTTAATATTGCATTCTTGTGGCACAACATTTATTCTGTGTTAGAAGCCATTTTGGAAGTAGCAATTGTATGAAATGATGTACTTTACATGTTACTCATAATCCATAACATGCGGAAATCGGATATAGGCCGTGGGCTGTTACCAAATTTTTAAGAAAATGTTTTAAATTGATATAAAAATGGATGTATGGCATGGATTAACTCCCCCAATTTTTTGTTTTGTGTATTTGATTGCATTCAAAATGGTTACGTAAGTCATGTAAACATATAGCAGTTCAATAGTTCAACACTTAAAAACGTATAAAAACATATGGAAGCAAAAATTTAACCATTTTAATCATTATACGCACACTCATTCGAAAGAAGTTAATGATAACAAAATAAATTATAATATATTTATCATTTTTCAGCAAATTACATGTGAATAACGTTTTTTTAGATTCTATATATACGAAACAATACGAACTAATATAAACGTGTGACCTCTCTAATAAAGATGTTGCTATAAACGGAGATAATAAAGTACACTTTCAAGTTTTTAATTAAAAAGATTTAGCTAACATTAAACAATGATTCAAAGAAATGTTACAATTCAAAGTTCCATTATATTTGTCTTTTTGTTACCTTCGTAGCATGGCAGTCAGGTAGGGATCACTTTGTCCGTAGTCTGTCTTCATGCGTCGTCTTCGTCCGTCTGTCCGTCACGCTTTAACATATAACCTGAACTTGGTCATAACTTAAAAAGTGTTAAACCTATGTTCATGAAACTTCATAAACATCTTCATCAGAGAAAGTCCGTGTGTCATCATACTATAAAGTATCACAAAACAAAATTAATGAAATTAATTCGTTTGCACTGTATACATTTTAACAAGACATGAGACACGGGTCATTTGTCAAAGTCACACACACATTCTAATAACACGTATGGCCTCCGTGGGCTCTGATGACAGCGATACAACTCTGTCTCGTAGAAGCAGCATGATTCCCAAAAACACGATGGGGGCAGGTTATTCCATGTGTTGATGATATCTCTCTGCAGCTCGGCTAGATTTTTTAATACCAGACCATGTCATCACATACCCGTTACCTAATCTGTTTCTTTCGCTTGCACAGGTATATGCATACCTTTCCCCTCGACGGTGATTCATACTACATCTGCAGTCGGAACGTGACAAATCAAAGTTAAAATTATTTCTCTTGTCACATATATTGCTAATTATTTCTCCATGATGTCAATCGAGGAAAAGCGACAGTATATGAAATATTAGCTTTGTCGTTATTTTAATATAATCATTTATACATTAGCCATGTTTCTAAGTCACATAAAGACCTTCATGAGTCACATTTCACACATAAATACATGTTGACGCTATAAACAATTCGACCAAAGGTGGGTCACCGTGACCGATAAGGAAATCATCAGTATAGCTTTATAAAAACGTCGTTTTCTAATTGATGGTTTAAATGACACTTCTAATGTAATACACGAGATGCATGTATATCAGTACTATACAGTGTATGAGTACTGTACAGTCCTACATACGATATATCCTAGCAAATTGACGTTGATCTTCTACATAAATAAGTGCTACTATTATTTACAATAACAGACAGGTTGGAGGAACTAATGTTATTAGAAGAAATAACAGAGAAGAGTGGCAAGAAAGGCAAACGTGTGACCTCGCCGGACTTTCCCACCAGTATGTAGACTATTTCATACTTTAATACAGTTTAATGCTATTTATCCTTCCATCAACTTTCTGATACATATCCATTTCTCGTACTTCACTAAATTGCTTTTAATATATACTTTGTAATTGATATATGTGTGGTCCTTAGTCTAATACGTGCATTTATTGCATTACAATATTGTTTGTCGAACAAATACATTGCCATATTTTATAAACAGGGTGATATTTAACAATTGTCTATTATTTTAGAATTACGAACACAACGAGCGGAAACTGCAGATCCTGTCATTCTTAACCTACGAGGTAATTATTTGTTTAAATAAAAATGTAATCTACTGTTACGATGTTAGAGTTAAAAAGAGCTCTTCAGCGTTATGCAGTATTTAAATAATAATTCATATACATGTACCAGATAAAACAACTCCCAGTTTACGACTTTTCACACGGAACAATTATTATTGTAAAGGGTCTTCTTACATTAAATATTAATCGATATACATGCGACTATCTTTTTCAAATGTACCCGCAAATATGTTCATTGTGATAACATGACTTACTTTATTTAGAAATAATGTCTCGTCTCCTCTCGCTGGATAAATGGAACAATTTATTTGACATTTAAAAAAACTAAAAAACATTTGAATACAATTGCTTCATACTTTTCTGATATAAAGGGCACAATTTCAGCCATATACGTATTCTTTATGATATTGTGTTCACGTAAATAATATTGAATTACTGTCATTTACTTTATGGTTGACATTGCTCATGCCTAAATTATACATTTGGTTGAATGTGTACAGTTATATAAAAGTATACAACATTTTACCATAGAAAGACGCCAGATCATACTGATACACTGAATTTAGATATATTATATTATTTGCGAGAGAATTAAATTCAGAATATCGAACTTTCTTACATATAGCATTGTAGATGAATCTGATAAACCGCGCTTACAACATTTTACCATAGAAAGACGCCAGATCATACTGATACACTGAATTTAGATATATTATATTATTTGCGAGAGAATTAAATTCAGAATATCGAACATTCTTACATATAGCATTGTAGATGAATCTGATAAACCGCGCTTACAACATTTTACCATAGAAAGACGCCAGATCATACTGATACACTGAATTTAGATATATTATATTATTTGCGAGAGAATTAAATTCAGAATATCGAACATTCTTACATATAGCATTGTAGATGAATCTGATAAACCGCGCTTACAACATTTTACCATAGAAAGACGCCAGATCATACTGATACACTGAATTTAGATATATTATATTCTTTGCGAGATAATTAAATTCAGAATATCGAACATTCCTACATATAGCATTGTAGATGAATCTGATAAACCGCGCTTACAACATTTTACCATAGAAAGACGCCAGATCATACTGATACACTGAATTTAGATATATTATATTCTTTGCGAGATAATTAAATTCAGAATATCGAACATTCCTACATATAGCATTGTAGATGAATCTGATAAACCGCGCTTACAACATTTTACCATAGAAAGACGCCAGATCATACTGATACACTGAATTTAGATATATTATATTCTTTGCGAGATAATTAAATTCAGAATATCGAACATTCCTACATATAGCATTGTAGATGAATCTGATAAACCGCGCTTAAAACATTTTACCATAGAAAGACGGCAGATCATACTGATACACTGAATTTAGATATATTATATTATTTGCGAGAGAATTAAATTCAGAATATCGAACTTTCTTACATATAGCATTGTAGATGAATCTGATAAACCGCGCTTACAACATTTTACCATAGAAAGACGCCAGATCATACTGATACACTGAATTTAGATATATTATATTCTTTGCGAGATAATTAAATTCAGAATATCGAACATTCCTACATATAGCATTGTAGATGAATCTGATAAACCGCGCTTACAACATTTTACCATAGAAAGACGCCAGATCATACTGATACACTGAATTTAGATATATAATATTATTTGCGAGAGAATTAAATTCAGAATATCGAACTTTCTTACATATAGCATTGTAGATGAATCTGATAAACCGCGCTTACAACATTTTACCATAGAAAGACGCCAGATCATACTGATACACTGAATTTAGATATATTATATTCTTTGCGAGATAATTAAATTCAGAATATCGAACTTTCTTACATATAGCATTGTAGATGAATCTGATAAACCGCGCTTACAACATTTTACCATAGAAAGACGCCAGATCATACTGATACACTGAATTTAGATATATAATATTATTTGCGAGAGAATTAAATTCAGAATATCGAACTTTCTTACATATAGCATTGTAGATGAATCTGATAAACCGCGCTTACAACATTTTACCATAGAAAGACGCCAGATCATACTGATACACTGAATTTAGATATATTATATTATTTGCGAGAGAATTAAATTCAGAATATCGAACTTTCTTACATATAGCATTGTAGATGAATCTGATAAACCGCGCTTACAACATTTTACCATAGAAAGACGCCAGATCATACTGATACACTGAATTTAGATATATTATATTATTTGCGAGAGAATTAAATTCAGAATATCGAACTTTCTTACATATAGCATTGTAGATGAATCTGATAAACCGCGCTTACAACATTTTACCATAGAAAGACGCCAGATCATACTGATACACTGAATTTAGATATATTATATTATTTGCGAGAGAATTAAATTCAGAATATCGAACTTTCTTACATATAGCATTGTAGATGAATCTGATAAACCGCGCTTACAACATTTTACCATAGAAAAACGCCAGATCATACTGATACACTGAATTTAGATATATAATATTATTTGCGAGAGAATTAAATTCAGAATATCGAACTTTCTTACATATAGCATTGTAGATGAATCTGATAAACCGCGCTTACAACATTTTACCATAGAAAAACGCCAGATCATACTGATACACTGAATTTAGATATATAATATTATTTGCGAGAGAATTAAATTCAGAATATCGAACTTTCTTACATATAGCATTGTAGATGAATCTGATAAACTGCGCTGATGGTGCTTCCTTTTTGTTTCATTTTATATTTATTGTAGATCCAATTCATGAACGACTCGTCATCGATAAAGGTATGTAGGTTTTCACAAATATCAACTGTATAATAATACATTCATCTATCGTTGAAGAATATTATAATGTGAAACTAGCGTTGGCTAAATTATATAATTGGAAGGTTGGACAAAATGAACTAGTATATGTTATATCTTAATAAAGTATACATATGTCTCTGCACTGTGTTCATAAAACTGGTGAATTTTGTTCATTATATCTTTTATATTTCGAACGGTATTCGTGTTATTTCAATTTGCTGTTTCAGTTGTGTTGGTTTTCATATAAATAGAAGGGATTTGTGTAATTGTATAAAACTATATATATTTTGGAATTATGTATTATAATAGTATTTTATTATAATTTAACCAGGCATGTTTTTCGTGCAAGTTTAGGGCCACTACTTATCAATGCAGATTAGTAAAATACTCCCGAAGTCATGTACATTTTGCATATTTCCTTGTCATCCTCCCTTTTTGGTTTTGGTTCTACATGTACTTAGGTGGTGACACATAACAATGCTCGTGGCTCCTGCGAAAACGGATTGTTGAAAAAAGAACGTTGCAGCAACTCTGCAGTTCTACAGGCGGAAAGTTTCAAAACCGATTCCGCATATTTTTATCTCGATGGAAGTGGAGCGTGGGACTGGGAAGCTCATTCTTGTTGGCGACATAGAACCTTGTTGTTTTGTATGCGCCGTAAAACCCATTTCTGTTTAATTATAATTTAATTTAATATAAAGAATACATCAACACAGTGCTTTGGAAATAAAACAACTATGCGTCAAAAGTACGAAAGTATGGCCGTGACGGAATTGTGTTAAATCAAGCGTTAATATAATTATCTAACATGAATTAGGTAGGTATAAAAGTCGAGCAGGAACTTTAGCTTTCACAGAACAGAGTCAATCACAAACACACATGAAACCAAACAACAATTACAGTTTTAATAAGAATCACAAACGGGTTAACAAGACTACCGCCTTTGAACGGTCAGTGGCAAAAAGGCAGCCAGGGTTTAAACCCGGTTTTTAGTCCACCAAACCTCACTATTACCCTATTTTGATATCAATCAAATGGGGCAGCGTAAATAAAGAAATCCTCACCAGGTTATATTTTATAACAAACAAGAATCATTTATTAAAAAGTAGGACATCATTTACGGTGAGTTATCGTGTAATATATCACGGTTTGGAGTTCAATTGTAAACAATAATTTCACGAGCCCGAATATATCACAGATTCGAGCCCGATCGATTGAACAGTGATATATCGTTGAATATAACGAGATATTTTAAACTAGGCTATATAGTGAGGGTGTTTAGAATACACAATATAACTAGAACTTTTATGATAATGTATATATGAATAACAAACTAAAGCCTAAAAAGACACAAACCAAGTAGTAATCGATTTTGGGGGAGTCAAATCAACAAAAGTACAAACCATTAAGGGTACGTACGACAAAACACGATTTAAGAAACATGAAACGCTCAGTAATTTAAGGATTAATGTAGACGTCCTTTAATGTTTACCAATTGAAAGTGAAGGTTTATTTACGGTTCTTAAAATACCTGTGATTGACTGTGATTGACTATGCGTAAAATGAATTATGACCCCGTCAGAAACGGCGTACATATTTTGTAAAATGTGACTGTTGTTGGCGAGATAGCTATTTTAATTTATTGTTCGAATTAACGAAAGATTCTGCTAACCATATCAATATTTATTACACTGGTCTTAAAACAATAGTTATCATTCACTATGCGTAAACAAGTATAGAATAATGATGTTTGCACTTAGTTAACCTGCATTTCAATTACTATACAGTTGACATTGCGGGATGCATTTTAGTTCCTATAGAGTATCCAAATATGTATTAACAGTTATATACATAAATAACTAATGGAAATTGATAATATACTCTAATCAAAGTTGAGAGCCATTTGTGCACTCTTTTGGCCTTTGACCTAGTTTTTCCCACCAGGAGCAAAAGCCAAGCTTGCATCCGCCCATATCGTAATTGGCACCCTTTAAATACTTAAATAAGCATGGATGGCAAATTCTACTAAAATGCCATCAAACGTGTTTCTTTTGCGGTAAAGTTGTTGCATTCGTAAAATTTAAAATTACTCTCATTTCTTTAATTATAAAATCTTGTTTGTTTGTTTTTAAATTGAAATGAAAGCATATGTTCTTAACTGATACAGTATTCGATAATCTGGCACGGTGGCATATATACTTTAAGGTTTCGTTACTTTACTTTGTACTCTGTGGTTCCAGGTTCGAATTAGTATTGATTGACTTTTTTTTAAAGTTCTGTGATAATGATGTAACTACAATAGTTAACCCATTAAAGACAACCATGTTTTGATTCTGTTTCTCCAAAAGAAAGAAAATATTTCGAAACGTTGAAAAACTGTTACAGTACTCAAACAATACTCGAAAGACTCAAATAATGTTTTCTAAAAGAGTCCGTTGTATAGAGGACTTAATTAACTCAAAGCAAGAAGACCTAATCATATTTTTCAGTGTCTGGTGAAATCGTTCTAGATCACATTGACTGTCAGGATGACAGGCAGAAGACTTACACTGTTGAATGCCTAACTCATGCATGACCTGTTGAAATACAACAGATCTAGTTAACAGACATTAAATGTTACCCTTGAAGAGACCGAACATATTTTGGAAGGCTAATTAGTGTGCAAAACTTAACCAGAGCATTAACAACATACTTTTCTCTTAATATATTTTGTCTAATATTCATAAGTGGAACAGCTTCAGGAAAAATAGATATCAACATCCAACAGAAAATGTAGCATTCAATGACGACAGTCAACCACAAACACACACAGAAACAAAAAACAACTATAAAGATGAATAAAAGGAAAGTGACAGGGCCAACACAGTCCACCATTATTCTACTGAAAGGGTCGTCATTATGCTGGAGTAGGCTGAAGATGGGCTTTGGGAATCTTCTGACTGGGTGTTGATACCATTTGACATGTATGACAAGACCTACGGTATTTCGAAACATCCTCTATGATGTTTGGCCAAAAGATATGACACAAACACATGCGATATGTCTTATCAAAGGGACCATACCTAGACATCAGCAGCAGATACACACGGAGGTCGCCATTTTCAGCTTCATCTGGGACATGTGAAGCTTCGTCTTCACTAACAGTCCTTTCAAATAAGCATGAAATCTCAGGATCTCTACAATGTTGGGATCTTGATAGTGTGTCATGATCTTTTTCATTCAAATTAATAGAAACAGAATGATCAGATAAGTGGATATTATTTTCACTGTCCGTCTGGGATTCATATGGGCTAATATCAAGATAGTTTTTAACCTCTGTATTATAAGATTGACCAATACAATTATCGGCCAAACAATGTCAGAACAAAGATCTTTCTCGGTGTCTCATTTTGCAATAGCTAGAGTAACAAGCCCGGTATTTCCTGTTTCCTGTTCTAAGGGATCACGGAATTTCAAAGAAGCTGATCAGAAACAAATGGATTTACCTCGAACTTATCTCCAGTACCTTTTAATAAATATAAACTTTCAACCGGTAAAGAAGACCTTGTTCACACTGCCACAAGTGCAGTATCTAAATATGATGATAATTACATATTATTAAAATGGAAAGTAAAATAACCGCACTCTACCCCACTGTAAAATTGTATGTGTACCCAATCCTGTCTTCAGCGCCCAAATAGACAAAACCGTGTAAACAAAACTACAGCAGTTGCAGCCAGAGAGAAAACCAATCTAGGGTACGACCATAAAACCCGAGGGACGAAAGCTCGTGCCCCTACCTCCCTTGGTCGGAGTTTCAGTAGGCGCAATCATAGAGTCCCAAGAGGTTGTCCAGTCATCGCAAAAGGGAAATGTGAAACGTAGTGACAGACTGATGAGGGTTCAATTACTACACACGCAGGTTGTTGTAATACTAAAGGGTCGTACCCTTTTCTGACGAACTTCCTGATTAATGTTGTAAAGTGGTCAGGAAATCCGCCAGGTCCCTTTAACTGACGAAGTTTATAGACCACATCTCCATAAAAAAAGGGTTGTAATATTCCTAGTCGCAGAAGAGTTTTAAGGTTGGTGTTGTACTTCTCCAGTAGAATTTCGTTGCGGCGGTAGATTTATGTGAAAGATCTACGTAGTTAGTGATAACGAAAACCCTGCTGAAGAAGTTTACATGTAATAACTTGAAGTCTATAACAACATTACAAGCTCTACAAGGCTGGTCAGATGCAAGTGGATTTAACTCTACCTTATCTCCAGCTAGGTGATTGCCTAGTAATAAATAGAAACCTTCAAAAAGTATAAAATATCTTGTTCACACAGCCACAGGTGTGGTATCTAGAGCTGATGATCAATACACATTATTGAGAATATATATAAATAGGGATAGTTTTTTTGTGAAAATCACCAATAACTGATATAAAACCTTCAGACATGAATGGTTCATACTTCTCCATAACAGAAACAGACTGCAATGTTCCCAATAAAAAACTGGGGGTTAGACCTTAAAGAGGTAAGACAGCAGGATTGATACACTCATTTTTTGTTGCTTTCTTTTCAACGTGGAACACGAACAAATGAGTAGGCCTTTCATTTTTGCAATAATTGCAAGTAATTTGAGATATGGAGGTTGGATCCATATTTTCATTAGGTGCTTGATGTTTGGAAGTACTGGTACTTAATGTACTAGCATGAGGCTTAGAAGTACTGCCGTAAGGGTGAGAAGGTTTCTTTAATGAAGAATGCTGCTATTTTGTGAATAGAATAGACCTTGTACGTAAACGAATAATTATCCACCAAAAATTGCAGCGTCTTCCCATGTTTGTTCCTTTTGTTCATTTAAATAGGTTTAAACATCATTGTTAATGCATCTTTTGAACTTCAATTAAAATAAATTTCCATATTGTATGATAGTTGTGCTCAATTTATTGGATGTACACCATTTATCAAATAACTTTTCTTAGGTTCGAGCAAAATTCCACATGTGTGTGATCGTGTTATCTTTGAATTTTTGAAGAACTTACGTCTGTGCGCCTCAGGGACCAGTTCGTAAGTCTTCAGAATCACTTAGTTAACAGTTCTGTATAAAAAAATATATCCTCTACTGTTAACTGAGTGTGAACTTCACAGACTTTACCAGTTAAAACACTCTGTAAAAGTAATGTCCTGTTTTCTAATGGACATTTCAAATATTCAGCAATTTTCTCTAAATGAAGAAAATATTAGTTAACTTCTTGTTCTTAGAAAGGTGGTACTAACATAATATTTTTAGTTAAATCATAAGTAGATGAGTCGGATTGTGGCCGTCAAGATGAACGTGTCTTGATTGGAAAATATATTTTCCACATCACTAATTCCAATTATCTCCTTTCTTCCTTTAATTGCATTTCCATTTCATGTTATCAATGTCATTTCTATTTCTTTCATTTCTGTTGTTCTCAATTCAATTTATATTATTCCTTTTGTTGCTTGCATTTGTTTTTATTTATATTTATTTCCAATTCAATTTATTTTAATTGTAAACCAAATTCCATTACCACTAACATGCTTAATGCACTTTCTTAGAAATATACTTCTTTAATCATAAATCCTAACAAAAGGTTTTTAATATCTGATGTTGTCATAGTAGATTTAAATTTGATTTTTTTTAAATAAAAATATTGAATGACCTATGAGTAGGCTAATATCATGGGAAGCATTGACACAATTATACATGTATATGAAATGTACATCATGCATTTGTGTCCACACAACGTTTAGTTTATCGCGTCGTTCGGGTAGTTATACATGTATTGTTATACATTGATATTGATATTTAGAGAATACATTTGTTTTTCGTCTAAACTTTTATATTATAAATTGCATTCGTGTTTTTCATTTTCCTATTTCATTATTTGTTTTTATATTTACAGAGAGGTAGTTTATAATGGAAATGAACTAGTCTGTCATTTATACATTACTCCTCAAAACATAAAATATCAATTGCATTATAGTATGTTTAGCAATCTTTAAAGAATCAAAGCGAAAGGTTTGGACATAAAGATACGTGTACATGTTATATATAAAAAATATACATATATGTATTGATGTTTAGAGAATACATTTATTCCTCGAATGTGTATATGATAAACTGCAGTGAAGTTGCTTCATTTGTATTTCAGTTTATATTTTATAATTGCAATTTCAATAAGAAGCAAGGCATCATAACAACAAACGTGATACATAATAAATACTGACAGAATTATTAACATAATGATACATGTATATGCAATAGCTAAACATTGAATGATGTTCGTGATACGCTATTCATAATATACGGTGTTCGAGTTGTTATATATTTAGCTCATCTGAGGAGCTATTGTGATCAGTGTACGTCATATTTCCTTCGAACAACATCTCCTCTGCCATCCTTGGTCACTTTAAACGGAGGAATCTGAGGTCAATTTTTTCAAATGTGTTCAAATGATGTCAGGGCGACGTCCATGATATCATGGCCACCATTTCAATGGAAAATCGAAACCTTAAACAATTCTTCTTGTCAAGAACTGGCCGAAGACCAGCATAGCTTATGGTCTGACACCTCAATTAATTTTCCATAGGGTTACTGTACAGCTTTTTCCAACCTCTGAGCGTCAAAGCAGGGCAGCAGACAATATTGTTGGTTTAATATCTTCCGTATAGCCAAGACCAGTAATTTAAAACAATAAAATACATAAGTTAGCCTTTTTTTTCTCGCTCATGTTTATTTGACCCCTATGGTAAATACAAAATGCATACACTATCTAGCTGAATATGTGTTGCTAAGGTCAAACACTTCTGAAATTTGAATGGAACCTCATATCACCATGGGATTTACTGCATCATCTGTCTCTTACACTGCGCATATATGCTAAAGCAAAGGAAAATCTATTTTTCAATTAAAAACTGCCTAAAATGGAGAAAAAATATAATTATTTTCATTTTTCTCTAGGTCCGTGAGCTTTCAGGGGAGATAATAGAGGTGTGAGACCTTATGGTATCGCGAGTTGTCCGTCGGCCGTCATCCGTCGTCGTGGTCGTCGTCGTCATCCGTTGTTGTCCGTCGTTGTCCGTCGTAGTCTTCCGCAATTCTTATCGGCGCTACTCCTTCTAAACTCCGTGTTGGATTTTAACGAAACTTTTGCTTTGTGAATACGATAAGGCCTTTCGTAGTAATAGAATATTTTACCTTTCTTTGCGAGGGTCTTTATATCAATAAAAGCTCGGAAAAGTTCGAAAACCAGCCCTATCGGATTAGTTTCACTGCATTGATGGTAATTAACAATATAGTTTTGGTCCTTGATGTTTTAAAATATGCAATATATATGCTATATTGGGAACTTGAGTCAAACTAATGTTTTCTGCTCCATAACTGTTTTTAAGTGTCAATAAAAAGGACAAGAGTGGGTTACCGACATGGAACGGTATGTAAACAGTAAGGCCTACGAGTTAGCTAAAATCGATATTATGTACAAAACCTCGTCTTCAAAGCCAAATAAGTTGGAAAGCTGTATTCAAATTCATAATTTGAAACACCTAATGATGTATGCAAAATTGTACTGAACAATCACAGCAGTTGCAGCCAAAGAGAAAACCAATCTAGGCTACGACAAAAAAAACATGGGACGAAAGTTCATGCATCTAACTTCCTTTGTCAGTGTCTGAGTAGGTGCAATCGTGGAGTCCCATTAGGTTGTTAAGTTATCGCAATCACTAACAATGAAGTGCGGTGCAATAATAAAGGGTCGTATCATTTTCTGACGAATTTCCTTATTAATTGTATTTAGTGGTCAGGAAAAGCGTCAGATTCATTTAACTTATGAAATTTATAAGTCACATAGCAAAGTAAACTGTTCGAACTTTAAATACAAACACATCTTAATGATAATAGATATTTTGACCGAAAACAGGTCACACTATGATGGATAGTGGCATATTTGTATAGTATGTGTTTGTATACCATGAAATCTTCAGTTGTAATAAATGAAATGTATACACTCATACATGAGTAATAAATCAAACATAGGGAACAGTTCAACCTTTTCAAAAGAAATATTGATTAATCTTTCACAAATTGACTTATTCCAGAATAAATATTGAAGATAATATAACTGGGAGCATTGCCAGAAATATAAAACTATCAATAATAATATTATAGTATGTTTATATGGGAAGTCGTTTTTACATTTAATCACTATTTAGCAATATAGCTAATTCAATTACCGATATCAATAATTCAATTACTGATATCAAAACCTCATTTATCTATATCGCTAACACTATTAGCGATATCGGTAGTTCAAAAAACTTGATATATCTAAATACGATATATTTCGATGTCGAGAATTGAATTATTAATATCTCTAATTTTCATTTCTGGATATCGCTAATTCAATTTATGATATCGTTAATTCCATAACAATTTTAGTGATATCAACAATTGAAAAGCAATTATTGATATCAATAATTCAATTCTTGATATCGCTAAATCATTTTTGATATCGATAACATAATTATTGCAAGAGTGAATATTGACCGTGCTTCAAAAGGGTACCAGCCTCGAATAGCTGTGTCCCTAATGTTGCTATGGCTACCTTTAACCGTCACAATCTCTCAATTTCTAACAAGTTGCGGTCTATCCTTGATAAAACTGCGGACATTTTTGGAATATTGAATTACGGGATTGAAAAGCAATAATAGGGAGCTTTCGTGGTGATTCTTGAAGGTATCAAGAAATTATTTTTGATATCGAAAATTAACTTAGTAAATATCTCAAACTCGTTCAATTCTGGAAATCGCTAATTCAGTGTTTGATATTGCTAATACAATTGTAGTTTTTGATATCACTATACATGGTATAATAATAAGTGATATCAACAATTTAATTAGCTATATCAAAAAAATTATTAGCGATATTCAGACATTAAAATTCATTATTGATATCTGAAATAGAATTTACGACATCGCTAACTGAATTATCGATATCGCTAAAATATTTTTTGGTATCAAAAAGTAATGATATTCAGTATAAAAAACTTGATATCACTTATTGATATTGATATCGATTATTGAAGAAGCAATAGTAATTAAATTTGAAAACGGCTTGCAATATGTTTAGGAATCTATGCAAATCAATGCGAAACGTGCTTCAGTTTAGTTTCATTTTATATTTATTGTAGAGCCGATTCGTGAACGATTCGTCATCGGTAAAGGTATGTATGTTTTCACAAATATCGACTGTATAATAATATATTCATCAATCGGTGAAGAATATAACGTGAAACAAGCGTTGGGTAAATTATGTAATTGGAAGGTTTGACATGATGAACTTCTATATTCTATATATTGATAAATTATACATATGTATATGCTCTGTGTTCATAAAACTAGTATATTGTGTTCATTATAACTTTTACTATCTTTTGTTCATTATAACTTTTATTATCTGCAAAAAACAACAACATATTAATGATAATAATCATGTTGACCGAAAACAGGTCACACTCGATAGTGGCCTATTTGTATAGTACGTGTTTGTATACCATGAAATCTTCAGTTGTAACAAACGAAATGTATAAACTCATATATGAGTAATAAAACAAACATAGGGAAAATTTCAACCATTTTTAAAAGGAATATTGATTAATCTTTCACAAGTTGGCTTATTCAAAAATAAATATTGAAGTTAATATCACTGGAAGCATCGCCAGAAATATAAATCATCAATAATAATATTATATAGTATGATTATATGCGAAGCCAATTTCACATTTAATCACTATTTATCGATATAGCTATTCGATATCAATAATTCAATTGCTGATATCAAAACCTTATTTATCTATATCGCTAACACTATTAGCGATATCGGTAGTTCAAAATTTTTTATATCTCTAAATACCATATATTTCGATGTCGAGAATTGAATTAATAATATCTATAATTTTCATTTCTGGATATCGCTAATTCAATTTATGATATCGTTAATTCCATAAAAAATATTTAGATGGAGATATCAACAATTGAAAAGCAATTATTGATATCAATAATTCTATTCTTTATTTCGCTAAATCAGTTTTTGATATCGCTAACATAATTATTGCAAGAGTGAATATTGACTTCTCCTTTTTAAAATAATGGCCGTGCTTCAAAAGGGTACCAGCCTCGAATAGATGTGTCCTTCCTGTTGCTATGGCTATCTTTAACTGTCACAATCTCTCAATTTCTAACAAGATGCGGTCTATCCTTGATACAACTGCGGACATTTTTGGAATATTGAATTTGGGATTGAAAAGCTATAATATGGAGAGTTCATGGTGATTCCTGAAGGTTGAATTATCGATATCAAGAAATTATTTTTGATATCGAAAATTAACTTAGTAAATATCGCAAATTCGTTCAATTCTGGAAATCGCTAATTCAATGTTTGATATTGCTAATACAATTTTAAATTTTGATATCAGTATACATGGTATAAGAATAAGTGATATCAAAAAAATAATTATCGATATCAATAATTGTATTAGCGATATCCAGAAATGAAAATTAATTGTTGATAGCTGAAATAGAATTTACGACATCGCCAATTGAATTAGCGATATCGCTAAAACAATTTTTGGTATCACAAAGTAATGATATTCAGTATAATTTTTTGATATCGCTAATTAATTTTGATATCGATAATTAAATTAGCAATATCGCTTAATAGTAATTAAATTTTAAACGGCTTGCAATATGTTTAGGTATCTATGCAAATCAATGCGAAACGTGCTTCATTTTTGTTTCATTTTATATTTATTGTAGAACCGATTCAGGAACGATTCGTCATCGATAAAGGTATGTATGTTTTTACAAATATCAACTGTATAATAATATATTCATCAATCGGTGAAGAATATAATGTGAAACTAGCGTTGGCTAAAATATGTAATTGGAAGGTTGGACATATTAAACTTCTATATTCTACGCAACTCAAATAACAGAATTTAGAGGGCCAAGAAACTCAATGGCGCTGTTGATGCTTGATCCAGAACCTCCAGAAATCACGAAAACGGAAGTCATGAAGTAAGAAATAAGAAATAAAAAACACTATAAATGGCGGAAGGAATTAAGTCGGAAGTCCATCCATGGCGCTTCCATAAAATGGAAATGCTCAGCTTTATAGTACTGCCACACTGAAATACCACGGCTTTGTTTGTTTGCGTGTTTGTTTTTGTGGTTGATTTTCGTCCTTGAATGATGATTTCCCTGTCCGATATTTTTATCTTTCTTTAGACATTAGACGTTATACCCACATAGTCACATATTCTGTAATCGTGCCGGCACGACCAGTCCTAGTCTTAGCCTTTATATTCTGAGCGTCAATTATTTGGGCTACTATTACCTTTTCATGAAGTGTTTAGTGTGAGCCGGTCGGAGTTTCAACACACAGATAAGTTGATAGTGCAACCAAACATTCTTTTACACCAATGAGTTTGAAAAAGGGAAGGTACATGTAATTTTCAAGCAAAAACGTAAAACCGCTTTTTTATAATTTGGTTGATGGTTGCTGGGTAAGGCGATGATTGCGGGGTATAGTAACAATCTTCTGATTGGATGTTGCTACCATTTGACATGTATGACAAGATCTACGGTATTGCAAAACATTCTCTATGATGTTTGGCCAAAAGATATGACACAAACACATGCGATATGTCTTATCAAAGGGACCATACCTAGACATCAGTAGCAGATACACCCGGAGGTCGCCATTTTCAGCTTCATCTGGGACATGTGAAGCTTCGTCTTCACTAACAGTCCTTTCAAATAAGCATGAAATCTCAGGATCTCTACAATGTTGGGATCTTGATAGTGTGTCATGATCTTTGTCATTCAAACTAATAGAAACAGAATGATCAGATAAGTGGATTTTATTCTCACTGTCCGTCTGGGATTCATATGGGCTAATATCAAGATAGTTTTTAACCTCTGTATTATAAGATTGACCAATACAATTATCGGCCAAACAATGTCAGAACAAAGATCTTTCTCGGTGTCTCATTTTGCAATAGCTAGAGTAATAAGCCCGGTATTTCCTGTTTCCTGTTCTAAGGGATCACGGAATTTCAAAGAAGCTGATCAGATACAAATAGATTTATCTCGAAATTATCTCCAGTACCTTTTAATAAATATAAACTTTCAACCGGTAAAGAAGACCTTGTTCACACTGCCACAAGTGCAGTATCTAAATATGATGATAATTACATATTATTAAAATGGAAAGTAAAATAACCGCACTTTATCCCACTGTACAATTGTATGTGTACCAAATCCTGTCTTCAGCACCCAAATAGACAAAACCGTGTAAACAAAACTACAGCAGTTGCAGCCAGAGAGAAACCCAATCTAGGGTACGACCATAAAAAACCGAGATACGAAAGCTCGTGCCCCTACCTCCCTTGGTCGGAGTTTCAGTAGCTGGAATCATAGAGTCCCAAGAGGTTGTCCAGTCATCGCAAAAGGGAAATGTGAAACGTAGTGACAGACTGTAGAGGGTTCAATCACTAAACACGCAGGTTGTTGTAATACTAAAGGGTCGTACCCTTTTCTGACGAACTTCCTGATTAATGTTGTAAAGCGGTCAGGAAATCCGCCAGGTTCCTTTAACTGACGAAGTTTATAGACCACATCTCCATAAAAAAAGGGTTGTGATATTCCTAGTCGCAGAATAGTTTTAAGGTTGGTGTTGAACTTCTCCAGTAGATTTTCGTTGCGGCGGTAGATTTATGTGAAAGATCTACGTAGTTAGTGATAACGAAAACCCTGCTGAAGAAGTTTACATGTAATAACTTCATTTAGATCATTGATGTCTATAACAACATTACAAGCTCTACAAGGCTGGTCAGATTCAAGTGGATTTAACTCTACCTTATCTCCAGCTAGGTGATTGCCTAGTAATAAATAGAAACCTTCAAAAGGTATAAAATATCTTGTTCACACAGCCACAGATGTGGTATCTAAAGCTGATGATCAATACACATTATTGAGAATATATATAAATAGGGATAGTTTTTTTGTGAAAATCACCAATAACTGATATAAAACCTTCAGACATGAATGGTTCATACTTCTCCATAACAGAAACAGACTGCAATGTTCCCAATAAAAAACTGGGGGTTAGACCTTAAAGAGGTAAGACAGTAGGATTGATACACTCATTTTTTGTTACTTCCTTTTCAAAGTGGAACACGAACAAATGAGTAGGCCTTTCATTTTTGCAATAATTGCAAGTAATTTGAGATATGGAGGTTGGATCCATATTCTCATTAGGTGCTTGATGGTTGGAAGTACTGGTACTTAAAGTACTAGCATGAGGCTTAGAAGTACTGCCGTAAGGGTGAGAACGTTTCTTTAATGAAGAATGCTGCTATTTTGTGAATAGAATAGACCTTGTACGTAAACGAATAATTATCCACCAAAATTGCAGCGACTTCCCATGTTTGTTCCTTTTGTTCATCTAAATAAGTTTAAACATCATTGTTAATGCATCTTTTGAACTTCAATTAAAATATCTTTCCATATTGTATAATAGTTGTGCTCAATTTATTGGATGTACACCATTGATCAAATAACTTGTCTTCGGTTCGAGCAAAATTCCACATGTGTGTGATCGTGTTATCTTTGAATGTTTGAAGAACTTACGTCTGTGCGCCTCAGGGACCAGTTCATAAGTCTTCAAAATCACTTAGTTAACAGTTCTGTATAAAAAATATATCCTCTACTGTTAATTGAGTGTGAACTTCACAGACTTTACCAGTTAAAACACTCTGTAAAAGTAATGTCCTGTTTTCTAATTGACATTTCAAATATTCAGCAATTTTCTCTAAATGAAGAAAATATTTGTTAACTTCTTGTTCTTGGAAAGGTGGTAATAACATAATATTCTTAGTTAAATCATAAGTAGATGAGTCGGATTGTGGCCGTCAAGATGAACGTGTCTTGATTGGAAAATATATTTTCCACATCACTAATTCCAATTATCTCCTTTCTTCCTTTAATTGCATTTCCATTTCATGTTATCAATGTCATTTCTATTTCTTTCATTTCTGTTGTTCTCAATTCAATTTATATTATTCCTTTTGTTGCTTGCATTTGTTTTTATTTATATTTATTTCCAATTCAATTTATTTTAATTGTAAACCAAATTCCATTACCACTAACATGCTTAATGTACTTTCTTAGAAATATACTTCTTCAATCATAAATCCTAACAAAAGGTTTTTAATATCTGATGTTGTCATAGAAGATTTAAATTTGATTTTTGTTTCAAATAAAAATATTGATATTTAGAGAATACATTTGTTTTTCGTCTAAACTTTTATATTATAAATTGCATTCGTGTTTTTCATTTTCCTATTTCATTATTTTTTTTTATATTTACAGAGAGGTAGTTTATAAAGGAAATGAACTAGTCTGTCAGCTACATTACTCCTCAAAACATAAAATATCAATTGCATTATAGTATGTTTAGCAATCTTTAAAGAATCAAAGCGAAAGGTTTGGACATTAAGATACGTGTACATGTTATATATAAAAAATATACATAAATGTATTGATGTTTAGAGAATACATTTATTCCTCGAATGTGTATATGATAAACTGCAGTGATGTTGCTTCATTTGTATTTCAGTTTATATTTTATAATTGCAATTTCAATAAGAAGCAAGGCATCATAACAACAAACGTGATACATAATAAATACTGAAAGAATTATTAACATAATGATACATGTATATGCAATAGCTAAACATTGAATGATGTTCGTGATACGCTATTCATAATATACGGTGTTCGAGTTGTTATATATTTAGCTCATCTGAGGAGCTATTGTGATCAGTGAACGTCATATTTCCGTCCAGCCAACAATTGATCGAACAATATCTCCTCTGCCATCCTTGGTCACTTTACAAGGAGGAATCTGAGGTCAATTATTTTCAAATGTTTTCAAATGAGGTCAGGGCGACGTCCATGATATCATGGCCACCATTTCAATGGAAAATCGAAACCTTAAACAATTCTTCTTGTCAAGAACCACATAACAGATTTGAAAGCGTTTTTAGCTCTACAGGCCGAAGACCAGCATAGCTTATGGTCTGACACCTCAATTAATTTTCCATAGGGTTACTGTACAGCTTTTTCCAACCTCTGAGCGTCAAAGCAGGGCAGCAGACAATATTGTTGGTTTAAATATCTTCCGTATAGCCAAGACCAGTAATTTAAAACAATAAAATACATAAGTTAGCCTTTTATTTTTCTCGCTCATGTTTATTTGACCCCTATGGTAAATACAAAATGCATACACTGTCTAGCTGAATATGTGGTACTAAGGTCAAACACTTCTAAAATTTGAATGGTACCTCATATCACCATGGGATTTACTGCATCATCTGTCTCTTACACTGCACATATATGCTAATGCAAAGGAAAACCTATTTTTCAATTAAAACTGCCTAAAATGGAGAAAAAAATATAATTATTTTTTGTTTTTCATTTTTCTCTATGTCCGTGAGCTTTCAGGGGAGATAATAGAGGTGTGAAACCTTATGGTATCGCGAGTTGTCCATCGGCCGTCATCCGTCGTCGTGGTCGTCGTCGTCATCCGTTGTTGTCCGTCGTTGTCCGTCGTAGTCTTCCGCTATTCTTATCGGCGCTACTCCTTCTAAACTCCGTGTTGGATTTTAACGAAGCTTTTGCTTTGTGAATACGATAAGGCCTTTCTTAGTAATCGAATCTTCACCTTTCTTTGCGAGGGTCTTTATATCAATAAAAGCTCGGAAAAGTTCGAAAAGCAGCCAGATCGGATTAGTTTTACTGCATTGATGGTAATTAACAATATAGTTTTGGTCCTTGATGTTTTAAAATATGCAATATATATGCTATATTGGGAACTTGAGTCAAACTAATGTTTTCTGCTCCATGACTGTTTTTAAGTTGTCAATAAAAAGGACAAGAGTGGGTTACCGACATGGAACGAGTTAGCTAAAATCGACATTATGTACAAAACCTCGTCTTCAAAGCCAAATAAGTTGGAAAGCTGTATTCAAATTCATAATTTGAAACATCTAATGATGTATGCAAAATTGTACTGAACAATCACAGCAGCTGCAGCCAAAGAGAAAACCAATCTAGGCTACGACAAAAAAAACATGGGACGAAAGTTCATGCATCTAACTTCCTTTGTCAGTGTCTGAGTAGGTGCAATCATGGAGTCCCAATAGTTTGTTCAATCATCGCACAAGGGCAATTACTAACAATGAAATGCGTTGCAATAATAAAGAGTCGTATCATTTTCTGACGAATTTCCCTATTAAATGTATTTAGTGGTCAGGAAAAGCGTCAGATTCCTTTAACTTATGAAATTTATAAGTCAAATAGCAAAGTAAACTGTTCAAACTTCAAATACAAACACATCTTAATGATAATAGATATTTTGACCGAAAACAGGTCACACTCTGGTGGATAGTGGCATATTTGTATAGTACGTGTTTGTATACCATGAAATCTTCAGTTGTAATAAATGAAATGTATACACTCATACATGAGTAATAAATCAAACATAGGGAACAGTTCAACCTTTTTCAAAAGGAATATTGATTAATCTTTCACAAATTGACTTATTCCAGAATAAATATTGAAGATAATATCACTGGGAGCATTGCCAGAAATATAAAACTATCAATAATAATATTATAGTATGTTTATATGGGAAGTCGTTTTTACATTTAATCACTATTTAGCAATATAGCTAATTCAATTACCGATATCAATAATTCAATTACCGATATCAAAACCTCATTTATCTATATCGCTAACACTATTAGCGATATCGGTAGTTCAAAAAACTTGATATATCTAAATACGATATATTTCGATGTCGAGAATTGAATTATTAATATCTCTAATTTTCATTTCTGGATAGCGCTAATTCAATTTATGATATCGTTAATTACATAACAATTTTAGTGATATCAACAATTGAAAAGCAATTATTGATATCAATAATTCAATTCTTGATATCGCTAAATCATTTTTGATATCGATAACATAATTATTGCAAGAGTGAATATTGACCGTGCTTCAAAAGGGTACCAGCCTCGAATAGCTGTGTCCCTAATGTTGCTATGGATACCTTTAACTGTCACAATCTCTCAATTTCAAACAAGTTGCGGTCTATCCTTGATAAAACTGGGGACATTTTTGGAATATTGAATTTTGGGATTGAAAAGCAATAATAGGGAGCTTTCGTGGTGATTCTTGAAGGTATCAAGAAATTATTTTTGATAACGAAAATTAACTTAGTAAATATCGCAAACTCGTTCAATTCTGGAAATCGCTAATTCAATGTTTGATATTGCTAATACAATTGTAGTTTTTGATATCAGTATACATGGTATAAGAATAAGTGATATCAACAATTTAATAAGCGATATCAAAAAAATTATTAGCGATATTCAGACATTAAAATTAATTATTGATAACTGAAATAGAATTTACGACATCGCTAACTGAATTATCGATATCGCTAAAATAATTTTTGGCATCAAAAAGTAATGATATTCAGTATAAAAAACTTGATATCGCTTATTGATATTGATATCGATTATTGAAGAAGCAAAAGTAATTAAATTTGAAAACGGCTTGCAATATGTTTAGGAATCTATGCAAATCAATGCGAAACGTGCTTCATTTTAGTTTTATTTTATATTTATTGTAGAGCCGATTCGTGAACGATTCGTCATCGGTAAAGGTATGTATGTTTTCACAAATATCGACTGTATAATAATATATTCATCAATCGGTGAAGAATATAATGTGAAACTAGCGTTGGGTAAATTATGTAATTGGAAGGTTTGACATGATGAACTTCTATATTCTATATATTAATAAATTATACATATGTATATGCACTGTGTTCATAAAACTAGTATATTGTGTTCATTATAACATTTACTATCTTTTGTTCATTATAACTTTTATTATCTGCAAAAAACAACAACATATTAATGATAATAATCATGTTGACCGAAAACAGGTCACACTCAATAGTGGCCTATTTGTATAGTACGTGTTTGTTTACCATGAAATCTTCAGTTGTAACAAACGAAATGTATAAACTCATATATGAGTAATAAAACAAACATAGGGAAAATTTCAACCATTTTTAAAGGAATATTGATTGATCTTTCACAAGTTGGCTTATTCAAAAAAAAAAATTCAAGGCAATATCACTGGAAGCATTGCCAGAAATATAAATTATCAATAATAATATTATATAGTATGATTATATGCGAAGCCAATTTCACATTTAATCACTATTTATCAATATAGCTATTTGATATCAATAATTCAATTGCTGATATCAAAACCTTATTTATCTATATCGCTAACACTATTAGCGATATCGGTAGTTCAAAATTTTTGATATCTCTAAATACCATATATTTCGATGTCGAGAATTGAATTATTAATATCTCTAATTTTCATTTCTGGATATCGCTAATTCAATTTATGATATCGTTAATTCCATAGAAAATATTTAGATGTAGATATCAACAATTAAAAAGCAATTATTGATATCAATAATTCAATTCTTTATTTCGCTAAATCAGTTTTTGATATCGCTAACATACATATTGCAAGAGTGAATATTGACTTCTCCTTTTTAAAATAATGGCCGTGCTTCAAAAGGGTACCAGCCTCGAATAGCTGTGACCTTCCTGTTGCTATGGCTATCTTTAACTGCCACAACCTCTCAATTTCTAACAAGATGCGGTCTATCCTTCATGCAACTGCGGACATTTTTGGAATATTGAATTTGGGATTGAAAAGCTATAATATGGAGAGTTCATGTTGATTCCTGAAGGTTGAATTATCGATATCAAGAAATTATTTTTGATATCGAAAATTAACTTAGTAAATATCGCAAATTCGTTCAATTCTGGAAATCGCTAATTCAATGTTTGATATTGCTAATACAATTTTAAATTTTGATATCAGTATACATGGTATAAGAATAAGTGATATCAAAAAAATAATTATCGATATCAATAATTGTATTAGCGATATCCATCAATGAAAATTAATTGTTGATAGCTGAAATAGAATTTACGACATCGCCAATTGAAATAGCGATATCGCTAAAACAATTTTTGGTATCACAAAGTAATGATATTCAGTATAATTTTTTGATATCGCTAATTAATTTTGATATCGATAATTGAATTAGCAATATCGCTTAATAGTAATTAAATTTTAAACGGCTTGCAATATGTTTAGGTATCTATGCAAATCAATGCGAAACGTGCTTCATTTTTGTTTCATTTCATATTTATTGTAGAACCGATTCAGGAACGATTCGTCATCGATAAAGGTATGTATGTTTTCACAAATATCAACTGTATAATAATATATTCATCAATCGGTGAAGAATATAATGTGAAACTAGCGTTGGGTAAAATATGTAATTGGAAGGTTGGACATATTGAACTTCTATATTCTACGCAACTCAAATAACAGAATTTAGAGGGCCAAGAAACTCAATGGCGCTGTTGATGCTTGATCCAGAACCTCCAGAAATCACGAAAATGGAAGTCATGAAGTAAGAAATAAGAAATAAAAAACACTATAAATGGCGGAAGGAATTAAGTCGGAAGTCCATCCAGGGCGCTTCCATAAAATGGAAATGCTCAGCTTTATAGTACTGCCACACTGGAATACCACGGCTTTGTCTGTTTGCGTGGTTGTTTTTGTGGTTGATTGTCGTCCTTGAATGATGCTTTCCCTATCCGATATTTTTATCTTTCTTTAGACATTAGACGTTATACCCACATAGTCACATATTCTGTAATCGTGCCGGCACGACTAGTCCTAGTCTTAGCCTTTATATTCTGAGCGTGAATTATTTGGGCTACTATTACCTTTTCATGAAGTGTTTAGTGTGAGCCGGCCGGAGTTTCAACACACAGATAAGTTGATAGTGCAACCAAACCTTCTTTAACACCAATGAGTTTGAAAAAGGGAAGGTACATGTAATTTTCAAGCAAACAAGTAAAACCGCTTTTTTATAATTGGGTTGATGGTTGCTGGGTAAGGCGATGATTGCGGGGTATAGTAACAATCTTCTGATTGGATGTTGCTACTATTTGACATGTATGGCAAGACCTACGGTATTGCAAAACATTCTCTATGATGTTTGGCCAAAAGATATGACACAAACACATGCGATATGTCTTATCAAAGGGACCATACCTAGACATCAGCAGCAGATACACCCGGAGGTCGCCATTTTCAGCTTCATCTGGGACATGTGAAGCTTCGTCTTCACTAACAGTCCTTTCAAATAAGCATGAAATCTCAGGATCTCTACAATGTTGGGATCTTGATAGTGTGTCATGATCTTTGTCATTCAAACTAATAGAAACAGAATGATCAGATAAGTGGATATTATTCTCACTGTCCGTCTGGGATTCATATGGGCTAATATCAAGATAGTTTTTAACCTCTGTATTATAAGATTGACCAATACAATTATCGGCCAAACAATGTCAGAACAAAGATCTTTCTCGGTGTCTCATTTTTCAATAGCTAGAGTAACAAGCCCGGTATTTCCTGTTTCCTGTTCTAAGGGATCACGGAATTTCAAAGAAGCTGATCAGATACAAATGGATTTACCTCGAACTTATCTCCAGTACCTTTTAATAAATATAAACTTTCAACAGGTAAAGAAGACCTTGTTCACACTGCCACAAGTGCAGTATCTAAATATGATGATAATTACATATTATTAAAATGGAAAGTAAAATAACCGCACTCTACCCCACTGTACAATTGTATGTGTACCCAATCCTGTCTTCAGCGCCCAAATAGACAAAACCGTGTAAACAAAACTACAGCAGTTGCAGCCAGAGAGAAAACCAATCTAGGGTACGACCATAAAAATCGAGGGACGAAAGCTCGTGCCCCTACCTCCCTTGGTCGGAGTTTCAGTAGGTGCAATCATAGAGTCCCAAGAGGTTGTCCAGTCATCGCAAAAGGGAAATGTGAAACGTAGTGACAGACTGTAGAGGGTTCAATTACTAAACACGCAGGTTGTTGTAATACTAAAGGGTCGTACCCTTTTCTGACGAACTTCCTGATTAATGTTGTAAAGTGGTCAGGAAATCCGCCAGGTCCCTTTAACTGACGAAGTTTATAGACCACATCTCCATCAAAAAAGGGTTGTGATATTCCTAGTCCCAGGAGAGTTTTAAGGTTGGTGTTGTACTTCTCCAGTAGAATTTCGTTGCGCCGGTAGATTTATGTGAAAGATCTACGTAGTTAGTGATAACGAAAACCCTGCTGAAGAAGTTTACATGTAATAACTTGATTTAGATCATTGAAGTCTATAACAACATTACAAGCTCTACAAGGCTGGTCAGATGCAAGTGGATTTAACTCTACCTTATCTCCAGCTAGGTGATTGCCTAGTAATAAATAGAAACCTTCAAAAGGTATAAAATATCTTGTTCACACAGCCACAGATGTGGTATCTAAAGCTGATGATCAATACACATTATTGAGAATATATATAAATAGGGATAGTTTTTTTGTGAAAATCACCAATAACTGATATAAAACCTTCAGACATGAATGGTTCATACTTCTCCATAACAGAAACAGACTGCAATGTTCCCAATAAAAAACTGGGGGTTAGACCTTAAAGAGGTAAGACAGTAGGATTGATACACTCATTTTTTGTTACTTCCTTTTCAAAGTGGAACACGAACAAATGAGTAGGCCTTTCATTTTTGCAATAATTGCAAGTAATTTGAGATATGGAGGTTGGATCCATATTCTCATTAGGTGCTTGATGGTTGGAAGTACTGGTACTTAAAGTACTAGCATGAGGCTTAGAAGTACTGCCGTAAGGGTGAGAACGTTTCTTTAATGAAGAATGCTGCTATTTTGTGAATAGAATAGACCTTGTACGTAAACGAATAATTATCCACCAAAATTGCAGCGACTTCCCATGTTTGTTCCTTTTGTTCATCTAAATAAGTTTAAACATCATTGTTAATGCATCTTTTGAACTTCAATTAAAATATCTTTCCATATTGTATAATAGTTGTGCTCAATTTATTGGATGTACACCATTGATCAAATAACTTGTCTTCGGTTCGAGCAAAATTCCACATGTGTGTGATCGTGTTATCTTTGAATGTTTGAAGAACTTACGTCTGTGCGCCTCAGGGACCAGTTCATAAGTCTTCAAAATCACTTAGTTAACAGTTCTGTATAAAAAATATATCCTCTACTGTTAATTGAGTGTGAACTTCACAGACTTTACCAGTTAAAACACTCTGTAAAAGTAATGTCCTGTTTTCTAATGGACATTTCAAATATTCAGCAATTTTCTCTAAATGAAGAAAATATTTGTTAACTTCTTGTTCTTGGAAAGGTGGTAATAACATAATATTCTTAGTTAAATCATAAGTAGATGAGTCGGATTGTGGCCGTCAAGATGAACGTGTCTTGATTGGAAAATATATTTTCCACATCACTAATTCCAATTATCTCCTTTCTTCCTTTAATTGCATTTCCATTTCATGTTATCAATGTCATTTCTATTTCTTTCATTTCTGTTGTTCTCAATTCAATTTATATTATTCCTTTTGTTGCTTGCATTTGTTTTTATTTATATTTATTTCCAATTCAATTTATTTTAATTGTAAACCAAATTCCATTACCACTAACATGCTTAATGTACTTTCTTAGAAATATACTTCTTCAATCATAAATCCTAACAAAAGGTTTTTAATATCTGATGTTGTCATAGAAGATTTAAATTTGATTTTTGTTTCAAATAAAAATATTGATATTTAGAGAATACATTTGTTTTTCGTCTAAACTTTTATATTATAAATTGCATTCGTGTTTTTCATTTTCCTATTTCATTATTTTTTTTTATATTTACAGAGAGGTAGTTTATAAAGGAAATGAACTAGTCTGTCAGCTACATTACTCCTCAAAACATAAAATATCAATTGCATTATAGTATGTTTAGCAATCTTTAAAGAATCAAAGCGAAAGGTTTGGACATTAAGATACGTGTACATGTTATATATAAAAAATATACATAAATGTATTGATGTTTAGAGAATACATTTATTCCTCGAATGTGTATATGATAAACTGCAGTGATGTTGCTTCATTTGTATTTCAGTTTATATTTTATAATTGCAATTTCAATAAGAAGCAAGGCATCATAACAACAAACGTGATACATAATAAATACTGAAAGAATTATTAACATAATGATACATGTATATGCAATAGCTAAACATTGAATGATGTTCGTGATACGCTATTCATAATATACGGTGTTCGAGTTGTTATATATTTAGCTCATCTGAGGAGCTATTGTGATCAGTGAACGTCATATTTCCGTCCAGCCAACAATTGATCGAACAATATCTCCTCTGCCATCCTTGGTCACTTTACAAGGAGGAATCTGAGGTCAATTATTTTCAAATGTTTTCAAATGAGGTCAGGGCGACGTCCATGATATCATGGCCACCATTTCAATGGAAAATCGAAACCTTAAACAATTCTTCTTGTCAAGAACCACATAACAGATTTGAAAGCGTTTTTAGCTCTACAGGCCGAAGACCAGCATAGCTTATGGTCTGACACCTCAATTAATTTTCCATAGGGTTACTGTACAGCTTTTTCCAACCTCTGAGCGTCAAAGCAGGGCAGCAGACAATATTGTTGGTTTAAATATCTTCCGTATAGCCAAGACCAGTAATTTAAAACAATAAAATACATAAGTTAGCCTTTTATTTTTCTCGCTCATGTTTATTTGACCCCTATGGTAAATACAAAATGCATACACTGTCTAGCTGAATATGTGGTACTAAGGTCAAACACTTCTAAAATTTGAATGGTACCTCATATCACCATGGGATTTACTGCATCATCTGTCTCTTACACTGCACATATATGCTAATGCAAAGGAAAACCTATTTTTCAATTAAAACTGCCTAAAATGGAGAAAAAAATATAATTATTTTTTGTTTTTCATTTTTCTCTATGTCCGTGAGCTTTCAGGGGAGATAATAGAGGTGTGAAACCTTATGGTATCGCGAGTTGTCCATCGGCCGTCATCCGTCGTCGTGGTCGTCGTCGTCATCCGTTGTTGTCCGTCGTTGTCCGTCGTAGTCTTCCGCTATTCTTATCGGCGCTACTCCTTCTAAACTCCGTGTTGGATTTTAACGAAGCTTTTGCTTTGTGAATACGATAAGGCCTTTCTTAGTAATCGAATCTTCACCTTTCTTTGCGAGGGTCTTTATATCAATAAAAGCTCGGAAAAGTTCGAAAAGCAGCCAGATCGGATTAGTTTTACTGCATTGATGGTAATTAACAATATAGTTTTGGTCCTTGATGTTTTAAAATATGCAATATATATGCTATATTGGGAACTTGAGTCAAACTAATGTTTTCTGCTCCATGACTGTTTTTAAGTTGTCAATAAAAAGGACAAGAGTGGGTTACCGACATGGAACGAGTTAGCTAAAATCGACATTATGTACAAAACCTCGTCTTCAAAGCCAAATAAGTTGGAAAGCTGTATTCAAATTCATAATTTGAAACATCTAATGATGTATGCAAAATTGTACTGAACAATCACAGCAGCTGCAGCCAAAGAGAAAACCAATCTAGGCTACGACAAAAAAAACATGGGACGAAAGTTCATGCATCTAACTTCCTTTGTCAGTGTCTGAGTAGGTGCAATCATGGAGTCCCAATAGTTTGTTCAATCATCGCACAAGGGCAATTACTAACAATGAAATGCGTTGCAATAATAAAGAGTCGTATCATTTTCTGACGAATTTCCCTATTAAATGTATTTAGTGGTCAGGAAAAGCGTCAGATTCCTTTAACTTATGAAATTTATAAGTCAAATAGCAAAGTAAACTGTTCAAACTTCAAATACAAACACATCTTAATGATAATAGATATTTTGACCGAAAACAGGTCACACTCTGGTGGATAGTGGCATATTTGTATAGTACGTGTTTGTATACCATGAAATCTTCAGTTGTAATAAATGAAATGTATACACTCATACATGAGTAATAAATCAAACATAGGGAACAGTTCAACCTTTTTCAAAAGGAATATTGATTAATCTTTCACAAATTGACTTATTCCAGAATAAATATTGAAGATAATATCACTGGGAGCATTGCCAGAAATATAAAACTATCAATAATAATATTATAGTATGTTTATATGGGAAGTCGTTTTTACATTTAATCACTATTTAGCAATATAGCTAATTCAATTACCGATATCAATAATTCAATTACCGATATCAAAACCTCATTTATCTATATCGCTAACACTATTAGCGATATCGGTAGTTCAAAAAACTTGATATATCTAAATACGATATATTTCGATGTCGAGAATTGAATTATTAATATCTCTAATTTTCATTTCTGGATAGCGCTAATTCAATTTATGATATCGTTAATTACATAACAATTTTAGTGATATCAACCATTGAAAAGCAATTATTGATATCAATAATTCAATTCTTGATATCGCTAAATCATTTTTGATATCGCTAACATAATTATTGCAAGAGTGAATATTGACCGTGCTTCAAAAGGGTACCAGCCTCGAATAGCTGTGTCCCTAATGTTGCTATGGATACCTTTAACTGTCACAATCTCTCAATTTCAAACAAGTTGCGGTCTATCCTTGATAAAACTGGGGACATTTTTGGAATATTGAATTTTGGGATTGAAAAGCAATAATAGGGAGCTTTCGTGGTGATTCTTGAAGGTATCAAGAAATTATTTTTGATAACGAAAATTAACTTAGTAAATATCGCAAACTCGTTCAATTCTGGAAATCGCTAATTCAATGTTTGATATTGCTAATACAATTGTAGTTTTTGATATCAGTATACATGGTATAAGAATAAGTGATATCAACAATTTAATAAGCGATATCAAAAAAATTATTAGCGATATTCAGACATTAAAATTAATTATTGATAACTGAAATAGAATTTACGACATCGCTAACTGAATTATCGATATCGCTAAAATAATTTTTGGCATCAAAAAGTAATGATATTCAGTATAAAAAACTTGATATCGCTTATTGATATTGATATCGATTATTGAAGAAGCAAAAGTAATTAAATTTGAAAACGGCTTGCAATATGTTTAGGAATCTATGCAAATCAATGCGAAACGTGCTTCATTTTAGTTTTATTTTATATTTATTGTAGAGCCGATTCGTGAACGATTCGTCATCGGTAAAGGTATGTATGTTTTCACAAATATCGACTGTATAATAATATATTCATCAATCGGTGAAGAATATAATGTGAAACTAGCGTTGGGTAAATTATGTAATTGGAAGGTTTGACATGATGAACTTCTATATTCTATATATTAATAAATTATACATATGTATATGCACTGTGTTCATAAAACTAGTATATTGTGTTCATTATAACATTTACTATCTTTTGTTCATTATAACTTTTATTATCTGCAAAAAACAACAACATATTAATGATAATAATCATGTTGACCGAAAACAGGTCACACTCAATAGTGGCCTATTTGTATAGTACGTGTTTGTTTACCATGAAATCTTCAGTTGTAACAAACGAAATGTATAAACTCATATATGAGTAATAAAACAAACATAGGGAAAATTTCAACCATTTTTAAAGGAATATTGATTGATCTTTCACAAGTTGGCTTATTCAAAAAAAAAAATTCAAGGCAATATCACTGGAAGCATTGCCAGAAATATAAATTATCAATAATAATATTATATAGTATGATTATATGCGAAGCCAATTTCACATTTAATCACTATTTATCAATATAGCTATTTGATATCAATAATTCAATTGCTGATATCAAAACCTTATTTATCTATATCGCTAACACTATTAGCGATATCGGTAGTTCAAAATTTTTGATATCTCTAAATACCATATATTTCGATGTCGAGAATTGAATTATTAATATCTCTAATTTTCATTTCTGGATATCGCTAATTCAATTTATGATATCGTTAATTCCATAGAAAATATTTAGATGTAGATATCAACAATTAAAAAGCAATTATTGATATCAATAATTCAATTCTTTATTTCGCTAAATCAGTTTTTGATATCGCTAACATACATATTGCAAGAGTGAATATTGACTTCTCCTTTTTAAAATAATGGCCGTGCTTCAAAAGGGTACCAGCCTCGAATAGCTGTGACCTTCCTGTTGCTATGGCTATCTTTAACTGCCACAACCTCTCAATTTCTAACAAGATGCGGTCTATCCTTCATGCAACTGCGGACATTTTTGGAATATTGAATTTGGGATTGAAAAGCTATAATATGGAGAGTTCATGGTGATTCCTGAAGGTTGAATTATCGATATCAAGAAATTATTTTTGATATCGAAAATTAACTTAGTAAATATCGCAAATTCGTTCAATTCTGGAAATCGCTAATTCAATGTTTGATATTGCTAATACAATTTTAAATTTTGATATCAGTATACATGGTATAAGAATAAGTGATATCAAAAAAATAATTATCGATATCAATAATTGTATTAGCGATATCCATCAATGAAAATTAATTGTTGATAGCTGAAATAGAATTTACGACATCGCCAATTGAAATAGCGATATCGCTAAAACAATTTTTGGTATCACAAAGTAATGATATTCAGTATAATTTTTTGATATCGCTAATTAATTTTGATATCGATAATTGAATTAGCAATATCGCTTAATAGTAATTAAATTTTAAACGGCTTGCAATATGTTTAGGTATCTATGCAAATCAATGCGAAACGTGCTTCATTTTTGTTTCATTTCATATTTATTGTAGAACCGATTCAGGAACGATTCGTCATCGATAAAGGTATGTATGTTTTCACAAATATCAACTGTATAATAATATATTCATCAATCGGTGAAGAATATAATGTGAAACTAGCGTTGGGTAAAATATGTAATTGGAAGGTTGGACATATTGAACTTCTATATTCTACGCAACTCAAATAACAGAATTTAGAGGGCCAAGAAACTCAATGGCGCTGTTGATGCTTGATCCAGAACCTCCAGAAATCACGAAAATGGAAGTCATGAAGTAAGAAATAAGAAATAAAAAACACTATAAATGGCGGAAGGAATTAAGTCGGAAGTCCATCCAGGGCGCTTCCATAAAATGGAAATGCTCAGCTTTATAGTACTGCCACACTGGAATACCACGGCTTTGTCTGTTTGCGTGGTTGTTTTTGTGGTTGATTGTCAGGATCTCTACAATGTTGGGATCTTGATAGTGTGTCATGATCTTTGTCATTCAAACTAATAGAAACAGAATGATCAGATAAGTGGATATTATTCTCACTGTCCGTCTGGGATTCATATGGGCTAATATCAAGATAGTTTTTAACCTCTGTATTATAAGATTGACCAATACAATTATCGGCCAAACAATGTCAGAACAAAGATCTTTCTCGGTGTCTCATTTTTCAATAGCTAGAGTAACAAGCCCGGTATTTCCTGTTTCCTGTTCTAAGGGATCACGGAATTTCAAAGAAGCTGATCAGATACAAATGGATTTACCTCGAACTTATCTCCAGTACCTTTTAATAAATATAAACTTTCAACAGGTAAAGAAGACCTTGTTCACACTGCCATAAGTGCAGTATCTAAATATGATGATAATTACATATTATTAAAATGGAAAGTAAAATAACCGCACTCTACCCCACTGTACAATTGTATGTGTACCCAATCCTGTCTTCAGCGCCCAAATAGACAAAACCGTGTAAACAAAACTACAGCAGTTGCAGCCAGAGAGAAAACCAATCTAGGGTACGACCATAAAAATCGAGGGACGAAAGCTCGTGCCCCTACCTCCCTTGGTCGGAGTTTCAGTAGGTGCAATCATAGAGTCCCAAGAGGTTGTCCAGTCATCGCAAAAGGGAAATGTGAAACGTAGTGACAGACTGTAGAGGGTTCAATTACTAAACACGCAGGTTGTTGTAATACTAAAGGGTCGTACCCTTTTCTGACGAACTTCCTGATAAATGTTGTAAAGTGGTCAGGAAATCCGCCAGGTCCCTTTAACTGACGAAGTTTATAGACCACATCTCCATCAAAAAAGGGTTGTGATATTCCTAGTCCCAGGAGAGTTTTAAGGTTGGTGTTGTACTTCTCCAGTAGAATTTCGTTGCGCCGGTAGATTTATGTGAAAGATCTACGTAGTTAGTGATAACGAAAACCCTGCTGAAGAAGTTTACATGTAATAACTTGATTTAGATCATTGAAGTCTATAACAACATTACAAGCTCTACAAGGCTGGTCAGATGCAAGTGGATTTAACTCTACCTTATCTCCAGCTAGGTGATTGCCTATTAATAAATAGAAACGTTCAAAAGGTATAAAATATCTTGTTCACACAGCCACAGGTGTGGTATCTAAAGCTGATGATCAATACACATTATTGAGAATATATATAAATAGGGATAGTTTTTTTGTGAAAATCACCAATAACTGATATAAAACCTTCAGACATTAATGGTTCATACTTCTCCATAACAGAAACAGACTGCAATGTTCCCAATAAAAAACTGGAGGTTAGACCTTAAAGAGGTAAGACAGTAGGATTGATACACTCAATTTTTGTTACTTCCTTTTCAAAGTGGAACACGAACAAATGAGTAGGCCTTTCATTTTTGCAATAATTGCAAGTAATTTGAGATATGGAGGTTGGATCCATATTCTCATTAGGTGCTTGATGTTTGGAAGTACTGGTACTTAATGTACTAGCATGAGGCTTAGAAGTACTGCCGTAAGGGTGAGAAGGTTTCTTTAATGAAGAATGCTGCTATTTTGTGAATAGAATAGACCTTGTACGTAAACGAATAATTATCCACCAAAAATTGCAGCGTCTTCCCATGTTTGTTCCTTTTGTTCATTTAAATAGGTTTAAACATCATTGTTAATGCATCTTTTGAACTTCAATTAAAATAAATTTCCATATTGTATGATAGTTGTGCTCAATTTATTGGATGTACACCATTTATCAAATAACTTTTCTTAGGTTCGAGCAAAATTCCACATGTGTGTGATCGTGTTTTCTTTAAATTTTTGAAGAACTTACGTCTGTGCGCCTCAGGAACCAGTTCGTAAGTCTTCAGAATCACTTAGTTAACAGTTCTGTATAAAAAATATATCCTCTACTGTTAACTGAGTGTGAACTTCACAGACTTTACCAGTTAAAACACTCTGTAAAAGTAATGTCCTGTTTTCTAATGGACATTTCAAATATTCAGCAATTTTCTCTAAATGAAGAAAATATTTGTTAACTTCTTGTTCTTAGAAAGGTGGTACTAACATAATATTTTTAGTTAAATCATAAGTAGATGAGTCGGATTGTGGCCGTCAAGATGAACGTGTCTTGATTGGAAAATATATTTTCCACATCACTAATTCCAATTATCTCCTTTCTTCCTTTAATTGCATTTCCATTTCATGTTATCAATGTCATTTCTATTTCTTTCATTTCTGTTGTTCTCAATTCAATTTATATTATTCCTTTTGTTGCTTGCATTTGTTTTTATTTATATTTATTTCCAATTCAATTTATTTTAATTGTAAACCAAATTCCATTACCACTAACATGCTTAATTCACTTTCTTAGAAATATACTTCTTTAATCATAAATCCTAACAAAAGGTTTTTAATATCTGATGTTGTCATAGTAGATTTAAATTTGATTTTTTTTAAATAAAAATATTGAATGACCTATGAGTAGGCTAATATCATGGGAAGCATTGACACAATTATACATGTATATGAAATGTACATCATGCATTTGTGTCCACACAACGTTTAGTTTATCGCGTCGTTCGGGTAGTTATACATGTATTGTTATACATTGATATTGATATTTAGAGAATACATTTGTTTTTCGTCTAAACTTTTATATTATAAATTGCATTCGTGTTTTTCATTTTCCTATTTCATTATTTTTTTTTATATTTACAGAGAGGTAGTTTATAAAGGAAATGAACTAGTCTGTCATTTATACATTACTCCTCAAAACATAAAATATCAATTGCATTATAGTATGTTTAGCAATCTTTAAAGAATCAAAGCGAAAGGTTTGGACATAAAGATACGTGTACATGTTATATATAAAAAATATACATATATGTATTGATGTTTAGAGAAAACATTTATTCCTCGAATGTGTATATGATAAACTGCAGTGAAGTTGCTTCATTTGTATTTCAGTTTATATTTTATAATTGCAATTTCAATAAGAAGCAAGGCATCATAACAACAAACGTGATACATAATAAATACTGAAAGAATTATTAACATAATGATACATGTATATGCAATAGCTAAACATTGAATGATGTTCGTGATACGCTATTCATAATATACGGTGTTCGAGTTGTTATATATTTAGCTCATCTGAGGAGCTATTGTGATCAGTGTATGTCATATTTCCTTCCAGCCAACAATTGATCGAACAACATCTCCTCTGCCATACTTGGTCACTTTTAACGGAGGAATCTGAGGTCAATTATTTTCAAATGTGTTCAAATGAGGTCAGGGTGACGTCCATGATGTCATGGCCACCATTACAATGGAAAATCGAAACTTTAAACAATTCTTCTTGTCGAGAACCACATAACAGATTTGAAAGCGTTTTTAGCTCTACTGGCCGAAGACCAGCATAGCTTATGGTCTGACACCTCAATTAATTTTCCATAGGGTTACTGTACAGCTTTTTCCAACCTCTGAGCGTCAAAGCAGGGCAGCAGACAATATTGTTGGTGTAATATCTTCCGTATAGCCAAGACCAGTAATTTAAAACAATAAAATACATAAGTTAGCCATTTATTTTTCTCGCTCATGTTTATTTGACCCCTATGGTAAATACAAAATGCATACACTGTCTAGCTGAATATGTGGTACTAAGGTCAAACACTTCTAAAATTTGAATGGTACCTCATATCACCATGGGATTTACTGCATGATCTGTCTCTTACACTGCACATATATGCTAATGCAAAGGAAAACCTATTTTTCAATTAAAACTGCCTAAAATGGAGAAAATAAATATAATTATTTTTTGTTTTTCATTTTTCTCTATGTCCGTGAGCTTTCAGGGGAGATAATAGAGGTGTGAAACCTTATGGTATCGCGAGTTGTCCATCGGCCGTCATCCGTCGTCGTGGTCGTCGTCGTCATCCGTTGTTGTCCGTCGTTGTCCGTCGTAGTCTTCCGCTATTCTTATCGGCGCTACTCCTTCTAAACTCCGTGTTGGATTTTAACGAAGCTTTTGCTTTGTGAATACGATAAGGCCTTTCTTAGTAATCGAATCTTTACCTTTCTTTGCGAGGGTCTTTATATCAATAAAAGCTCGGAAAAGTTCGAAAAGCAGCCAGATCGGATTAGATTTACTGCATTGATGGTAATTAACAATATAGTTTTGGTCCTTGATGTTTTAAAATATGCAATATATATGCTATATTGGGAACTTGAGTCAAACTAATGTTTTCTGCTCCATGACTGTTTTTAAGTTGTCAATAAAAAGGACAAGAGATGGTTACCGACATGGAACGGTATGTAAACAGTTAGGCCTACGAGTTAGCTAAAATCGACATTATGTACAAAACCTCGTCTTCAAAGCCAAATAAGTTGGAAAGCTGTATTCAAATTCATAATTTGAAACACCTAATGATGTATGCAAAATTGTACTGAACAATCACAGCAGATGCAGCCAAAGAGAAAACCAATCTAGGCTACGACAAAAAAAAACATGGGACGAAAGTTCATGCATCTAACTTCCTTTGTCAGTGTCTGAGTAGGTGCAATCATGGAGTCCCAATATTTTGTTCAATCATCGCACAAGGGCAATTACTAACAATGAAATGCGTTGCAATAATAAAGAGTCGTATCATTTTCTGACGAATTTCCCTATTAAATGTATTTAGTGGTCAGGAAAAGCGTCAGATTCCTTTAACTTATGAAATTTATAAGTCACATAGCAAAGTAAACTGTTCAAACTTCAAATACAAACACATCTTAATGATAATAGATAGTTTGACCGAAAACAGGTCACACTATGATGGATAGTGGCATATTTGTATAGTACGTGTTTGTATACCATGAAATCTTCAGTTGTAATAAATGAAATGTATACACTCATACATGAGTAATAAATCAAACATAGGGAACAGTTCAACCATTTTCAAAAGGAATATTGATTAATCTTTCACAAATTGACTTATTCCAGAATAAATATTGAAGATAATATCACTGGGAGCATTGCCAGAAATATAAAACTATCAATAATAATATTATAGTATGTTGATATGGGAAGTCGTTTTTACATTTTATCACTATTTAGCAATATAGCTAATTCAATTACCGATATCAATAATTCAATTACTGATATCAAAACCTCATTTATCTATATCGCTAACACTATTAGCGATATCGGTAGTTCAAAAAACTTGATATATCTAAATACGATATATTTCGATGTCGAGAATTGAAATTTCTGGATAGCGCTAATTCAATTTATGATATCGTTAATTCCATAACAATTTTAGTGATATCAACAATTGAAAAGCAATTATTGATATCAATAATTCAATTCTTGATATCGCTAAATCATTTTTGATATCGCTAACATAATAATTGCAAGAGTGAATATTGACCGTGCTTCAAAAGGGTACCAGCCTCGAATAGCTGTGTCCCTAATGTTGCTATGGCTACCTTTAACTGTCTCAATCTCTCAATTTCTAACAAGTTTCGGTCTATCCTTGATAAAACTGCGGACATTTTTGGAATATTGAATTTTGGGATTGAAAAGCAATAATAGGGAGCTTTCGTGGTGATTCTTGAAGATATCAAGAAATTATTTTTGATATCGAAAATTAACTTAGTAAATGTCGCAAACTATTAGCGATATTCAGACATTAAAATTAATTATTGATAACTGAAATAGAATTTACGAATTATCGATATCGCTAAAATAATTTTTGGTATTAAAATGTAATGATATTCAGTATAAAAAACTTGATATCGTTTATTGATATTGATATCGATTATTGAAGAAGCAATAGTAATTAAATTCGAAAACGGCTTGCAATATGTTTAGGAATCTATGCAAATCAATGCGAAACGTGCTTCATTTTAGTTTCATTTTATATTTATTGTAGAGCCGATTCGTGAACGATTCGTCATCGGTGAAGGTATGTACGTTTTCACAAATATCGACTGTATAATAATATATTCATCAATCGGTGAAGAATATAATGTGAAACTAGCGTTGGGTAAATTATGTAATTGGAAGGTTTGACATGATGAACTTCTATATTCTATATATTAATAAATTATACATATGTATATGCACTGTGTTCATAAAACTAGTATATTGTGTTCATTATAACTTTTACTATCTTTTGTTTATTATAACTTTTATTATCTGCAAAAAACAACAACATATTAATGATAATAATCATGTTGACCGAAAACAGGTCACACTCGATAGTGGCCTATCTGATAGTACGTGTTTGTATACCATGAAATCTTCAGTTGTAACAAACGAAATGTATAAACTCATATATGAGTAATAAAACAAACATAGGGAAAAGTTCAACCATTTTTAAAAGGAATAGTGATTAATCTTTCACAAGTTGGCTTATTCAAAAATAAATATTGAATTTAATATCACTGGAAGCATTGCCAGAAATATAAATTATCAATAATAATATTATATAGTATGATTATATGCGAAGCCAATTTCACATTTAATCACTATTGATCAATATAGGTAATTCAATTATCGATATCAATAATTCAATTGTTGATATCAAAACCTTATTTATCTATATCGCTAACACTATTAGCGATATCGGTAGTTCAAAATGTTTGATATCTCTAAATACCATATATTTCGATGTCGAGAATTGAATTATTAATATCTCTAATTTTCATTTCTGGATATCGCTAATTCAATTTATGATATCGTTAATTCCATAAAAAATATTTAGATGGAGATATCAACAATTGAAAAGCAATTATTGATATCAATAATTCAATTCTTTATTTCGCTAAATCAGTTTTTGATATCGCTAACATAATTATTGCAAGAGTGAATATTGACTTCTCCTTTTTAAAATAATGGCCTTGCTTCAAAAGGGTACCATCCTCGAATAGCTGTGTCCTTCCTGTAGCTATGGCTATCTTTAACTGTCACAACCTCTCAATTTCTAACAAGATGCGGTCTATCCTTGATACAACTGCGGACATTTTTGGAATATTGAATTTGGGATTGAAAAGCTATAAAATGGAGAGTTTATGGTGATTCCTGAAGGTTGAATTATCGATATCAAGAAATTATTTTTGATATTGAAAATTAACTTAGTAAATATTGCAGATTCGTTCAATTCTGGAAATCGCTAATTCAGTGTTTGATATTTCTAGTACAATTTTAAATTTTGATATCAGTATACATGGTATAAGAATAAGTGATATCAAATAAATAATTATCGATATCAATAATTGTATTAGCGATATCCAGAAATGAAAATTAATTGTTGATAGCTGAAATAGAATTTACGACATCGCCAATTGTATTAGCGATATCGCTAAAACAATTTTTGGTATCACAAAGTAATGATATTCAGTATAATGTTTTGATATCGCTAATTAATTTTGATATCGATATTTGAATTAGCAATATCGCTTAATAGTAATTAAATGTTAAACGGCTTGCAATATGTTTAGGTATCTATGCAAATCAATGCGAAACGTGCTTCAGTTTTGTTTCATTTTATATTTATAGTAGAACCGATTCAGGAACGATTCGTCATCGATAAAGGTATGTATGTTTTCACAAATATCGACTGTATAATACTATATTCATCAATCGGTGAAGAATATAATGTGAAACTAGCGTTGGCTAAAATATGCAATTGGAAGGTTGGACATATTGAACTTCTATATTCTACGCAACTCAAATAACAGAATTTAGAGGGCCACGAAACTCAATGGCGCTGTTGATGCCTGATCCAGAACCTCCAGAAATCACGAAAATGGAAGTCATGAAGTAAGAAATAAGAAATAAAAAACACTATAAATGGCGGAAGGAATTAAGTCGGAAATCCATCCAGGGCGCTTCCATAAAATGGAAATGCTCAGCTTTATAGTACTGCCACACTGGAATACCACGGCTTTGTCTGTTTGCGTGTTTGTTTTTGTGGTTGATTGTCGTCCTTGAATGATGCTCTCCCTGTCCGATATTTTTATCTTTCTTTAGACATTAGACGTTATACCCACATAGTCACATATTCTGTAATCGTGCCGGCACGACCAGTCCTAGTCTTAGCCTTTATATTCTGAGCGTCAATTATTTGGGCTACTATTACCTTTTCATGAAGTGTTTAGTGTGAGCCGGCCGGAGTTTCAACACACAGATAAGTTGATAGTGCAACCAAACCTTCTTTAAAACAAATGAGTTTGAAAAAGGGAAGGTACATGTAATTTTCAAGCAAACAAGTAAAACCGCTTTTTTATAATTGGGTTGATGGTTGCTGGGTAAGGCGATGATTGCGGGGTATAGTAACAATCTTCTGATTGGATGTTGCTACCATTTGACATGTATGACAAGATCTACGGTATTGCAAAACATTCTCTATGATGTTTGGCCAAAAGATATGACACAAACGCATGCGATATGTCTTATCAAAGGGACCATACCTAGACATCAGCAGCAGATACACCCGGAGGTCGCCATTTTCAGCTTCATCTGTGACATGTGAAGCTTCGTCTTCACTAACAGTCCTTTCAAATAAGCATGAAATCTCAGGATCTCTATAATGTTGGGATCTTGATAGTGTGTCATGATCTTTGTCATTCAAACTAATAGAAACCGAATGATCAGATAAGTGGATATTATTCTCACTGTCCGTCTGGGATTCATATGGGCTAATATCAAGATAGTTTTTAACCTCTGTATTATAAGATTGACCAATACAATTATCGGCCAAACAATGTCAGAACAAAGATCTTTCTCGGTGTCTGATTTTGCAATATCTAGAGTAAAAAGCCCGGTATTTCCTGTTTCCTGTTCTAAGGGATCACGGAATTTCAAAAAGAAGCTGATCAGATACAAATGGATTTACCTCGAACTTATCTCCAGTACCTTTTAATAAATATAAACTTTCAACCGGTAAAGAAGACCTTGTTCACACTGCCACAAGTGCAGTATCTAAATATGATGATAATTACATATTATTAAAATGGAAAGTAAAATAACCGCACTCTACCCCACTGTACAAGGACCCTAGTACCTGAATAAGAGCTCCAAGCAAAAGTCGGGTATCTGCTTATATAAGAGATGAAAAAGCTCCTGTGTCGCGTAATATCTTAATAGGGATAGGCTTGGTTGAATCACAAATAATTGATATAGAACCTTAAAGACACATTTCGAGCCTATTGTATTTGGGTGATTGGGGGGGTGGGGGGGGGGGGGGGGGGGGGGGGGGGGGGAGGGGAGTTGGGTGTGAATTTCTATAGGTAACTGTAAATCGCTGTTAGAAATACATTTTGCACAAGGAAATTGAGATTATTCGTTTTTTGTCAAAGGATGAGGCCCGTCCTATAAAGAGTGTATAATAATGTAGTAAAAATTATAACCGTTTTGCATTTTATGTGCACTTGTATATGTTAAAACAATTATGTATAGGTTGATTTTTTTAAAAGACCCGTGTTAACAATTAATAGTTTTTGTATTTTTAGCACAATATACTCTGTTATCAGTTACTTCTCTGCAGTAAATCTCAAATGCAAGAAACTCATCGGGACTTCAAATTTCAAAAATCGTTGTCATCTGTCAGTGTTTTTGATCACCTGAGCCGAAGGCTGAATGTGATGTTTTCGAATCACTCTTCGTCCGTCGTCCGTCCGTTATCCGTCGTCGTCGTTATATTCTGACGACTTTTTCTCAGAAACCGCTTGTCGGAATTAAATCATTTTTATATGAATTCATTAAACTGGATTTTATAGTTGCACCAACAGCTAAGGTCATTTTGCGACATTCCAGCTTTTTATTGGTGGAGGAAACACCAGGTGCAAATCAGGGCTTGTTTTCGTGCACGGGCGCGCATCTGACGGGCGCGCATCTGAGTAAAACCACCGACGTTCCGCAAGCAAGCTGGATAGCTTGATACTCACATACTCAACAGTCCTGACCCCAAGGGGAATCGAACCCACATCGGTGAGGGACATGTGATTTCAAGTCTGAGATCACTCGACCACGGACGACCCAAGTTTATGTGAAGCATCATTATATGTTTGTTCGAATGAGGTCATAAAAGCCCCCGCAATGCGGTTTATCAGTTTCATTTAACAAATCTTAAACCAAAGGACTAAGGTCCTGAGAGTCGCCAAGATTGAACAGTGTCTGTCTTCTTGGTGAGGTTAAAGGTTATGTTAAATTGTACAGGTGTGGCGTATTAAAATGAAATGTTGATTCTTAGAACATGAGATTTTTTTTGTAATGAAAAATGCTTGGGACGGAATTATTTTTTGCAACCGCGTCGGTTTTGGTTTTCGAGTGTATGTCATTGCTCGCAGGCAATTATTTTAAAAGACAGGCCAAAAGCTTGTTGCTTCTGAAAATGGACAGGCCCTGATTTAAAATGGACAGCCCCGATTTAAAATGGAAAGGTCCAATATTGTTTTCTTATTGGAAATTAGTCTTTATTCGCTTTTATACCACACATTTGTTACATATGTAGTAATCAAACTCAGAACATCCTGACTAAATTTTTCTTTTTGCTAACACTTTATGCTCCTAGTCAGTGGACGTATTTACTACTTTGTTTCAAATAAGTTAGAATAGAACATTACATAGTAATTTATAACCGATGCAAAGGAGAGTACTAGCACTTTTTGCCAAACGATAATAATCAGAGCCGACTTGGTGAAACTGGAGCCAAGTTTTTAATCAGGTTTTATTAGACTATCAGGGCCTCCTGTGGCTATATTTTCCTTTTTGTCACCACTTTCTACAAGTTAAAGAATTAGGAGCCTAGACTAGAAAGCATTTAAAAGAAGGATTACATGAACTCATTACACCTTAAATAATGAATAGAAATATAGTTTATATCTGTATCTATACATATATATATATATTTTCCACCAACATGTATTTGTAAAGGGCAGTTTTTCTTATTTGAATAAGATTCAAAATTATGTACCTTCCGAACTACTATCACACCGCTGTTTTCACAAACATTCAATCGAAATACCATCAATTACGAACTTTTATCATGCATTAATGTGTTTTGAATGCAAAAAATGGTATTTTTTATCAAAGAGGAAAGAAAACACAACCCTAATAGCAGGAGAATGTAGTTTTATGTCAATAATTGTCGATCTCAAAGTTGTGACAAAATGTCTGCAAAGATTGCCGTGTGTCCCTTTAAGCTATTTGATGTGTTTACCTTGGTAGTAGAGAACTGAGCACTTCTTGACAAATTCTTTTCATCAACTTGTGTATTTATTTGTAGCAGATGCCATTCTATTTTCAAAGTACTAGACACAATAACTACAATATTTACGGACAATTAGTTCCCAATTTGTTATCTAGGTCACAAATGTCACGAGCGGCACATCCGGGTAACTACGCTATTGATTCCATTCATAATATATATATGCGTGTATTATTGCGCATAATATTTCGGTAAACCTGCATAAAAGAAACGTTTATACTGTATACAATTACAATTATTTCATTATTTCACAATCAGTAGTTATATTACTCGGTATACATAACGTTCATGTCAGTCACCTTATCAAATTAAGTTGTATTTGAGGCAGTTAAAGGGGACTACATTGCCGAAAGCGGTAATGCTCCTCACCTGTTTTAAAAAACTCCCTATTCAGAAATTGCACTATACATGCTGACGCATGGCGACTCAAAAATCTTCTGCAAAAATACAAGATATAGATCTGCGATATTTCGCATGTAACATCGTCTTATGGTCCTCCCTGAGGTCAAATGTGGACCCGCCCCAGTGTCCTAATCATTCACACGAACTTTAAACAAGCATACCTTTTGAGTTATGCTCCGGGACAAAAAGTGTGACGCACTGACGCAGGACCCACACTCGGACGGACGGAAAAAACGGCGACTATATGCTCCCCCATAATAAACAATCTAGTGTTTTTAGTTACAATATATTTTATATAAAAAACTAAGGTAATAGTAAATGAAAAGAAAAGGACTGTGATGAGGCCTCAATATAATGTCTCTGTGGTAATCAGCGAGAAGTAAGCACTTACAAAGCATGCTATCCATGATTTTTCAACGTCTACATTCAGTTGGGAAATGTGTCTTTACTGATTCATACGTCTCCATTAATAATCAGACTTGGATTGTATGACATCAACATCCAATGTTTCCAATACAAGACTGGGGGTAACTCCTAAAGAGGTGAGACCAGTAGGCTTGATACGTCGTGTTTTTGTAACCTCCTTTTCAAAGTGAAACACTAAGAACTGAGGTGACCTTTCCTTTTGCAATAATTGCAAGTAATTTGAGATAAGAATGTTGATCTATATTCTCATTGGATGCTTGAATTTAGGAAGTTCAGTTGCTAAATGCCAGTGCTAAATGTACTACACTGAGGCTTAGAAGTACTGGCGTACGAGTGAGAATATTTATTATATGAAGAATGCTGCTGAAGGCTTGATTTGTGAATAAAATAGACATTTTGAGTTAACGAATAATCATCCACCAAACGTGCAGCGTCTTTCAATGTTTAGTTTGTTTTCATCTAAAACGGTTTAAACATCATTAATGCACATTTTGAACTTAAATTAAAATCCGTGTCCTTAATGTATGATAGTTCTGTTCAATTCCTTGTATGCACACCATCTAACAAATAACTGGTCTTTTGTTTGAGCAAAATTCAACATGCATTTGATCGTGTTATTTTTAAAAAAATATTTAATTTATGCCTGTGCGCCTCAGTGACACGTTCATAAGCCTCCACCATCACTTCTTTAACAGTTTTGTATGAAGGTCCTTGCTCTACTGTTAATTGAGTGTAAGCTTCACAGGCTTTACCAATTAAAAACACTCTGTAAAAGTAATGTACAGTTTGCTTATGGCTAATGGCCTTTTCAAGCTTGTAGCAATTTTCTCAAAATGAAGAAAAAACTTGGAATGGTGGTAACAAGCTAATATGCTTAGTTACATCAAAAGTAAATGAATCGGATGGTGGCCGTCAAGATGAACTTGCCTTGCTTGGCAAATCTGTTTACCGCATCACTAATTCAAATATATTCTTTTTTATTTAAACACAAGTTGAAACATATATTTTGTTTGTATTCTCTTGACCTCTTTCTAGGATGCAATTTTTTCCCAGTGGAAAAAACAAGCTTATGCGATGGCGAGATGTCCGTCGTCGGTCCGTCCGTCTTCCGTCCGTTAACTTGTGTGTTGTTTATGCGATAGGGACTTTATATTAATCGGATCTTTATGAAACTTTGCCGGTGTCTTTATATCAATGAAAACTCTATGAGTTCGAAAACCAGCCAGATAGGATTAGTCATACCAGAATTATGGCACTTGTTTTGGTGAAAAAGTGCAAATTAAGCATTGTTTATACCATAGTACCTTTATTTTGTATTTGATCTTTACGAAACTTTGCCAGTCCATGTATATCAATGGAAGCTCGGATGAGTTTAGAACCCAGCCAGTAACACCGGAGTTATGGCCCTTGAGTTATTGAAACATGTTTTAACCTTTTGATGTCAGCAGTTTAGCACGTTCCGATTTCATCCAATCTTTAGCACACTTTAAAAGACTGTCAATATCAACGAAAGCTCGGATGAGTTCGGAAACCAGCCAAATAGGACAAGTAACACCAGTGTCATGGCCCTTGATGTTTTTAAATATGCAATACGTCATATTGGGAACTTGCGTCAAACTCAGGGTTTCCGCTCAATAACTGTTGTTCGGAATGAGATATTGCAATTACATTGCAGGGTAGGTAGCTTATATAAAACGGAAGGTCAGGATTGCATTTGGGGCCAATGGGTTTACGTTCAAGGTCGCTAACTAAAAATACAAACATGGCTTACGGTCAATAATGTTTGTTTGGAGTGAGCTATTGTGACGAAACTTGCTGGGTAGGCACACAACTAGTACGTTCAGGTACCCGAAATAAATGCAGAACGAACGCAGAATGAACGCTGAACGAACGGAAAATGAAAGCAGAATGAACGTTCTACTATCTATACTTTAAAAATCCATTTGCGTTCGTTTCGTCAGTTGCGTTCGTTTTTAATGTGTATCGTTTATCGATTTAAAAAAAAGAACAATGAATGCATTATTTGAAACGCTAAACGCTAAAAACGAACGAAACGAACAAAACGAACGCAAATGCATTTTGCTATTTTGGATTACTACTAGTATTTTAAGTTGATATTTTAATATAAAGAATTACTCTGTGTAAGTGGTGTTTTAGAACTGCAGAATCACTATTACACATTTACATTAGTTTTTACTGATTCAAAATGAGAAATATTCTATTTATTGTATATATCTTTTGTAATAAATATACAGGATAAAACTAAAATAATGTTGATAAAAAAGCCTTTTTTTCTCGTTATATAGTGTTATGTATGTTATATTTTTGATGAAACTAACATAAACGCCGAAGAAAACAGAATAATCATCATGTGCACTATCACAAATATCCATTCTTTAATATGATCGCATAAACATAAGTCGCCGACTCGTGATAAAAATTGCATGCTAGATATCAAGCGTAATTTAATCTTGAGAGATATTGCGATTGGTGAACGCTGAATGAACGAACACAAATGCGTTTTCTTCGTTTGTGCATTTAAACGCACACATTCAGATGCTTTCCTTGCATGTAAATGAAGGCATAGCTTCGTTTATAAACACTGAATACATCCAAGAACGCAAATGATTTGAATTTTTAAAAAATGCATTTAAAACATGAAACAAAAACGGAATGCAAATGGATAGCAAACGGAACGCAAACGAAACGCAACGAAAAGCAAACGGAATGCATTTTTGGGGTACTTGAACGCAACTGGGTCTGTAGCTTCTGTAGAAAGGAAGGTTGGGATTGAATTTGGGTCCCTGGGTTCAAGGTCAAGGTCAATTTAACTAAAAGTAGAACAATGTTTTCCACTGAATAACTTTTTTGGAGTGACATATTGTGATGAAACTTGCTGGGTAGGTAGCCTCTGTGGAAAGTAAGGTTGGGTTTGAAATTGGGTCTCTTGGTTCAAGGTCAAGGTCACTGATACTAAAAATACAAAACTGGTTTCTGCTCAATAACAGCATTTACAGTTCGCCACTAAGCTTTCCTCTTTAATTTTGCGATGACCGGACAGGCTGTGGACCCTATGATGACGTCTACCTAAAGCCAAAAAAGACGGTGACGTTTGATGTTTGTCTGCGGTCTTGCACTGTCGTGCCCTCAATGGTTTATTATTTTGTTCCTCTCTTTTCAGCCAAGTCATCGAGTACTTTCTTTGTGGTTTTCTAGACTATTTTATATTTATTTATATATACATGAGCATCTTTGTGTTTTACTTATATTGCCTTTTAATGCTGCCTTGTTGGTTAGAGAATAGTTCATGGCGGCGATTTTTTTATTTACACTGTCCCGTTTTATTTGGATGACAGTAGAGTAAGTGCGACGTTTGGTGCACCTTAGAACCTGGTTTAAACCCCCAGTGGACTTTTTGCCACTGATCTTTCCAATGCGGTAGCCCTATTGTCAACCCCGAGTGTGTTTGTGACGTCATATGCCTTTATTATTACTGTTGCCATTCTTGTTTTTCGTTTTGCGTGTTTTTTGGATTTACTCTGTCCTGTGAAAGCTGTATTTTCGTGTTCGACTTTTATACTTATTGGGATTGCCTTTGGAGGTACAGTGGTCAAGGTTTCCTCTAAATAACATTTTTAGGAGTGGTGTATTGCGACGAAAGTTACTGGGTAGTAACTTGTATGGAAAGGAAAGTTGGAATTGCATATGGGGCTATTGTACTCAAGGTCAAGGTCGCTGATATTAAAAATAGAAAAATGGTTTCGGCTCAATAACATTTGTTAGGAGTTAAGAACTGTGGCAAAACTTGCTTGGTTGGTAACTTTCATGGAAAGAAAGGTTGGCATTGCATTTGAGGTCACTGGGTTCAAGGTCAAGGTCACTATTAATATAAATAGAAACAATAGTTTCTGCTCAGTAACTTTTGTTATAAGTAAAATATCGCAATTTATGTTGAAACCTTTTACGGATCTCTACTTGGCGATCAAAATGTCGTCCAGGTGTATGGGAGTCAGTTCGTCCATCCGTCCGTCCGATTTTCATTTCTTAATAGCTATTTTTTGTTAAATACAGGATATTCACCAAACTCCACCAACATATCCGGTCTCCGCTACGGCATGTGTATCTATCTCGTTTTTAACAAGAGTTTCACTGAACCGTACAAGATGTTTCTTATATGTATTTAACATCATGCGCAAAACTTTGGGTTGTTGTGACCTAGTTTCGATAAAATATAGGTAATGTCCGCTACGAAATATACCACCTTCTTGCAGGATGTTCACCAATCTTCACCAAAATGTTCCTTATATGCATGTGAACTTTTTTGAGTTGCTGTGAACTACTTGCGACAAAATTAGGTGATGTCCGGTCTCCGCTACGACGTACGTATCTTGCATATTCCTCGCAGGATTTTCACCAAACTTCACTAGAATGTTCCTTATATGCATCTAACATCATTAATCATTAGGGCGCTGTGAACATATGGGATCTCGTCCGCTCTCCGCTATGATATGCATATGTTGCTTTTTCTCATAGAATTTTCACCAAACTTCACCAGATTGTTCATTATATTTCTGGTCACTGTGACCTACTTTTCACACTCCGCTACAACATTCACCCCCCACTTCTAATGAAATTTATTTAATATTATTTGGGACTGACATTTGGTCAAATAACACATCTGGAACTTTATAATAGTGCCTTTTAGTTTAAAAATATCAGTACGAATCATTGCTGTGTTCCGGTTGAATGATTTCTTGCCCATAAGAAGTTATGGCCTCTCATACACAAACTTTATCCGGATTTTTTTCCTGTAAATCTAGCTGGATTTCAGTGCAACTTAGCAGGGGTGATCAGTATCAAGCCTAGTTGAGCATATTGTTGGCATGTTTCGTTGAATGTTGTTGTTGAAATAGTGGCACTTGAAAGGTTTTAATACAAAAAAAATTCTGGTCTGGTCTCCACAACCACTGGTAGGCTTTCAACGAAACTTGGTTACAGCTTTCGTTGCTATGTTCCGGTTGAATGATTGTTGGTGTAGTTATTGGCCTTTAAATGTTTTTTAATAATGTAACACTTGGGTTCATTATTGTTGATATTTACATTTCGGTACCATATTATACAATGTGATTTCTTTACTATTTACCCTAAATGTATAAATACTGTTGACTTACATAACATACACCTTGGTGTGTTCAGGAATTATCATCTTCAGTTCTTAAAACTTACCTAAACTGCATTATTTAATTTATTTCTACATTAGCAACTGACAATCGTACTGAATGCGGCCATGTTTATTGTTGTTGGTGATGCCGGTAAAGGTCTGGTAGTAATTTTCGCTCAATAAATAAATTTGGTTTAATACCACTAATTCTTGTTATAGTAATGATGTAACTTTGCAACCTAGTTGATATTATTCATTGTTTAAATGCTTAGTTATCAACACATATCCACATTTTGGTTATAGTAGCCAAGTTTCATAAAGTAGATTTAGCCTGCCCACTTCAAAGTATTTGTCTACGATGTCTGCGATAAACAAGGCACGGTTCAGTATATAACTTATGTTGTTCCTTTCGTAATTCAGCAAGGAATATATGCATGCTTTTACCATGTTAAAATATGTCTTACTTACTTATTGGCAAACAACGGTGATCGACGGTCTGTTGAGGTCCTGTGAGTCTGAATCCTTGCCTGGTCACCCGTCCACAATTTCATTGACTACCGATGGACTAGATAATTTCGATTGGATCATTCAGACACACTTCCACCAGTGGACCGTCATTCAATTGTCAGTTTGCATCACGTTATCGTGACCAAAGGGTATATATAATAGCGCGTCTGTCAGAGTCAGTTCTCTCAGAGGTCCCTTTGCCAGGTTTATTTGACATCCAGTCTTAAAGTGACTGATGATATTTTACATGCGGCGTGTTATTTGGAAGCCTGTGGTTATTTGAAATCTCTGGTTATTTAAAATCTGGTCTTGACGGTGACTAGTGATGTTCTATGTATGTATTCTCGTCCGTCGAAATAAGTACTGATTTACTTTTGGGTCGTTTTTGGATCGTTTTCGCCATATGTGTTTAAGATACCACCATTTTATTGAAATAAAGGTTATTTTTCCTCATGTATTAATTAAGATCTGGATACAAAAGTTCAGGTAATATTTCTGAAATACGTTGAACACTAGATCTATTTAAATAATTAACATGTTATTTTATGTTGACTTCATGGAACGAACGTTTATAGACAAATTGTTGGTATCCCTATGGGTACGAACTGTGCAGCCCTTGTCGCATATTTGTTTTTATATTGCTGTGAAAAATATTTCATGTTGAGTCTTTCACCTGATACCCAGACAGGTATTATCAAAGCTTTTAATGAAACCTCTCGGTATCTGGATGACATAATGAACATTGACAACCCTTACTTTTCTACTATGGTTAAACATATATTACCTAAAGAACCTCAACTTAACAACACTAATATTTCCGATACTATCGCTTCTTTTCTCGATTTACATCTCTCCATTTAAAATGGTGAAATAATTAGCAAAATCTATGACAAGAGAGAGGATTTCTATTTTGATATTGTTAATGATCCCCATTTAGATGGGGATGTTCCCCGAGCAACTTCTTATGGGGACTATGTGTCTCAACTTATTCGTTTTTTCTAGAGCTTGTACTCTCGTTCAGGACTTTAATATTCGTAATATTTGTATAAATAAAAAGCTACACCATCAGGGCTATCTTTACCATAAACTTTGTAAAACCTTTGCAAAATATTATTATAGTAACCATGACCTTTTTTCAACATATAAAAGCAATTTAAGAACTCTTCTGCGACAAGGACTACCACAACCTGATTTCTATGGTGACGTGATTTACAAAGATCCTTGGTCATGGTCACTTTCATACTGTCTTTGTTAAACTTGTTAAAAGGTTTATCAAAAGAGGTTAAGAACCAATCATTTTGCAACGCACTGCGTGCTTGATGGTGGACTCATTACAGTTCGCCACTTTCCTCTTTAATTGTGCGATGACCGGACAGGCTGTGGACCCTATGATGACGTCTACCTGAAGCCCAAAAGGACGGTGACGTTTGATATTTATCTGCAATCTTGTCTTGTCTGCCGTCAATGGTGTGTTCTCTTGTTGCTCTGGCTTCTGCCATGTCATTGTTAATCTTCTTTGTGGCTTTCTAAGCTATTGTTTACTAGTATTTATATATACACGAGCATCTTTGTGTTTTACTTATATTGCCTATTAATGCTGCCTTGTTTGTTAGAGAAAAGTTCATGGCGGGGATTTCTTTATTTACACTGTCCCGTTTTAATGGGTTGACAGTAGGCTACTTTTCTTGTTCAATTATTATATATATTTCTTGTTATTATTAAAAAGCCGCTGGCCATTACAAATACACTACTTTTGTACAGACTATATCTCCTGAACCCTGGCTGGATTTCAACGAAACTTGGCTGGGATGATCAGTACGATGCCTAGTTGCGCATATCATTGTTGTGTTCCGGTTGAATGATTTCTGGCCCGTGTGGATTTATGGACCCTTATGCACAAAGTTTATCCTGACTATTTGTCCAGAACCCCTGGCTGGATTTCAGTGAAACTTGGCAGGAATGATCAGTACAAAGCCTAGTAGCTGTTGCGCATATTGTTGTGTTCTCCATCAAAGACTCCATTTAGCCAGTAGAGCGATACAGGCCCTCTTGGGCCTCTTGTTTGTATTGTACATTGTTGTACTTCCGTGCCTGCTGCGTCCCCGTCTGTGTCCATCATCTCGTCCAAAGTGGTCGATTTGACATACTAATTTATCCACATGGGTACCTAAACTCTTGGAGAGCGGCTGTAAGAACTGATTATAACAGTCGACAGCAAAACTTTATTTCATATACATACTGTATACACACTCTTGAAGCATGGTCGGTGACATTTCCTTTGATGAAGGCAGAGCATTAAATCGTTTAATTTAGGGCAACTAAAGGGGCGTGGCTATACCGTACTACAACTACCGGATATTGGAATTTTAGAATACGGTCACTATGACGTCCATTGTTACAAAGTACACCATGCTACAAAAAAGATAGTTTGGTCTCAACTCTTTGGTTATTTAAACACCTCGATATGACGCTAATGGTCAACATATACTTTGTTAATTGTAAAGTGAGAGTGCCTCTCCCCATTGCTCGTTAAACACATTTTAAAGACTGCAAATCTTAAATTTGCACCCATCTTCGTATTATTAGGTTACTATTCTTATTACTTTATTACTGCAGAAAATTATGATTATAAATATAATCTGAACAACTGGTCAAAAATTAAAGCATGCAAAATAGTTATTTCTCCCTAATCATATGAGTATTTTAACAAACTGGACTATATAAAGACAATTTTATAGATTTTGTCTTATTGTGTTTTACCAAAACTCATCTATCAACGGATGTTTGCAACGATATTTTATATTTAGAAAATGTTGATAAAATGTATTGGTAAAGATAATACAGCATATTCACGCGGATTATTGATATATGTTTCATCTCATTTAAGACTTAATTGAAACATTGAATTGGAACATATACTTTTGGGAATCTATTTGGGTTGAAATTAAAGATAAAAGTCAGTATTTTCTAATATGCACCATTTATCGACACAACATTATGCAGTTGAATTTTGGAATAAGTAAGCGTCTGTATTGGGATAAGTAAGCGTCTGTATTGGGATAAGTAAGCGTCTGTATTGGGATAAGTAAGCGTCTGTATTGAAAATGCTTTGGAAATAACTACAAACATTATTATCACAGGTGAAATTAATGAAGATCAGTCAAACCCGTCTAATCATAAATTTCAAGATATACTTAAGCTGAACAATATGATTAATATAATTTTAAAGATCCAACTCGAGTAATTAACATGTGAAGTACATTACTTGATCCAATTGTTATTTTTAATCAATTAACTTTATTTGATTCTGGTTTGCATGAAACAGCAAATTCAATAATTGACCACAATAGTACCTTTGCATTTATTAAAAGCGATATGTATGCAAATGTGCCATTTCAAAGAAGAGTCCTGAATTACAAGCTCGCTGATTTTGAAAACTTATTTAATTAGAACAGCAAACTGGACAATTTTGTCTAGGTACCGCTGCAAATTGTTTTGTTGATAAACCTTTTGATCTCATGAAGTTATGTATTCCAACAAGTCTCGTAACTACATGAACTATCCGTCCAAATGCTAAGCCTTGGTATAATTCACAAATTCGACTTACATCTCGTTTATGCGATAGACAAAAAATACTTGCTCTACGCACAGAGCGTAGTTTGGTTGGTGTTTGTATAAACATCTTCGAAATAAAGACAACAATATGAAAAAGCATGCTAAAGAACTATTTTTCAACCATCTTGAATTTTCATTTAGTGAATTCCGCAAATCCTCGACTGTACTGGAAAATGATCAAAATGTTAGTAAAGAAAACGCTAACCGTTGTCACTTCATTCCACCGTTAATAAAACGTTATTGTTCGTATTCTGTGTCTGATGCGGAAAATGACTTTTTACATCAATTTCAACTATTGACGATACCGACGCTACTCTTCCACAAGTTATTCCTACGACGAATACTTATTTGAATGATATCCATATAACTGAAAGTGAAATCGCTGACATTCTGTCAAATCTAGATGTAAATAAGGCTAGTGGACTAGGCGAAATAGGTCATCGTGTCCTGAAGGAAACATCAAAAACAATATGCCGTCGTCTTTGTGTTCTAGTTAATCGTTCAATTCAAGAAAATGTATACCCACAATTTTGGAAATTATCTAATGTTATGCCACTCTTTAAAACAGGAGAAAACAATTCACCCTCTAATTACCGACCAATCGCATTAAAAAGTTGTTTTGAAAAAGTTATGGAGCGTGTGTTTCTTAAACATATTTTTTAATTTCTTACATATCAAAATATAATTTTAAACATCAGTCTGGATTCTTACCAGTGCACTCAACAGCTTACCAACTAATTGATATGTATATCAAATTTGCAAAGCGATTAATGATAACACATTTACATGTATGGTATTGTTTGATATATCAAAAGCATTCGACCGTTTCTGGCATAAAGGTTTACTTGTTAAGCTCCGAAAGCAACCTTATTATTTCCACATATAAAAGCAATTTAAGAACTCTTCTGCGACAAGGACTATCACAACCTGATTTCTATGGTGACGTGATTTACAAAGATCCTTGGTCATTGTCACTTTCATACTGTCTTTGTTAAACTTGTTAAAAGGTTTATCAAAAGAGGTTAAGAACCAATCATTTTGCAACGCACTGCGTGCTTGGTGGTGGACTCATTTACAGTTCGCCACTTTCCTCTTTAATTGTGCGATGACCGGACAGGCTGTGGACCCTATGATGACGTCTACCTGAAGCCCAAAAGGACGGTGACGTTTGATGTTTATCTGCAATCTTGTCTTGTCTGCCGTCAATGGTGTGTTCGCTTGTTGCTCTGGCTTCTGCCATGTCATTGTTTATCTTCTTAGTGGCTTTCTAAGCTATTGTTTATTAGTATTTATATATACACGAGCATCTTTGTGTTTTACTTATATTGCCTATTAATGCTGCCTTGTTTGTTAGAGAATAGTTCATGGCGGGGACTTCTTTATTTACACTGTCCCGTTTTAATGGGTTGACAGTAGGCTACTTTTCTTTTTCAATTATTATATATATTTCTTGTTATTATTAAAAACCCGCTGGCCATTACAAATACACTAATTTTGTACAGACTAGTTCTCCTGAACCCTGGCTGGATTTCAACGAAACTTGGCTGGGATGATCAGTACGATGCCTAGTTGCCCATATCATTGTTGTGTTCCGGTTGAATGATTTCTGGCCCAACAAGTCTCGTAACTACATGAACTATCCGTCCAAATGATAAGCCTTGGTATAATTCACAAATTCGACTTACATATCGTAAATGCGATAGACAAAAAATACTTGCTCTACGCACAGAGCGTAGATTGGTTGGTGTTAGTATAAACATCTTCGAAATAAAGACAACAATGTGAAAAAGCATGCTAAAGAACTATTTTTTAACCATCTTGAATTTGCATTTAGTGACATGAATTCCGCAAATCCTCGACTGTACTGGAAAATGATCAGAATGTTAGTAAAAGAAAACGCTAACCGTTGTCACTGTATTCCACCGTTAATAACAAGTTATTGTTCGTATTCTGTGTCTGATGCGGAAAATGACTTTTTACATCAATTTCAACTATTGACGATACCGACGCTACTCTTCCACAAGTTATTCCTACGACGAATACTTATTTGAATGATAACCATATAACTGAAAATGAAATCGCTGACATTTTGTCAAATCTAGATGTAAATAAGGCTAGTGGACGGGCGAAATAGGTCATCGTGTTCTGAAGGAAAAATCAAAAACAATATGCCGTCGTCTTTGTGTTTTAGTTAATCGTTCAATTCAAGAAAATGTATACCCACAATTTTGGAAATTATCTAATGTTATGCCACTCTTTAAAACAGGAGAAAACGATTCACCCTGTAATTACCGACCAATCGCATTAACAAGTTGTTTTGAAAAAGTTATGGAGCGTGTGTTTTTTAAACATATTTTTTAATTTCTTACATATCAAAATATAATTTTAAACATCAGTCTGAATTCTTACCAGTGCACTCAACAGCTTACCAACTAATTGATATGTATATCAAATTTGCAAAGCGATTAATGATAACACATTTACATGTATGATATTGTTTGATATATCAAAAGCATTCGACCGTTTCTGGCATAAAGGTTTACTTTTTAAGCTCCGAAAGCAACCTTATTATGTACTGGACTGATCGAAAACAAAGAGTGTTCGTTTGTTCTTCTTTTTCGGAAATAACAACTTTAAATGCTTGTGTACCGCAATGCTGCGTTATAGGACAACACCACAATTATTTGCTGATCATCTCTTGCGGTAACTACAACATACATACAATATTTGGAACCAACAATTAACGATGACTTGAGGAAAATACCTTGTTGGTCAGAGCCGTGGTTACTAAAATGTAATCCATCCAAATAAAAAATCATGTTCTTTTCACTCGTCCATAACATTTTTTTTTTTTAAAAATACCAATCTAAATTGTGTTGACCATCATAAGCATATTGGAGTAACCCTTAGCGATGATCGGTCCTGGCATGAGCATACTTCAAATAGTATAAAATCTGCATCTAAGGTTCAACGAAAGTGATGAAATTTAAACTAAAACGTCAAACCATTTTTCTAATTTATATATGTTATCTTCCTCCTATTTTAGAATACGAGGCAATAGTTACTGTATGGGATACCTGTACGAATTATGAGAAAGACAAATTAGAAAAAATACAATATGAATGCGCATGTATAGTTACTGGCCTGACTCGTTCTTTTTCTATAGAAATGTATGTTATTAAATGCAATTGCTTTGGGTCTCTTTGTCTGATAGAAGAAATATATAAAAGTTGACATTGATTTGCTAGTTTCAAAATGGAGATTAATGAGTTAATTGAATGAACTGTTTCCTTCAACTATTTCAGAATCAAATCCTAATAATTTGAGAAATAATTCCGACTTGGCTACTTTACACAGACGAATTGAACTATATTCACAGTCAGTCTTACCATCATCTCTAAAGTTATGGAATGAACTTGATTTTAATACTCGCGAATCACCATCTCTCTCGTCTTTTAAAGCCAGAATTAAGAATTATTTCAAACCACTGACAGTACCTAATTATTACATAAATGGGCGAGAGATACCTTTCAGTTCAAACGCGCGCTTGAAAAAACAATTTACATGTAGCAATATAAACGCAGATCTTTATTTTAATCATTTGCGGGATAGTGTCAATTTCGTCTGCGGTGATGGAGGTGAGGACGTTGAGCAATTATTTTTAGATTATCTAGAGAGATCCATCCTTTAAGTCCACGAAAACGTGTACATGACAACGAGCAGCCAACAGACGAGCGCAATCATTTTCTGTTCAATCAAGTTCAAAAGTACATTAAACACACTAAACGGTTCCAAAATCCTTGATTCGTATCAATAAGTAATATATCGACGTGTTTTGTCTATCTGCTGTCGTTGATATTGCTATTTTATTAGACTGATCAGGAATGCATGGGTATTGTGTTAATTATGTGGGTGACGGATGGCACGGCCGTTTTTAACTTATACTCTATTTATAATCGGCACATGTACATTATTATATGTCATAATGACCTGAACACCTGGACAGAGTGTTGATCAACGGTTTCGTAGTGTAATTATGCAGTTATTTGGCGAGTTTGTTTCTTTAATGACTGTTATGGCAAAGTAGGAATTGTTATATAATGTTCGTGGGTCCATTCATTCATCCCGTTCGTCCAGATGTTCGTTACCAGATATCCCCTGTAGAAAACAATTTTAACGACCTATTTATGGATAATGCTGTTATCAACAAGTTATATATTGTTTTCAATAACCGCTAAATAGATTGCAATATTTGTTCATAAATTACCACCAATATCTAAATCTTACGAATACAGACTACGAGGTAAGACATAACTAAACCTTGGCGGACTAAAATGAAATGCGTTTATAAAAAGTATTCAGATTATATAGACGGATGTATAAGGCAAATCTTGTTAATATGTTTTGAAAATCGGTCAAGTCTTTGGAATCCCATATCGTCTGAAAGAGAAATAAAGTACAAATATGGCTTATGGTGACGAAACTTGCTGGGTAGGCACACAACTAGTACGTTCAGGTACCCGAAATAAATGCAGAACGAACGCAGAATGAACGCTGAACGAACGGAAAATGAAAGCAGAATGAATGTTCTACTATCTATACTTTAAAAATCCATTTGCGTTCGTTTCGTCAGTTGCGTTCGTTTTTAATGTGTATCGTTTATCGATTTAAAAAAAAAGAACAATGAATGCACTTTTTGAAACGCTAAACGCTAAAAACGAACGAAACGAACAAAACGAACGCAAATGCATTTTGCTATTTTGGATTACTACTAGTATTTTAAGCTGATATTTTAATATAAAGAATTACTCTGTGTAAGTGGTGTTTTAGAACTGCAGAATCACTATTACACATTTACATTAGTTTTTACTGATTCAAAATGAGAAATATTCTATTTATTGTATATATCTTTTGTAATAAATATACAGGATAAAACTAAAATAATGTTGATAAAAAAGCCTTTTTTTCTCGTTATATAGTGTTATGTATGTTAAATTTTTGATGAAACTAACATAAACGCCGAAGAAAACAGAATAATCATCATGTGCACTATCACAAATATCCATTCTTTAATATGATCGCATAAACATAAGTCGCCGACTCGTGATAAAAATTGCATGCTAGATATCAAGCGTAATTTAATCTTGAGAGATATTGCGATTGGTGAACGCTGAATGAACGAACACAAATGCGTTTTCTTCGTTTGTGCATTTAAACGCACACAATTCAGATGCTTTCCTTGCATTTAAATGAAGGCATAGCTTCGTTTATAAACACTGAATACATCCAAGAACGCAAATGATTTGAATTTTTAAAAAATGCATTTAAAACATGAAACAAAAACGGAATGCAAATGGATAGCAAACGGAACGCAAACGAAACGCAACGAAAAGCAAACGGAATGCATTTTTGGGGTACTTGAACGCAACTGGGTCTGTAGCTTCTGTAGAAAGGAAGGTTGGGATTGAATTTGGGTCCCTGGGTTCAAGGTCAAGGTCAATTTAACTAAAAGTAGAACAATGTTTTCCACTGAATAACTTTTTTGGAGTGACATAATGTGATGAAACTTGCTGGGTAGGTAGCCTCTGTGGAAAGTAAAGTTGGGGTTTGAAATTGGGTCTCTTGGTTCAAGGTCAAGGTCACTGATACTAAAAATACAAAACTGGTTTCTGCTCAATAACAGCATTTACAGTTCGCCACTAAGCTTTCCTCTTTAATTTTGCGATGACCGGACAGGCTGTGGACCCTATGATGACGTCTACCTAAAGCCAAAAAAGACGGTGACGTTTGATGTTTGTCTGCGGTCTTGCACTGTCGTGCCCTCAATGGTTTATTCTTTTGTTCCTCTCTTTTCAGCCAAGTCATCGAGTACCTTCTTTGTGGTTTTCTAGACTATTTTATATTTATTTATATATACATGAGCATCTTTGTGTTTTACTTATATTGCCTTTTAATGCTGCCTTGTTGGTTAGAGAATAGTTCATGGCGGCGATTTTTTTATTTACACTGTCCCGTTTTATTTGGATGACAGTAGAGTAAGTGCGACGTTTGGTGCACCTTAGAACCTGGTTTAAACCCCCAGCGGACTTTTTGCCACTGATCTTTCCAATGCGGTAGCCCTATTGTCAACCCCGAGTGTGTTTGTGACGTCATATGCCTTTATTATTACTATTGCCATTCTTGTTTTTCGTTTTGCGTGTTTTTTGGATTTACTCTGTTATGTGAAAGCTGTATTTTCGTGTTCGACTTTTATACTTATTGGGATTGCCTTTGGAGGTACAGTGGTCAAGGTTTCCTCTAAATAACATTTTTAGGAGTGGTGTATTGCGACGAAAGTTACTGGGTAGTAACTTGTATGGAAAGGAAAGTTGGAATTGCATATGGGGCTATTGTACTCAAGGTCAAGGTCGCTGATATTAAAAATAGAAAAATGGTTTCGGCTCAATAACATTTGTTAGGAGTTAAGAACTGTGGCAAAACTTGCTTGGTTGGTAACTTTCATGGAAAGAAAGGTTGGCATTGCATTTGAGGTCACTGGGTTCAAGGTTAAGGTCACTATTAATATAAATAGAAACAATAGTTTCTGCTCAGTAACTTTTGTTATAAGTAAAATATCGCAATTTATGTTGAAATCTTTTACGGATCTCTACTTGCCGATCAAAATGTCGTCCAGGTGTATGGGAGTCAGTTCGTCCATCCGTCCGTCCGATTTTCATTTCTTAATAGCTATTTTTTGTTAAATGCAGGATATTCACCAAACTCCACCAACATATCCGGTCTCCGCTACGGCATGTGTATCTATCTCGTTTTTAACAAGAGTTTCACTGAACCGTACAAGATGTTTCTTATATGTATTTAACATCATGCGCAAAACTTTGGGTTGTTGTGACCTAGTTTCGATAAAATATAGGTAATGTCCGCTACGAAATATACCACCTTCTTGCAGGATGTTCACCAATCTTCACCAAAATGTTCCTTATATGCATGTGAACTTTTTTGAGTTGCTGTGAACTACTTGCGACAAAATTAGGTGATGTCCGGTCTCCGCTACGACGTACGTATCTTGCATATTCCTCGCAGGATTTTCACCAAACTTCACTAGAATGTTCCTTATATGCATCTAACATCATTAATCATTAGGGCGCTGTGAACATATGGGATCTCGTCCGCTCTCCGCTATGATATGCATATGTTGCTTTTTCTCATAGAATTTTCACCAAACTTCACCAGATTGTTCATTATATTTCTGGTCACTGTGACCTACTTTTCACACTCCGCTACAACATTCACCCCCCACTTCTAATGAAATTTATTTAATATTATTTGGGACTGACATTTGGTCAAATAACACATCTGGAACTTTATAATAGTGCCTTTTAGTTTAAAAATATCAGTACGAATCATTGCTGTGTTCCGGTTGAATGATTTCTTGCCCATAAGAAGTTATGGCCTCTCATACACAAACTTTATCCGGATTTTTTTCCTGTAAATCTAGCTGGATTTCAGTGCAACTTAGCAGGGGTGATCAGTATCAAGCCTAGTTGAGCATATTGTTGGCATGTTTCGTTGAATGTTGTTGTTGAAATAGTGGCACTTGAAAGGTTTTAATACAAAAAAAATTCTGGTCTGGTCTCCACAACCACTGGTAGGCTTTCAACGAAACTTGGTTACAGCTTTCGTTGCTATGTTCCGGTTGAATGATTGTTGGTGTAGTTATTGGCCTTTAAATGTTTTTTAATAATGTAACACTTGGGTTCATTATTGTTGATATTTACATTTCGGTACCATATTATACAATGTGATTTCTTTACTATTTACCCTAAATGTATAAATACTGTTGACTTACATAACATACACCTTGGTGTGTTCAGGAATTATCATCTTCAGTTCTTAAAACTTACCTAAACTGCATTATTTAATTTATTTCTACATTAGCAACTGACAATCGTACTGAATGCGGCCATGTTTATTGTTGTTGGTGATGCCGGTAAAGGTCTGGTAGTAATTTTCGCTCAATAAATAAATTTGGTTTAATACCACTAATTCTTGTTATAGTAATGATGTAACTTTGCAACCTAGTTGATATTATTCATTGTTTAAATGCTTAGTTATCAACACATATCCACATTTTGGTTATAGTAGCCAAGTTTCATAAAGTAGATTTAGCCTGCCCACTTCAAAGTATTTGTCTACGATGTCTGCGATAAACAAGGCACGGTTCAGTATATAACTTATGTTGTTCCTTCGTAATTCAGCAAGGAATGTATGCATGCTTTTACCATGTTAAAATATGTCTTACTTACTTATTGGCAAACAACGGTGATCGACGGTCTGTTGAGGTCCTGTGAGTCTGAATCCTTGCCTGGTCACCCGTCCACAATTTCATTGACTACCGATGGACTAGATAATTTCGATTGGATCATTCAGACACACTTCCACCAGTGGACCGTCATTCAATTGTCAGTTTGCATCACGTTATCGTGACCAAAGGTATATATAATAGCGCGTCCTGTCAGAGTCAGTTCTCTCAGAGGTCCCTTTGCCAGGTTTATTTGACATCCAGTCTTAAAGTGACTGATGATATTTTACATGTGGCGGGTTATTTGGAAGCCTGTGGTTATTTGAAATCTCTGGTTATTTAAAATCTGGTCTTGACGGTGACTAGTGATGTTCTATGTAAGTATTCTCGTCCGTCGAAATAAGTACTGATTTACTTTTGGGTCGTTTTTTGATCGTTTTCCGCCATATGTGTTTAAGATACCACCATTTTATTGAAATAAAGGTTATTTTTCCTCATGTATTAATTAAGATCTGGATACAAAAGTTCAGGTAATATTTCTGAAATACGTTGAACACTAGATCTATTTAAATAATTAACATGTTATTTTATGTTGACTTCATGGAACGAACGTTTATAGACAAATTGTTGGTATCCCTATGGGTACGAACTGTGCAGCCCCTTGTCGCAGATTTGTTTTTATATTGCTGTGAAAAAGATTTCATGTTGAGTCTTTCACCTGATACCAGACAGGTATTATCAAAGCTTTAATGAAACCTCTCGGTATCTGGATGACATAATGAACATTGACAACCCTTACTTTTCTACTTTGGTTAAACATATATTCCCTAAAGAACCTCAACTTAACAACACTAATATTTCCGATACTATCGCTTCTTTTCTCGATTACAATCTCTCCATTAAAATGGTGAAATAATTAGCAAAATCTATGACAAGAGAGATGATTTCTATTTTGATATTGTTAATGATCCCCATTTAGATTGGGGATGTTCCCCGAGCAACTTCTTATGGGGACTATGTGTCTCAACTTATTCGTGTACTCTAGTTCAGGACTTTAATATTCGTAATATTTGTATAAATAAAAAGCTACACCATCAGGGCTATCTTTACCATAAACTTCGTAAAACCTTTGCAAAATATTATTATAGTAACCCTGACCTTTTTTCAACATATAAAAGCAATTTAAGAACTCTTCTGTGACAAGGACTATCACAACCTGATTTCTATGGTGTCGTGATTTACAAAGATCCTTGGTCATGGTCACTTTCATACTGTCTTTGTTAAACTTGTTAAAAGGTTTATCAAAAGAGGTTAAGAACTAATCATTTTGCAACGCACTGCGTGCTTGATGGTGGACTCATTACAGTTCGCCACTTTCCTCTTTAATTGTGCGATGACCGGACAGGCTGTGGACCCTATGATGACGTCTACCTGAAGCCCAAAAGGACGGTGACGTTTGATATTTATCTGCAATCTTGTCTTGTCTACGGTAAATGGTGTGTTCTCTTGTTGCTCTGGCTTCTGCCATGTCATTGTTAATCTTCTTTGTGGCTTTCTAAGCTATTGTTTATTAGTATTTATATATACACGAGCATCTTTGTGTTTTACTTATATTGCCTATTAATGCTGCCTTGTTTGTTAGAGAAAAGTTCATGGCGGGGACTTCTTTATTTACACTCCTGTTTTAATGGGTTGACAGTACTTTTCTTTTTCAATTATTATATATATTTCTTGTTATTATTAAAAAGCCGCTGGCCATTAAAAATACACTAATTTTGTACAGACTAGTTCTCCTGAACCCTGGCTGGATTTCAACGAAACTTGGCTGGGATGATCAGTACGATGCCTAGTTGCCCATATCATTGTTGTGTTCCGGTTGAATGATTTCTGGCCCAACAAGTCTCGTAACTACATGAACTATCCGTCCAAATGCTAAGCCTTGGTATAATTCACAGATTCGACTTACATATCGTAAATGCAATAGACAAAAAATACCTGCTCTACGCACAGAGCGTAGTTTGGTTGGTGTTAGTATAAACATCTTCGAAATAAAGACAACAATGTGAAAAAGCATGCTAAAGAACTATTTTTTAACCATCTTGAATTTGCATTTAGTGACATGAATTCCGCAAATCCTCGACTGTACTGGAAAATGATCAGAATGTTAGTAAAAGAAAACGCTAACCGTTGTCACTGTATTCCACCGTTAATAACAAGTTATTGTTCGTATTCTGTGTCTGATGCGGAAAATGACTTTTTACATCAATTTCAACTATTGACGATACCGACGCTACTCTTCCACAAGTTATTCCTACGACGAATACTTATTTGAATGATAACCATATAACTGAAAATGAAATCGCTGACATTTTGTCAAATCTAGATGTAAATAAGGCTAGTGGACTAGGCGAAATAGGTCATCGAGTTCTGAAGGAAAAATCAAAAACAATATGCCGTCGTCTTTGTGTTTTAGTTAATCGTTCAATTCAAGAAAATGTATACTCACAATTTTGGAAATTATCTAATGTTATGCCACTCTTTAAAACAGGAGAAAACGATTCACCCTGTAATTACCGACCAATCGCATTAACAAGTTGTTTTGAAAAAGTTATGGAGCGTGTGTTTTTTAAACATATTTTTTAATTTCTTACATATCAAAATATAATTTTAAACATCAGTCTGGATTCTTACCAGTGCACTCAACAGCTTACCAACTAATTGATATGTATATCAAATTTGCAAAGCGATTAATGATAACACATTTACATGTATGATAGTGTTTGATATATCAAAAGCATTCGACCGTTTCTGGCATAAAGGTTTACTTTTTAAGCTCCGAAAGCAACCTTATTATGTACTGGACTGATCGAAAACAAAGAGTGTTCGTTTGTTCTTCTTTTTCGGAAATAACAACTTTAAATGCTTGTGTACCGCAATGCTGCGTTATAGGACAACACCACAATTATTTGCTGATCATCTCTTGCGGTAACTACAACATACATACAATATTTGGAACCAACAATTAACGATGACTTGAGGAAAATACCTTGTTGGTCAGAGCCGTGGTTACTAAAATGTAATCCATCCAAATAAAAAATCATGTTCTTTTCGCTCGTCCATAACATTTTTTTTTTTAAAAAATACCAATCTAAATTGTGTTGACCATCATAAGCATCTTGGAGTAACCCTTAGCGATGATCGGTCCTGCCATGAGCATGTTTCAAATAGTATAACATCTGCATCTAAGGTTCAACGAAAGTGATGAAATTTAAACTAAAACGTCAAACCATTTTTCTAATTTATATATGTTATCTTCCTCCTATTTTAGAATACGAGGCAATAGTTACTGTATGGGATACCTGTACGAATTATGAGAAAGACAAATTAGAAAAAATACAATATGAATGCGCATGTATAGTTACTGGCCTGACTCGTTCTTTTTCTATAGAAATGTATGTTATTAAATGCAATTGCTTTGGGTCTCTTTGTCTGATAGAAGAAATATATAAAAGTTGACATTGATTTGCTAGTTTCAAAATGGAGATTAATGAGTTAATTGAATGAACTGTTTCCTTCAACTATTTCAGAATCAAATCCTAATAATTTGAGAAATAATTCCGACTTGGCTACTTTACACAGACAAATTGAACTATATTCACGGTCAGTCTTACCATCATCTCTAAAGTTATGGAATGAACTTGATTTTAATACTCGCGAATCACCATCTCTCTCGTCTTTTAAAGCCAGAATTAAGAATTATTTCAAACCACTGACAGTACCTAATTATTACATAAATGGGCGAGACATACCTTTCAGTTCAAACGCGCGCTTGAAAAAACAATTTACAATTAGCAATATAAACGCAGATCTTTATTTTAATCATTTGCGGGATAGTGTCAATTTCGTCTGCGGTGATGGAGGTGAGGACGTTGAGCAATTATTTTTAGATTCTCTAGAGAGATCCATCCTTTAAGTCCACGAAAACGTGTACATGACAACGAGCAGCCAACAGACGAGCGCAATCATTTTCTGTTCAATCAAGTTCAAAAATACATTAAACACACTAAACGGTTCCAAAATCCTTGATTCGTATCAATAAGTAATATATCGACGTATTTTGTCTATCTGCTGTCGTTGATATTGCTATTTTATTAGACTGATCAGGAATGCATGGGTATTGTGTTGATTATGTGGGTGACGGATGGCACGGCCGTTTTTAACTTATACTCTATTTATAATCGGCACATGTACATTATTATATGTCATAATGACCTGAACACCTGGACAGAGTGTTGATCAACGGTTTCGTAGTGTAATTATGCAGTTATTTGGCGAGTTTGTTTCTTTAATGACTGTTATGGCAAAGTAGGAATTGTTATATAATGTTCGTGGGTCCATTCATTCATCCCGTTCGTCCAGCCGCTCGTTACCAGATATCCCCTGTAGAAAACAATTTTAACGACCTATTTATGGATAATGCTGTTATCAACAAGTTATATATTGTTTTCAATAACCGCTAAATAAATTGCAATATTTGTTCATAAATTACCACCAATATCTAAATCTTACGAATACAGACTACGAGGTAAGACATAACTAAACCTTGGCGGACTAAAATGAAATGCGTTTATAAAAAGTATTCAGATTATATAGACGGATGTATAAGGCAAATCTTGTTAATATGTTTTGAAAATCGGTCAAGTCTTTGGAATCCCATATCGTCTGAAAGAGAAATAAAGTGAACAACGTAAATTACCATTGTACAAGTGTGCAAATTCTGACAGTTGTCTTTAAATTACAATAAATCTCTTTATATCCTCCACTTTCATATTTTCTGAAAAGAAGTTACCGGAGTCAAATTATTATGAAATTATTATCAATAATATACATTTCGGCAAAATGCAACATTGACCGACTTTAACTTACTTTAACTATTATTTAAACTGCTTTATGTTTAATGTAATTCGTAGCCTCATTCCAAAGTCTCCGACATCCTTACATTTTCCACATTGATACACAGATACATTTAAAAACGAAAATAAAGTCAATCTTGACACTGTTTACACTTTATTCTTTTTTCTGGTTATTTTTGTTTGTAAGCCCGGCTTCTAATTCGCTTAAACCCCTACGTAACAGACGTAGTAGCAAGAGCAAAAGAAATATGTTGTAAAACACATTCACACGCCCGAAATTGTCTATTTTTTTCCGATATAAGTCTTTGTAAAACTGTGACCCGGGGCGGGGCCAAATTAGACCCCAATGTCACCATTTGAACAAACTTACTAGAGGACAATGAAGTCTCCCCGTGCTACGAATCAGTAGTGTTTTTTTTACTGGTCCTTTGGGACCAAAGAGCCCAGTATAGGTGGCTTTGAAGTAGAATACCGCTTAAGCCGTGCTAGGGGGCGTGAGAAGTGTTGCTTCTTTCATTACTTCTCATGAACAGACTCAATAAAACCGAGTCTGCTGCTTTATTCTCTTAATTGTGTTTGTTGCTCTCAAAGGATCACCTGTATCATTATTTGTTACTAGAGGACTGAAGTTGATATCGCCCCTATCGTAGGACTCCATGATATAAATGCGATTAAAGAAGACAATGATGATTTTATATCTGTTCAAAGAAAAGGTAAACGTTAGATAAAATATTTGTACTTTTTAGCCATGATCATATATGACAGACTTTACTCGATATATGTCGTAATTACTTTCAACCTACCTCAGTGTATGGGGGTTTAAACCTGATTCTAGGGTACACCAAACTTCATTTGTTCACTATTAGCCTAATGCCATCCCAGTACAATGGGACAGTGTAAATAAATATATCCCCGCCAAGGCACACAAGGCAGCATACAATAGCCAATACAAATACCACACATACATGAGCATGTATATATGATATCAAACAAACCCTAAAAAGCCACAAAGCAAGAACGCAATGACTTAGAAAGCCAGAACAACAATAATACAAACCGTTAAGAGTAGGACAAGACAAGATGTACGACAAACATCAAACGATAACGGCCTTAGAGTACTTAGGTACACGGCATCATAGAGTCCGCTATCTGTCTTGTCATCGCACAAAAAAAGAGGAAATCGTAGTGAAGAACATGTAAATGGGCCAACCACTAAATATGCGGTGCGCTGTAAAATGATAAGGGTCATAGCCTCTTTTGATAAAACTTATAACAAGTTTAATAACGATTGTATGAAAGTGATTATGACCAAGGATCTTAGGAAGTGTGTGTTCACATCACCATAGAAGTTAAGTTGTGATAATCCTTGTCGCAGAAGAGTTTTTCAATTACTTATATATTTTAAAAGTAGATTGGCGTTACGATAATCAAATGTTGCAAAGGATTTTCGAAGTTTATGGTAACGAAGTTTTTAGCCATTCACCTATTACGAATGTTGAAGTCCTCGACACGCCTTCAAGCTCTAGAAAACGAATCAGTTGAAAAATATAGACCCCATAAGAAGTAGCTCTACATACTATTTTAACCGGCGCTTTTGATTAATCGTATGGTGGTCTTAATGAGACAATCGGAGAAAGAAGAGAACATCTACCTGCCATCTTACTTATGTCCGAGGCTGGCGTTCAACCCATTCGCTTGGTGATGAGCGAGTGCGAATCGTGTTTGTATAAGAGTTTAGTTATCCTCGATGTCATTTCTGGAAGAAAGAGGACACATGTACTAACAGACTAAATATCTGATAACGAGATATCACACAACTTCAATAATATGCGTACACATCACGAATTTGGTAATTCAAACAATAAATAAGACACATCTATTTACCAGAAACGGTATATTATTTGTCATAAGGTATTAATAATACTCCGTCTTTCCATTGATGTATCTAGGGATAGCGGATATAAATTCTCTCAACAATGGAAAGTTCAGTAATCATCAGAAAGATGAAGGTAGGGTTCGCATATTAAGTGCTTTCGGCGGGTTAATATTAAGGGTGATAATTTATGCATATACCTCACTTACCACACCTGTCACACAATTCTGAACGTTATATAACAACACATTCCTTCAAGCAAAAATATCGATAGAAAAAAAAGACAATGAATACCACTAAACATACATGTATGAAATACATGAACATGTCAAAATAAACCACCTGTGTCATAATACTGGAAGGCGAGAGAACACAACGAAAATCGAGACTAAACGTTACATTGCCAGGCTAAATACTACACCGACATCACAAACATACACTACAAACCTCTTCTACATACATGTTATAGATTCTAAATGAGTTTCTTCATTAGCTCTTTCTTAATAAATAATGAAAAGGGAAACAACAAACACAAGCAAGAGATAAAAGTAGCAGACTTGGTTTTATTAATTTTTATAATTTGCAACACCTTTCATATTCCCCAGCACCGGTTTAAGCGATATTCTACTTTAAAGCCACGATATTGGGTTTGACCAGTAAGTAATAACACAACTCGAGGGGTCAGTGCAAAACTATTGTAACTAAATATAAATAATGAAGGAGATACAATAGTTTTTCACTGACCCCTCGTACTGATTTATAGTCGGGGCGACATTTTACGGCCGCCACACAGCACGAAACTAACGATAGTGTGAATTTCAATATATACTTAAAAGAGAATCCCTTGGAAGCTTCAAACACAAAAATAAGATGAAATATCGTCTTCTCTGAAACCACAAAGCACAATGTTCTCATACATTATATGTAACATCAGTTTATAGTTCTCTAACAAGTTTGTTCAAATGGTACCCTGGGTGGCGGGGGTGGGGGTGAGGAGGAGGCAAGAAGCTATATAAGAATTGACCAAAACAACACAGAAATATGTAAAAATAAATAAAAATATTCCAGTTTCGTGTGGGGGGTGGTGGAGGGGAGGCGCGGGGAGGATGGGGCAGCATGTGTAAGAATTGACAAAAGCAACACAGAAATATGTAAAAAAAAAAAAGAGTTTCGAGTGGGGGGAGGCGGTGGAGAGGCGGGGCAGAGGCGGTGGGGGGGGGGGGGGAGGGCGCGACATATATATGTGTGTAAGAAGCTATGTGTAGGAATTGAATAAAAACACCACAGAAATACGTAAACAAAAATAAAATAAAAAATAAAAAATGTGGAAGGTGTGTGGAGAGAGTGAAGGGAGTGGGGACGGGGTGTAGGAGGGATCCCATGACCCAATATGGGTGAAGTATGAATAAGATGCATAATGCTATAAGAAATCCCAAACCAAAAGTATAGATATATACATGCTTACATGCAAACCTATACCTACCTTTATTGCACATTTTATTGGCCATCACAATTTTGGTTCCATGGGAGCCCAGAATTTGCAGAAGACAAAAGTACTTACCCAACCCTTTGCAACATATTATAAGGAAACCAATTCCCAAAGTTAGTTCAGCTAGGACAGGAAATGTAAGAGATATAGACTTGTAAACACAGCTTACACGCAAAATTTGATGTGAAATGGGACACATTTCCATGGGAGCCCTTGGGTTACAGGAACCAAAATTGCTTATGCAGCCCTTAAGATAAAGCTATAAGGAAGCCCATGGCCAAATTTGGTTGTGCTAGGATAAGAAATGTAAGAGATTACATAAGCTCTCTTATTCTTCGAATAGTCGAGCTAAAAAGGAAATCGCTTCAAATAACCAAGGCGTCGACCTCGTCATCGGTATAGCACACCCACTAAACATGGAAATATGACATATAATACTTTCGCATGTTTTCAATAATAAATACTGAAACTATTATTAACATAACATTATCACAAACAGTGATCACAATAGCTCCTCAGTGATTAGAGTCTCTGACTTGAAATGACTTGACCCTCACCGCTGTAGGTTCGATCCCTCAGGGGCATAGGAATCTTTATGTGAGGAGGCTGTCGATCTGGCTTGCGGAACGTCGGTGGTTCTATCCATGTGCCCGCCCGTTCACGAAAAATGCCCGGAGGGGCACCTGGGGTCTTCCCCCATCAGTGGAAGCTGGAAAGTCATCATATGACCTTAGCTGTCGGTGCGACTATAAAATCCAATTTAATCCAATTCAATTATATAAATGTAAGCCATATCGGATTAGTTTCACTGGTGTTATGGCAAGTAACACCAAAGGTTTGGCCCTTGATTTTTTAATTATGCAATATATATGCTTTATTGGGAACTTGAGTCAAACTCATAATTTCCGCTCAATAACTTGTTTTTAAAATGTCAATGAAGAGGACAGTAGTGGGTTACCCACTTGGAACGGTCAGAGAGTAGTACGGCCTACGGGTTAGCTAAAATCAACTATATGTACAGAACCTCGTTAGTATCCTGTCTAAAAAGCCAAAATTGACACATCTTTATAAATAAAAGGACATCCTATAAAAATGTAACAATAAAGTCCACAGCCAGAGAAATTAGCAAACGATGAAGTTGAAGTTGGAAAGTTATATACAAATACATAATTAGAAACACTTAAGGAAGTGTGTGAACGTGTACTGAACAATCACAGCAGTAGCAGCCAAAGGGAAAAGCTATCTAGGCTACGACCAAAAAATCTTTGGGACGAAAGTTCATGCATCTATCTGCCTTAGTCAGGGTCTGAGTAGGCGTAATCGTGGAGTCTCAAGAGGTTGTCCAGTCATCGCTCAAGGGAAAAGTGAAGCATTGTGACTGACTGCTGGTCAATCACTAAAAATAAAGTGCGTTGCAATACTAACGAGTCGTATCATGTTCTGAGGAATTTCCTTATTAATTATATAAAGTGGTCAGGAAAAGCTTCAGATACCTTTAACTTCCGAAGTTTATAAGTCACATAATGAAGTTAACTCTTCAAACTTCCAATACAAACACATCTTAATAATAATAGACATTTTGACCGAAAGCAGGTCACACTATGTTCGCTTGTGGAATATTTGTATACGTGTTTGATGCCATGCAATCTTCAGTTGTAATAAACGAAATGTATATACTCCTATAAGAGTAATTAATCAGACATAGGGAAAAGTTCAAAAAAAAAAAAGGATATTGATTAAACGTTCACAAGTTGGCTTATTCAAAAATAAATACTGAATTTAATATCACTGCGAGCATTGATATAACTATAAACTATCAATAATAATAATATTATAGTATGTTTAGATGGCAATGCGTTTTCACATGTAACCACTATTTAGCTAATTCAATTACAGATATCGAAAATTCAATTACTGATGATATCAAAACCTCATTATTGATATCGCTAATTCTATTAGCGACATCGGTAGTTCAAATAATACCATATTATTTGGATATGGCGAATTGAATTATTGATATCGCTAATCTTCATTTCTGGTTATTGCTAATTCTATTTTTTATATCGCTCAGTTTTTGACATCGCTAATAGAATCATTGTAAGCGTGAATATGGACTTCTCCTTTTTTTAAAAATGACCGTGCTTCAAAAGGGTACCAGCCGCGAATAGCTGTGTCCTTCCTGTTGCTATGGCTACCTTTAACTGTCACCATCTCTCAATTTCTAACTAGTTGCGGTCTATCCTTGATAAGACTGCGGACATTTATCGAATACTGAATTTTGGGATAGAAAAGCTATATTAGGAAGCGTTCAGTGTTATTCTTGAGTCTGAGTTAGCGATATCAAGAAATGATTTGTGATATCGAAAATTAAATTAGTAATATCGCAAATTCTCTCCATTCTGGAAATCTCTAATTCAATTTATGATATCGCCAATACAATTTTAATTTTTGATATCAATATAGATTGTATAAGAATAAGTAATATCAAACGTTAAATGGGGATATCAAACATTATATAAGCGATATCCAGAAATGAAAATTAATTGATATCTGAAATAGAATTTACGATATCGCTAATGAAATTAGCCATATCAAAAACAGAGTTAGAGATATCTGTAAATGAGTTAGCGATATCGCTAATTCAATTTTTGATATCACAAATTGATGATATCAAATATAAATATTTTGATATATATCTAATTAATTTTTGATATCGGTAATTTAATTTTTGATAGCGGTATTTGAATTAGAGATATGGCTAAATAGAATTAAATGTGAAAACGGCTTGTCATTTGTTAAGCAATCTATAAAGAATAACTGCGAAACGTGCTTTAGATGAAGTATATGTGGAATGTTGGACATAAAGATGCATGCATATGTTATATATAAAATAATATGTGTATTGATCTTTTGATAAAGCTTTTCTTTTCATAGAATTTGTATATGATAAACGGAGCTTATATGTATTGTGTTGGTTTTCATATTAACAGAAGGGAATTGCGCAAAATTATATATATTTCGGAATAATGTATTACAATAGTATTATATGTTATGGTTCTCGGGCAAGTTTAAAGCCACTACTTATCAATGCAGATGAGTAAAATCCTCCCGAAGTCATGTATATTTTGCATATTTCTTTATCAGCAATCCTGTTTTGTTTTAAGTGCTATCTACGTTGTGACAAAAAAGGATGCTCGTGACTCCCGTGAAACTGGATTGTTTACAAAAGAAAGTTGCAGCAACTTAGCAGTTCTACAGGTCTGAAGGCTCTTAACCGATTCCGCATATTTTTATCTCGATGTAAATGGAGTGTGGGCCTGAAAAACTCATTCCTGTTGGCGCCATATAACCTTGTTTTGTTGGTGCGCCGTAAAACCCATCACAGCTTAATTATAATTTAAATTAAAATTAAAATACATTAACTCAGTAATTTGGAAGTAAAACAAATGTGCGTCAAAATTACGAAAGTATGGCCGTGACGGACTTGTGTCGTCCATTATTTAAGAAATAGAACATCGTTTACTGTGAATTATCGTTTAATATATCACGGTTTGCAGTTCAATTGTAAACAATAATTTCACGAACCCGACAATTGAACGACAAACCGTGATATATGTGCAATGCGCAATGATTATTCTCCTTAACGTTACACAAATTACAGTGATATATCGTTCAGTATAACGAGATATTTTAAACTAGGCTATAAAGTGCGGGTGTATAAGAATACATTATAATATAGTTATCTAACATGAATGAATTCAGGTTGGAACCGGGTATGTCGTCTTTACATATAAACGTAGGTATAAAAGTCGAACAGGAACTTTTGCTTTCACAGAACAGAGTCGACCAAGATAACGCATTAAAACAAACAACAACTGCACTTTTAATAAGCAGCAAGGCGTCATAATCACAACCCGGTTAACAATGTAACTACCGCCTTGGAACGGTCAGTGGCAAAAGGGAAGCAAGGGTTTAAACCCGGGTTTCAGTGCACAACCCTCAAAATTACCCTATTGTCATATCAATAAAACGGGTCAGGGTAAATAAAAGAATTCCCACCAGTTTATATTTTCTAACAAACAAGGCAGCATTAATACACAATATAACTAGAACGCATATGATCATGTATATATGAATAACAAACTAAAGCCAAAAAAGATATCAAGTAATAACCGATTTGGGAAGTGTCAGAGCAACAAGAGAACAAACCATCAATGCTACGTACGACAAGACACGATTTAAGATACATACAACGCTCAGCCGTTTAAGAATTTAGATTGAAGTCATCATAGGTTGAAAATCTGTCCAGTCATCCAACAGTCAAATAGGAAAACATGGTGGCCATAGAAGCCATTTCTTGTCTTAGAAAAGTTATTAAAAATACGCGTATGTTTCAAAAGTAGATCATGGTTACAATAATAACATGTGGTAAATACTTTTTGAAGCTTATGGTAATGATAGCCTTGATGGAGAATATTCTTAATAAAACAAAAAATACGAATATTAATGACCTCATCCCGACCACAAGCTATAGAAAAAACGAATTAGTGGAGAAACATAGAACCATAAGAACTTGCTCGTAAAGGATTAAGTTAAGAAATACTTGTTCGGGAAGATTCCAGTTAAAATGGGGATAATTTACAAAAACAAAATTAAAATCGTCTCTCTTGTCACAGATATGGCTAATTGTATCTCCATTCTCAATAGAGAGATTAGAAAAAGCGAGAGTATCTGAAATATTAGCTTTGTCGTCTAACATTTGTTTTATGTATAGGATTTTCACTTATGTTATTCTAAGATAATACCTTACACAGTAACACTGTTTCTAAGTCACATAAATACGTTCACGAGTCACACTTCATACACACATACATGGATATGTTACAGTCATTACCAATTTTAATTAATTAATTTTAATTCTATCGAATGTTATCTTAATGTTTTAAAACCATAGTTATCATTCACTGTGCGTATACAACTATAGAATAATGCTGTTTGCACTTAGTTAACCTGCGTCCAATTAATGTACAGTTGACATTACGTGATGCATTTTAGTTCTTATAGAGTATCCAAATATTTTTGAAAAGTCATATACATAAATAAGTAAATGGATATTGATAATATACTCTAATTAAAGTTGAAAATATTTTTTGCACTCTTTTGACCCTTGACGTTGTGTGTTACCCCCATAAACAAAAGCCAAACTTGCATCCACCTCTATCGTGATTGACACCCTTTACATATGAATGGTCACCCATTTTGTAGTATTGTCAATTAACAAATTTAAATCTTAAACATCATATAAACATGTCTTTTAAAGTCCCGGACAGAAACATATATTTACAACCGCTACTAAGTTGTATGTAAAATAATTATTACTTGCATGACGTAGATACTACTTCTACCACTGCGTGACTGCACGGGGAAATGAAGTAAATCTGAATTGTATAGCTGCACAACTATTGCCAGATAATTGATAAATACATTTACCTGTGGATTAATTTACCTGTTTAAAGTTTTCTACGTCATCAAATAAAATCCTAGTCTCGCTTTTCACAGATATTGCAGTGTGTGAATTGTAAATATCTATTGTTGTGTATTGAGTTCGATTTTCATAAACATAAGCATGTTCATGAAACAAAACATGGCAGGAGAACTTCAAGTACTTAAAGCTACAGAGTCCCTATATCAATCGAGTTCTTCTTTGTAGGCGTGTCTTTATTTGTAACTTCGTGTTCACCAGCTCATGTCGAAAGCGGGTATTTAAGCGAGCAAATATAGCACATGAAATCATTTACTGTATATACATCGACCAGTGCACATCGTACCTATACACAGGTAACAGTAATTTTTACCGAAAAAAAAAAGTTAGCTTCTTTCGGGGCTCGAACACACGACCTTCTGATTTCAAGTCCTGTGCTCTATCCACCGAACAACAACGCTACTTGAGAAAATAGTATACTAACTACCATATATTATGAGGCAAAATAACTTAACATATTTGAACGCAACTAAAGATGGTTCAATAAATATGCAGTCCATATTGTCGCACGTGTAAATTAACATTGCCTGGTGTAATACTGTATCTTATCAATATGAAACTAATACTTCGTCTCAAATCAACCATATATCACCTTGTTATTAGCGCTTGATGAGTTTTATGCGCGCTCTTGTTATTACGTAATGCCTGTTTAGTGTTAAAAATGCTACACAATACCAATAAATAGCAGTGGTCTAGAGGTTCAGCATACATCTTTCAAATCTTACAAGTGCAAGACTGTGGTTCAAATCCCGTTCCGGGCAACTATTTTTTTATCACATATATTCTGGAGCCGTATATTTATCGATGTTACCTGTACGGAGGCTAAATAAAAATGTGAAATTTAACGTATCGATTTCTCCTTATATACCGACTTTTGGGGTGTTCGTCGATTTGAAACTACTACACACGTGACTCATTCATATTCATGAGTTATTACCAGTTAAAATAGGGACTGTACAGCTTTAAATAAGCATGGACGCCAAATTCTACTAAAATGCCATCAAACGTGTTTTTTTGGCGGTAAAGTTGTTGCATTCGTAAAATTACACGCAATATTTTATTATAAAATCGTGTTGGTTTGTTTTCAATTGAAATGAAGGCATATGTCCTGAAATGATACAGTATTCGACAATCTGGCCCGGTGGCCGGTAGACTTAAAGGTTTCGTTACTTACTTTGTACTCTGTGGTTTCAGTTCGAATTATTATTGATTGAATTTCTTTTAAAGTTCTGTGATAATGATGTGACTACAATAGTTAACCCATTAAAGACAACCGTATTTGGATTCTGTTTATCAAGAAGACAGAAATTATTTAGAAACGTTGAAAAACATGGTTACAGTTCTTAAAAAATACTCGAAAAACTCAAATAATGTTTTCTAAAAAAATCCGTTCTATAAATGACTTAATTAACTCAAAGCAAGAAGACCTAATCCTATTTTTCAGTGTCTGGTGATATCTTTCAAGATCACATTGACTGTCAGGATGATAGGCAGAATACTTAAACTGTTGAATGCCTAACTCATGCATGACCTGTTGAAATACAACAGATACATTTAACAGACATGAAATGTTACCCTTGAACAGACTGAACATATTTTGGAAGGCTAATTAATGTGAAAAACCTAACCAGAGCCTTAACAACAGTCTTTGTCTTAACATTCGTAAGAGAAACAGCTTCAGTAAAAGTAGATATCAACATCCAACAGGAAATGTAGCATTCAATGACGACAGGCAACCACAATACACACATAAACAAACAACAACTATAAAGATGAATAAAAGGCAAGATCTGATATAGCACATATACTTGTCAACATATTTTGGATACCATACTTGGTATTTGGCAAGAGACAACATAGTCCACCATTATTCTACTGAAAGTGTTGTCAAATGCTGTAATAGGCTGCATATGGGCTTTGGGAATATTCTGATTGGGTGTTGCTACCATTTGACATGTATAACAAGACCTACAGTATTGTGAAACATCCTTTATGATGTTTGGCCAAAAGAAATAACACAAACACTTGTGATATGTCTTTTCAAAATGACCATAACTGGACATTATCAGCAGAAACATCAGATGGTCGCCATTTTCAGCTTCATCTTCACTAACATCCGCCTTTCAAATAAGCAAGAAATCTCAGGATCTCTATAATGTTGTGATCTTGATAGTGTGTCATGATCTTTGTCATGCAAACTAATAGAAATAAAATGATCAGATAAGTGAATATTATTTTCACTGTCCGTCTGTGTTTCGTATGGGTTAATATCAAGATAGTTGTTAACCTCTGTATTATAAGACTGACCGGTACAATTATCGGCCAAACAATGTCAGAACAAAGATCATTCTCTGTGTATTTTTTGCAATAGCTAGAGTAACTGCACAAGCAGGATACAAGCCCGGTATTTCCTGTTTCCTGTTCTAAGGAATCACGTTATTGATCCGAAGAAGGCTAGTCAGATACACATGAATTTACCTCGACCTTATCGCCAGTACCTTTTAATAAATACAAACTTTCAAACGGTAAAGAAGACCTTGTTCAAACCGCCACAGGTGCAGTATCTAAATCTGATGATAATTACATAATATTAAGAGGGAATGTAAAATAATCATGAACAAGGACACTAGTACCTGAATAAGAGCTCCCATCAAAAGTTCGGGTATCTGCTTATACTAGATGGAGAAGCTCCTGTGTCGCGTAATATCTTAATAGGTATAGGCTTGGTTGAATCACCAATAATTGATATAAAACCTTAATGATTTATACGTCTCCATAAACGAATCAGACTGGGGGTTAGACATTAAGGAGGTGAGACCAGTCGGTTTGTTTTGTTACTTCCTTTGCAAATGAAACACTTAGAACTGAGGTGATCTTTCCTTTTGCAATACTTGCTTAGAAGTACTGTCGTACGAGTGAAAATGTTTGATTTGAGAGGGCTTGATTTGTGAATAAAATAGACTTTGTGAGTTAACGAATAATCATCCGCCAAACGTGCAGCGTTATTCAATGTTAGTTTGTTTCACCAAAACGGTTTAAACATCATTAATGCACATTTTGAACTTCAATTAAAATCCGTGTCATTACTAGTAAGTATGATAGTTCTGTTCAATTCCTTGGATGCTCACCATCTATCAAATAACTGTTCTTTGGTTTGAGCAAAATTCAACATATGTTTGATCGTGTTATTTAAAATAAAATGAAATTATGCCTGTGCGCCTCAATGACAAGTTCATAAGCCTTTACAATCACTTCTTGAAGATCCTTGCTCTACTGTTAATTGAGTGTAAGCTTCACAGACTTTACCATTTAAAACACTCTGTAAAAGTGATGTACAGTTTGCTTATGGCTAATGGCCATTTCAAACGTGTAGCAATTTTCTCAAAATGAAGAAAATATTTGATAACTTCTTTTTCTTGGAATGGTGGTACCAGCATAATCTGCTTAGTTACATCAAAAGTAAATGAATCGGATGATGGCCGTCAAGATGAACATGCCTTGCTTGGCAAATCTGTTTTCGCATCACTAATTCACATTTATCTTTTCTTATCTAAACTGAAGTTCCATTTCGTTTGTCAATGCAATTTCTTTTTCTTTCATTTCTAATGTTTTCAATACAAATTATGTTCTTTCTTTTTTCATCTTGAATGTATTCAATTTATAGTTTTCAATTCAATTTAACCAAATTCCATTACACTAACAACTCCCTGCAACACCATTGATAAAGTAGTCGAAATATTTAAATAAAGTCATATTTTCTTCACTTACAAGTTTAACGCAAGTTTAACACAAGTTGATATATATCTTTTGTTTGTATTCTCGTTCTCGAATGCATTGTTTTCCCAGTAGAAAAAACAACATGTTTCTAGATCTACTGACCGAAGGCGAGTCGTCCGTCGTCGGTCCGTCCGTTGTCCGTCCGTTAACTTGTCTTTTGTTTACGCGGTAGGGACTTCATTATCAATCGGATCTTTATGAAACTTTGCCGGTGTCTTTATATCAATGAAAACTCTATGAGTTCGAAAACCAGCCAGATAGGATTAGTCATACCAGAATTATGGCACTTGTTTTGCTGCAAAATTACATATTAAGCTTTGTTTACATTCTAGTACCTTCATTTTATATTGGAAACATTGCCAGTATATTTATATCAATGGAAGCTCGGATGAGTTTAGAACCCAGCCAGATCGGGCCAGTAACACCGGAGTTATGGCCCTTGAGTTATTGAAAAATGTTTAAACCATTTGATGTCAACAGTTTAGCACCTTCCTTTTTCATCCGATCTTTAGCACACTTTAAAATACTGTTAATATCAACGAAAGCTCGGATGAGTTCGAAAACCAGCCATATTGAACAAGTACCACCAGAGTTATGGCCCTTGATTTTTTAAATATGGTCATATTTCATATTGGGAACTTGGGTCCAACTCAGGGTTTCCGCTGAATAAAAAGAAACATAAAAAGATCGGACAGGGAAAGTAGCATTTAAGCAGGACAGTCAACCACAAAACACAGAAACAAACACGCAAACAGACAAACAAGAAGGTAAAAGTAATAATAAATGCAAACGACATCACAAACACAAAAGGGTTGACAATAGGGCTACCGCCTTGAAACGGTCAGTGGCAAAGTAGGCCATTGGAGGTTTAAACCGGTTCTAAGGTTCTAGGGTGCACCAAACCTCACAATTACCCTACTGTCATCCCATTAAAACAGGACAGTGTAAATAAAGAAATCCCCGCCATGATCTAATCTCTAACCAACAAGGCAGCACCAATAGGCAATATAAGTAAAACACAAATATGCTCGTGAAAATATAATACAAAACAAGAGATATCACTGTAAGCGATAAATGCCCCTGATGTCTCCTTCGACCTCTACGTGTGACCTTGACCTTGGAGCCATGACCTGGATTTTATGCACGTCGTTTGGTTGTGGTGAGCACTTGTGCCAAGTAATTGAAAATCGGTCCAGGTATGCAAAGGTTATTGACCGGACACGATTTGACTTTTGACCCCTAAGTGTGACCTTGACCTTGGGGCCACAGACCTGGATTTTGTGCGCGACACATCGTCATGTTTTGGTGAGCACTTGTGCCAAGTTATTTGAAAATCCGTTCATGAATGCCAGAGTTATTGACCGAACACAATATGACTTTTGACCTCCAAGTGTGACCTTGACCTTGAATACCTGCGTTGTGCTCGCGACACATCGTCTTGTTATGGTGATCACTTGTACCAAGCTATTTAAAAATCCCTGCAGGGCTTGTGACGTTACGGTCCGGACACAAACATGCGTACCTGTTTTTGACATATGAACTGCAAGTGTGACCTTGACCTTTGAGATACGGACCTGGATTTTGCGCGCGACACATCGTCTTGTTATAGTGATCACTTGTGCCGAGTTATTTAAAAATTCCTGCAGGGGTTGTGACGTTACTGACCGGACACAAAATTGTGTACCTGTGTTTAACCTATGAACTTCAAGTGTGACCTTGACCTTTGATGTACGGACCTGTGTTTTGCACGGGACACATTGTCTTGTTATGGTGATCACTTGTGCCCAGTTATTTAAAAAAAACTGCAGGGGTTGTGACGTTACTGTCCCGACACGAAATTGTGTACCTGTGTTTAACCTATGAACTTCAAGTGTGACCTTGACCTTTGATGTACGGACCTGTGTTTTGTGCGCGACACATTGTCTTGTTATGGTGATCACTTATACCAAGTTAATCAAAAATCCATGCAGGGGCTTTGAAGGTACAGTCCGGACACGAACTGCGGAATGACGGACGGAATCCGGACAGACAGATAGACAAATGGACGGTGCGATTAATATATGCCCCCCGAAACCTTTTCGGGGCATAAAAACAATAGCCTAGAAAGCCACAATGAACATACTCAATGAATTGGCAGAAGCCAGAGCAACAAGAGAATAAACCATTAATGGCACAACAAGAAAGATCATAGACAAACATCAAACGCAACCGTCCCAATGGGCTTTAGGTAGGCGTCATCATAGCGTCCACAGCCTGCCAATTAAAGAGGAAAGCATAGTGGCGAACTGTAATAGGGTCCACCACCAAGCATGCAGTGCGTTGCAAAATGATAGAGTCATAACCTCTTTTGATAAACTTTTTAACAAGTTTAACAAAGATAGTATAAAAGTGATCATGACCAAGAATCTTACGAAGTTTATAAATCACATCACCATAGAAGTCAGGTTGTGATAGTCCTTGTCGCAGAAGAATCCTTAAATTTACTTTTATATTTGGAAAGAAAATCAGAGTTACGATAATAACATTTTGCAAAGGTTTTACGAAGTTTATGGTAGCGGTTACCCTGATTGAGTAGTTATTTAGTTATACAAAGATAACGACCATGACCAAGGATCTTTGTAAATCACGTCACCATAGAAATCAGGTTGTGATAGTCCTTGTCGCAGAAGAGTTCGTAAATTGCTTTTATATGTGGAAAAAAGGTCAGGGTTACTATAATAATATTTTGCAAAGGTTTTACGAAGTTTATGGTAAAGATAGCCCTGATGGTGTAGCTTTTTATTTAAAAAATATTACGAATATTAAAGTCCTGAACTAGAGTACAAGCTCTTGAAAAACGAATAAGTTGAGACACATACACCCCATAGGAAGTTGCTCGGGTAACATCCCCATCCAAGTGGGGATAATTAACAATGTCAATATTAAAATCAGTTTCAATCGAGAGATCTCAATCAAGAAAAGAAGCTTTGTTAAGCTGAAGTTCTATAAATTTTGTTAGGAATGAGATATTGCGATTACACTTGCAGGTAGGTAGCTTATATAACACGGAAGGTCGGGGTTGCATTTCGGGCCAATGGGTTTAAGGTAAAGGTCGCTAACTAAAAATACAAAAATGGCCCTATCATTTTGCAACGTACTGCATGCTTGGTGGTGGACCCTTTTACAGTTCGCCACTATGCTTTCCTCTTTAATTGTACGATGACCGGACAGGCTGTGGACCCTATGATGACGCCTACCTCAAGCCCATTATTGGGACGGTGGCGTTTGATGTTTATCAATGATCTTTCTTATCGTGCCCTTAATGGTTTATTCTCTTATTGCTCTGGCTTCTGCCAAGTGATTGAGTACCTTCATTGTGGCTTTTTAGGCTATTTATTTTTTGTATTATATTTACACGAGCATATTTGTTTTACTAATATTGCCTATTGATGCTGCCTTGTTGGTTAGAGATTAGATCATGGCGGGGATTTCTTTATTTACACTGTCCTGTTTAATAGGATGACAGTAGGATAAGTGTGAGGTTTGGTGCACCCTAGAACAGGTTTAAACCTCCAGTAGCCGACTTTGCCGCTGACCGTTCCAAGGCGGTAGCCCTATTGGCAACCCTTTTGTGTTTGTGATTTCGTTTACTTTTAATATTACTTTTTCCTTCTTGTTTGTCTGTTTGCATGTTTGTTTCTGTGTTTTGTGGTTGACTGTCCTCCTTGAATGCTACTTTGCTTGTCCAATCTTTTTATATTTCTTTTTACGCTCAATAATTTATGTTTGGAGTGAGCTATTGTGACAAAACGTGCTGGGTAGGTACAAATCAAGTGCGTTCAATTACCCGAAATAAATACAGAACGAACGCAGAACGAACGCAGAACGAACGCTGAACGGACGGAAAATGAAAACAGGTTGAACGCAGAACGAACACAGAATGAACGTTGTACTACATGTATCTATACTTTAAAAATGCATTTGCGTTCTTTTCGTTCGTATCGTTCGTTTTCTGCGTGTATCGTTCATCATTTTATAAAAAGAACAATGAATGCATTTTTTGAAACGCTAAACGTTGGAAACGACCGAAACGAACGAAAAGTACGCAAATGCATTTTGCTTTTTCGGATTACTTCTAGTATATTGAATAGACATTTAATATAAAGATTTACTGTGTGTAAGTGGTGTTTTAGAACTGCTGAAGCACGATTACACATTTACATTAGTTTTTACTGATTCAAAATAAGAAATATTGTATTTATAGTATATATCTTTTGTAATAAACTTACAGGATACAATGTTACTATTTCAGTATAAAACTAAAATAATGTTGATAAAAAAAGACTTTTAATCTTAAAGGGAGTACATCAGGATTTTTTATGAAACATCTTAAATCATAAAAAATTTCCAGTTCATGATAAAACTTATGTCAATCAAAATATGATGTTAGAACCATTGTGTTACTATCTAAACTTTGAAAACAGCATATAGCTATGACGGAATCGGACGTAAAATGCTGAAATTAACCCTGGTGCGTCACCTAGGATAGCACGTATTACTGTGCAGAATGAATTTCTTTGCAAATAAGGGCTTATTTTTAGGCTCATTCTTTATGTTTAGGACATTCAGTATAGAAAATATTAATATTTGTCAATTTTTAGTCGGACACCTAGACCCCCATGAAAATCCTGATGTACTCCCTTTAATAACGTATTATGTATGTCACCTTTTTGATGAAACTAACATAAACCCGGAAGAAAACAGAATAATCATCATGTGCACCATCAAATAATTTCAACAAAAGACCCGTTCATGAATATGATCGCATAAACATAAGTCGCCGACTAGTGATAAAATTGCTTGCTAGCTATGATGCGTAATTTAATCTTGAGAGATGTTGCGGTTAGTGAACGCTGAACTCACGAACACAAATGCATTTTCTCCGTTTGTGCATTTAAACGCACACACTCTGATGCGTTCGTTCCGTGCATTTAAATGAAGGCATAGCTTCGTTTATAAACACTGAATACATCCAAGAACGCAAAAGATTTGCATTTTTAAAAAATGCATTTAAAACATGAAATGAAAACGGAATGCAAATGGAGCGCAAACGGAACGCAAACGAAGCGCAAAGGAAAAACAAACGGAATGCCATTTTTGGGGTACTTGAACGCAACTGGGTCTGTAGCTTGTGTAGAAAGGAAGGTTTGGATTGAAATTGGGTCACTGGGTTCAAGGTCAAGGTCAATTTAACTAAAAGTAGAACAATAGTTTCCACTGAATAACTTTTTTGGAGTGACATATTGTGCCGAAACTTGCTGTGTAGGTAGCTTCTGTGGAAAGGTAGGTTGGGATTGAAATTGGGTCACTGGGTTCAAGGTCAAGGTCACTGATACGCATTTACTGTTCGCCACTAAGCTTTCCCCTTTAATTGTGCGATGATCGGACTCTATGATGACGTCTACCTAAAGCCCAAAATGACGGTGACGTTTGATGTTTGTCTGCGGTCTTGCCCTTGAGGTGCCCTCAATGGTTTATTCTCTTGTTGCTCTTTCTTCAGCTAAGTCATTGAGTACCTTCTTTTTGGCTTTCTAGACTATTGTTGCTGTTTTTTGTATTTATATATACACGAGCATTTTTGTGTTTTACTTATATTGCCTATTAATGCTGCCTTGTTGGATAGAGAATAGTTCATGACGGGGTTTTCTGTATTTACACTGTTCCGTTTAAATGGGATGACAGTAGGCTAAGTGTAAGATTTGGTGCACCCTAGAACCTGGTTTAAACTCTCAGAAGCATTTGTGCCACTGACCGTTCCAAGGCGGTAGCCCTATTGTCAACCCTTTTGTGTTTGTGATGTCTTATTTGACCTTTAATTCATGTTTTGTTTTGTTTCTGCGTGTGTTTGTGGTATTAACAGGGTCAAGGTTATAAATTTCACCATAGACTTTCTTATACATGTACGAATAATATAGCAAGGTCGCTGTTATTAAAAATAGTAAAATGGTTTTGGCACAATAACTTTTGTTAGAAGTGAAGTACTGCGGCAAAACTTGCTTGGTTGGTAGCTTTCATGGAAAGAAAGGTTGGAATTGCATTTGAGACCACTGGGTTCACGGTCAAGGTCGTTGTTATTAAAAATAGAACAAATAGTTTCTGCTCAGTAACTTTTTGTAACTTATGAGTAAGGTATCGCAATTTGTGTTGAACCCGTTTACGGATCTGGACTTAGAGATCAAAATGTCGTCCAGGTGTATGTGTGTCAGTTCGTCCGTCCGTCCGTTCGTTAGTCCGTCCGATTTTCATTTATTAATATATCTTCTTTGTTAAATGCAGAATATTCACTCTATCAAAATATTTATTATGTGGATCATACATCACATGTACCAATTTGCTGTGACCTACTGACGACGAAATATATGTCACATTTTATCATAATAGTTTCATAGCGTAGGTTTAGCCTGCCCACTTCAACGTATTTGTCTACGATGTCTGTGATAAATAAGGCACGGTTCAGTATATAACATGTTGTTCCTTTCGTGATTCAGCAAGGAATGTATGCATGTTTTTACCATGTTAAAAAATGTTTACTTATTTATTGGCAAATAACGGTGATCGACGGTCTGTTGAGGTCCGGTGAGTCTGAATCCTTGCCTGGTCACCGGTCTCCAATTTCATTGGCTACCGGTGGAATAAATAATTCCGACTGGATCATTCAGACACACTTCCACCAGTGGACCGTCACTCATTTGTCAGTTTGCATTACATGATCATGACCAAAGGGAATATATAGCGCGTCTGTCAATCAAAAGTCAGTTCTCTCAGGTCCATTGCCAGGTTTGTTTGAAATTCAGTATTAAGGTGACTGATGATATTATTTATACATGTGGCGGGTTATTTGGAAGCCTGTGGTTATTTCAAATCTGGTCTTGACGGTGACTAGTGATTTTCTATGTATGTATTCTCGTCCGTCGAAATAAGTACTGATTTACTTTTGGGTCGTTTTAGGGTTGTTATCGCCATAAGTATAACATACCACTATTTTATTGAAATATCGGTTATATTTGCTCATGTATTAATTAATAGCTGGTTACAAAATGTCCGGTAATATTTCTGAAATACGTTGAACACTATATCTAGTTAAATAATAAACATGTTATTTTATGCTGACTTCATGGAACGACCGCTTATAGACAAATTGTTGATATCCCTATGAGTACGAATTGTGCAACCCCAGTCGCAGATTTTTTTTATATTGCTATGAAAGAGATTTCATGTTGAGTCTTTCGCCAGATACCCAGGCAGATATATCGAAGCCTTTAATGTCAACTCTCGGTATCTGGATGACATAATGAACATTGACAACCCCTTCTTTTCTACTATGGTTAATACTATCTTACCTAAAAAAAATCAACTTAACAAAGCTAATATTTCCGATAACAACGCTTCTTCTCTTGATTTATATCTCTCCATTGAAATGGTGAAATAATTAGCAAAACATATGACAAGAGAGATGATTTTAATTTTGATATTGTTAATTATCCCCATTTAGATGCGGATGTTCCCCGAGCACCTTCTTATGGGGTCTATGAGTCTCAACATTTTCGTTTTTTCGAGAGCTTTTACTGCAGTTCAGGACTTTAATATTCGTAATATTTGTATAACTAAAACGCTACTCCATCAGGGCGACCGTTACCATAAACTTCGTAAAACCTTTGCAAAATGTTATTATCGAAACTCTGATCTTCTTTCCAAATATAATAGTTATTTAAGAACTCTTCTGCCACAAGGACTATCACAACCTGATTTCTATGGTGACGTGATCTATAAACTTCGTAAGATCCTTGGTCATGATCACTTTCATACTATCTTTGTTAAACTTGTTAAAAAGGTTTATCAAAAGAGGTTAAGAACCTATCATTTTGCAACGCACTGCATGCTTGGTAGTGGACCCATTTACAGGTCGCCACGTTTCCTCTTTAAATGTGCGATGACCGGACAGGATGTGGACCCTATGATGACGTCTACCTGAAGCCCAAAAGGACGGTGACGTTTAATGTTTGTCTGCAATCTTGTCTTATCGTGCCCTAAATGGTGTGCTCTCTTGTTGCTATGGCTTCTGTGGTGTCATCGAGTTCTTCTTTGTGGTTTTCTAAGCTATAGTTTATTGGATTTTTTTATACACGAGTATCTTTGTGTTTTACATATATTGCCTATTAATGTTGCCCTGTTTGTTAGAGAATAGTTTATGGAGCGTATTTCTTTATTTACACTGTCCCGTTTTAATTGGATGACAGTAGGCTAAGTGTAAAGTTTGATGCAACCTAGAACCTGGTTTAAACTCTCAGTGGCATTTTTGCCACTGACTGCTCGAAGGCGGTAGCCCTATTGTCAATACCTTTGTGTTTATGATGTCTTATTTGGCCTTTTATTCATCTTTATAATTGCTTTTTTGTTTCTGAGTGTGTTTGTGGTATCAACATGGTCATAATGTTCACCATAGACTTTCTTATACTTGTGCGAATATAATTTGGTCCATTTCGTGTCCGCTCCACAACTCTGACATGCATTGAGGGATTTTTAAAAAAAAAAAAAAATACTCATCTCATCAAGACGAAGTGCAGAACCCAACACCCGCGTCTATATCTTCAAGGTCAAGGTCATAAAGGTAATATACCTCTAAGATGCATATACTAAGGTCAATTTCGTGTAGGCACCATAACTTTTCTATGGATGGACGGATTTTGAAAAAAACTGCACAAATACCCATATCATCGAGACGACGTGCAGACACCCGGGTCATATATTTACATTCTAATAATAATGTCTATTTCGTTTTTGCTCTAGATATATATTGCAGTTTTGTACTACAAAGATTCAATTCATTACAAAACATTTTTTATTGTTTTTCTACGCTTCTTCCTGGAAGACAATTAACACATCGTCGGGGGATATCAATTCACCAAATTTCTTGTTTGTGTTGTTTCATTTTATTTTTATTTTTATTTATATCAAATGGATCTAAATGCGTTAATAAACTACCAAATATACATGTACATTTATCATCACAATTTTAATTGTATGTTAATATCATAAGCTATCTGGGAACAATCCATGTGTTTTGGATGAAATATATTTGGATGGTTGGACATAATGATACATGGGCATTATTTAAGGTTATACGTTTCATGAATTTGTTTATTCAGTAATCATTGTACATCTTTAATGAAATATCATGATTGACAGAATGATACATGTGTATGTTATATATTAATAAATATTACATATATGCATTGCTGTTCGCAATACGTTTTATTCATCGAACGTTCAGGGTATATTACGTTTTGTTCAATGCTTTCCTTTTATATTTTCAGAAAGTTGTGATGCAATGAATTTACCCAAACCAAGATGTCCCTGTCCGATATTTTCAGCCTGCTTTGCAGGTAATTTGTATTCACAACTATCAATAGCATAACACAGTGATTTGGATGTTAATCTATTATTATATACGACATATTTGTAAATGTATATGTCATTTTTAAATGAATGATGCATGTTTGACTTGGTATTAAAAGAATACAGTTTTCATCGTATTGTTATGCCCCCACAGAGTGGGAGGCATATAGTATTCTCACTGTCCGTCTGTGCGTGAATCCGTGGGTGCGTCCGTCCATCCAAAATCGTGTATCAGCCATTCCTACTGAAGGGAATTTCGTCAGTCTCCAAACAAATGTTCATCACTATGAGAAGATGTGTCGCCCGCAAGAATCATGACCGTATCTCAAAGGTCAAGGTCACACATAGAGGTCAAATGTAAAACAATCATGAACAAATGCATGTCTCAGTCATTACTTGAAAACTACTGAAGGGAATTGCGTCAATCTCCACACAAATGTTCATCACATTGAGAAGGTGTGACGCGTGCAAAAATTTCAAAAAAAAATGTTTTTCATATATTAGATGGCTTTTTGTTGGGTGGGGGTGTAGTAGAGGGTGTGGGGTGGGGGTAGTAGTGACCAAATTACGCGCCTAATACCTGTGATTCCATGGCCAGCGCGTATGGTCCCAGTTTCTAACAAAATGGTTTCCCCTGAACGAGAAAACAATGGGCGAAATAAACAATGGGAATTTAGTAGCGAGCAGAGGTTATGAAGCCTGCGTATCACAAGTAACAGATTAGACAATACTCAGAGCCGTTAAAGCCTGGAGTAGTGAAACAACCTATAGAGGTTGTTTTTAGTAAAACCAGATGTCTCTCCAACTGAGGAAATGGCCATAAATTCGCCGAAAACCATTCAACTTGAACTCGACGATTATATGCGCAGGGGATCAGTTTGCGTATTAAAATCTCTAAAGGGCCATAACTCCGCCAGAAGCATTCAACTCGAACACGACAATGATATACCAAGTTTCGTTGAAAGCCGTCCGGTGGTTGAAGATAACAAGTGCGGACAAAGTTTGTGTATTAAAACATTTAAAGAGCCACAACTTTACCAAAAATCAATCAACCGGGACATGACGACGATACTAGGATTGGTACTGATCATTCCTTCCAAGTCATTTAAATCCTGCAGGGATACAGGAAAACTATTTCGGATAAATGTGTGTATAAGGGGCCATAACTATATAAATAATCATTTAAGCGGAACATTGCTATGATGTGCGCAAATAGACTTGGTACTGATCATCCCTGCCAAGTTTCTTTGAAATCCGGTCAGAGGTTCAGGAGAACTAGTCTGTACAAAGTGCGTGTATTAAAACCTTTAAAAGGCCATAACTCTGCCAAAATTTAAAACTCATCATCCCCGCCAAGATTCTTTGAAAACCACCAGGGGATCAGGAGAACAAGACGGGGGTAAGGTGTATGTATAAGTGAGCCATAACTCCGCCAAAACCCTTTCAATCGGAACACGGCGGTGGTATGCTCAACTAGGTTTGATACTGCCATCACTGAAAAGTTTCGTTGAAATCCGGCAAGGGGTTCAGTAGAACTAGAGCGGAAAAATGTTGTGCATTAAAACCTTAAAGGTCATAACTCCGTTAAAGTGCCCACAATGCAAAATTATGCATTTTTTGCAAATTCAAGGGCAGATAACACAGCTGTTAGCGATCGTATCTGGTTGATTCAATAACTCTTCCGAAATATTATGGATATATTACTAAGTTTGATAATGATCGGATCAAAAATGATGGGGCTAGAATGCCCACTATGTAAAATTATGCATTTTTGCAAATTCAAGGGCAGATAACTCAACTGTTAATGATCGAATCTGGCTGGTTTCGAGAACTCGTCCGAGATCTTATGGATATATAACTACTCTATAAGTAGATATAAAAATCGAACAGGAAAAGTAACACTCAAATCTGCTAAAGATCGGATGAAAATGGAGGTGCTTGAGTGCCCTAAAGGAAAAGGTTAACGCAGACAGACAGACGGACGGACGACGGCCAGCACAGCATCCCATACAAATACACATTTTAGCGTCCAGTAGATGGGGTGGTATTTTGATATTTAAGTTGTCCACGAATGTGATTTAAATCATAGAAACCCTTCTTTAAGTTGTCGGGGATGGGGTTGTCAAAAAATATTAATCCATGATGCTAGCGTACAAAGGGTGGGTATATTGATATTTTATTTGTTATAAGTTGTTCGGGGTGTAGTCAGAAAACGTTTGATTGGAGGTAGCGCACATCAGTGTGGAAGGGTATCAAATGAATGTGTTTTTTCAAAGAATATTTTTGTTATATAATCTTAATAATGTTTTAGCCGGGGTGTAGTCAGGAAACGTTTGGTTTGGGGGAACGCACATGAGTGTGGGGTCTATGCTGGTATTTCATTTTGTCCAGTGGGGTGTGAATCATAAATAAAACGTCAATAGGCTGGTTATGGGGGCGGTATTCAGACACAGGTGGGGTGTAAACTAATGAAAACCCATTCCATAGGTTATCTGGGGTGGTGAGGTGGTGTCAAATGAATGTTTTTTTTCTAAAACATTTTTTGTTATCGAGTTGTCTAGGGGTGCTTAATCGAAATAATGTTTTAGCCAAAGATCGGCACTCGTTGGACATTTTCGTAGAATTTTCACCACATCATCATAACGAAATAAGTTAGAAAAACAATGGACGAAATAAAGAAAATGGAATTATTTGGAAGCAGAGGTTATGAAGCCTACCTATCACAGGTAACAGTCAAAATACTAAATTAAAAAGCAGGAAACATATCTTAAGGGTGATTAAACAATACTCAGAATCTTTAAAGACTGGAGTATGGAAACCACCTATTCGAAATTCAAGTAAGAAAACAAAAGTATTTGAGAATGTACCACCGATATCTATAAATATCGAAATTAGCAATCTCCATAGATCGGATTGAATAACAGTTCTGATTGCAACAACGGGAAACGTTTCATCGCCGCCACACGGCATAGGCAACGCTCCCTAAGTTATCGATCACACGACTCACCATTGCTAATACATGCACGATATAAACCAATAGTATGTAATCGAGTCTGGCCGTGACCTTCTTAATACATTTAGTTGGTAATAGTTCAGGACTTTTAATTATTTTCAAATGTAAATGTTTTCTTACTCAATGTATTACATGTAGCAACTTGTCTACTACCACATCTTCTACCTAACTTTTATACATCTTACTCATTTACTCTTCGAGTAGCTATATTTCACAACAACGAAAAACAACACTATAGCAGCATACGTACATTTATCTTTAGTTTGTTTATAATATTTTGTACTATACTATTTAACCATGTACATTTCTGTAACTCATTGTATTGGGAAGGGCCGTAACTAATGTGGATAGAACTTGTGACCAGACCACTTTACATAATTATATGGCAATAAACCATGTTTAAATCATTTGCTAGCTTAGTTTTCCAGTCACTTGCCCATCACTTTTCAAACCTCAAAAACATGTAGTTGAGTATAATACAGTATAACAAACGACTGATCACTGTCTTGATCTTCAATATACAATTAATTTTGTTTAGGTTTTTGTTTTGCAATGTTTATTAATCATATGCATAGACAGATATATCTGGATGAGTAATGAACATTGTGCCATAGTACATTACTTGTATGATTACTTTATACGCTTCCTTGATTTTGATATAGGTTTTAATAAGCCCTGTTTCGTAGACATTCACTATTCAAAGTTCATGCACAAATCTTTTTCGGAAACATCTCGACCGAAAGCAGATCACAACAGCTGTTAGTGACTTACTTGTTGTACCTGTTAAAATCGGTTTCATTTTTTTTCCTTATTCCAATCCATTGATCACCTCCCTCCCCTCTTCAAATTTAGTAACCGATTATCTAATGAATACTATACATTCCGTCGCAAAGTCGGTAATCGAGACTGAATTTAACCTACCGTTCACAGTTCATAGATTCTTGTTATTTTTCGTTATGTTTGATCTTTTTATGGCACCTTCAAATATACTCTTATGATCGGTATATTCCATTTTCAAAAGCAATGATAAATATATTGGTTATAATTATCGACCCTATTGCATTACGCTATGCCATTTACGAGTTGTTTGAAACAATGATATTCAAACATATGTTTCATTTGTTAAATCACCATAAAATGTCACCTACATTGGAATATGGATATTTATTATATACTTCACAGTGAAATAGTTGATTTTATGATTAAATTAAAACCTTATATTTTCATTGTATATATTTTCACATAACTTTTCATTAATTAACAGTAGCAATGCAATGCCCAGTCTACAAATTATGATGAATTTAAGGGTGTCCAATATACTGCATTAAGCAGTAAAGCAAATTGAATATTACATTAATAAGGACATAAATACATGTGCACCAAATTAAATGTTCATTATGAAAGCAATTTTTCTGATAAGCATTTAATCAAGTACGGTTAATATTAAAGCGTAATTATACGTGCACCGAATTCAATCAATTTAGAAATTCGCACGGACAGCAACTGTGTATATAAGTTATGTTCAGATTACAATTCAGTCTCTGTGTATACAGGAGCTGAATACAGTTAAACTGGAACTTATGTCCTTCATTTCACACCTTTGCTGCCCGCCGATAATAAAACAATACAACATGTAAACACATCTAATAGTTGAGATTCAAAAGTACCATCACTCGATAATGCAGGTGCACTTCAAGTTCATGCCACGCCAGTTATTGTTAACTAGGTAAGTGAATCCAGATGAAGACATCAACTCAACACATACAACTCGGAAACAGCAACAGGATCTTGCAACATAAAACACTATCTTTTGAATACAAGTATTGGGCAGATATTGAAATGTCTTAAATTTACTCAATATTATAATTATACAAATTGATGACATTATCATGACTATTATCTATTTAAATCAATGATACTGTGGGCTGGGAGGGTTGGAATTTAAATTTTGAAATGTAAGCTCTAAGCATCTCTTACCAATTTGTTAAATGGAAGAAGTCAGGAAATGTCAGCGGAGTACATGGAGGACAAAGAATGGGACGGTTGGTGAAAATTACTCTATAAGCGAACACCGCAATACGTTTCCTCCAATAAGCTTGACTATAATATAGATTAAAGTCAGTATTATTGGAGAGCACTGTAATAACAACACATAAAAATAGTTTTTAAACTTTATTTTAATAGATTTTGCAAATAAATTGGGCGTGGCATTTGTTGAAAAACAGGCCCCGAGCATGGGCGTAACAATTGGGCTGCCGGTAAGCACAAAATACCATTATGGTAAAGCCTTTACCTGCTTACTGTAGAAAGCATTTAGCAATAAAGCAAATTGAATATTACAATATTAAGGTCATAAATAAATGTGCACCAAATTAAATGTTCATTATGAAAGCAACTTTTCTGATAAGCATTTAATCAAGTACGGTTAATATTCAAGCATAATTATACGTGCACCGAATTCAATCAATTTAGAAATTCGTACGGACAGCAAGTGTGTATATAAGTTATGTTTAGATTACAATTCAGTCTCTGCGTATACAGGAGCTGAATACAGTTAAACTGGAAATTATGTCCTTCCTTTCACACCTTTGCTGCCCGCCGATAATGAAACAATACAACATGTAAACACATCTAATAGTTGAGATTCAAAAGTACCATCACTCGACAATGCAGGTACACTTCAAGTTCATGCCACGCCAGTTATTGTTAACAAGGTAAGTGAATCCAGATGAAGACATCAACTCAACACATACAACTCAGAAAAAGCAAGAGGATCTTGCAACATAAAACACTATCTTTTGAATACAAGTATTGGGCAGATAATGAAATGTCTTAAATTTACTCAATATTATAATTATACAAATTGATGACACTATTATCTATTTAAATCAATGATACTGTGGGCTGAGAGGGTTAGAATTTAAGTTTTGAAATGTAAGCTCTAAGCATCTCTTACCAATGTGTTACAGGAAGAAGTCAGGAAATGTCAGCGGAGAACACGGAGGACAAAGAATGGCACGGTTGGTGAACATTACTCTATAAGCGAACACCGCAATACGTTTCCTCCAATAAGCTTGACTATAATATATATTAAAGTCAGTATTATTGGAGAGCACTGTAATAACAACACATAAAAATAGTTTTTAAACTTTATTTTAATAGATTTTGCAAATAAATTGGGCGTGGCATGCGTTGAAAAACAGGCCCCGAGCTTGGGCTTAACATTTGGGCTGCCGGTAAGCACAAACTACCATTATGGTAAAGCCTTTACCTGCTTACTGTAGAAAGCATTAAGCAATAAAGCAAATTAAATATTACAATATTAAGGTCATGAATAAATGTGCTCCAAATTAAATGTTCATTATGAAAGCAACTTTTCTGATAAGCATTTAATCAAGTACGGTTAATATTCAAGTAATAGATAGAGTATGGTTTCATTGAGTTGGTTCATTTAAACATCGAGATGGGCGTTGCCCATCGAGGTGTTTAAATTAACCAACGAGATGAAACCATACTCTATTTGTTTTGTAGCATGTCCATTTCAGTTCTATTTCAGTTATTCTAACTGTTATTCTCACTGTTATTCTCACAGTTATTCTGACAGGTCTTATTTTCAATTAAACGATTTACACCTGTGTCTGAACAAAGGGAATTGTATGTGACCATGCTACAAGCATAATTATACGTGCACCGAATTCAATCAATTTAGAAATTCGTACGGACAGCAAATGTGTATATAAGTTATGTTTAGATTACAATTCAGTCTCTGCGTATACAGGAGCTTAATACAGTTAAACTGGAACTTATGTCCTTCCTTTCACACCTTGGCTGCCCGCCGATAATGAAACAATACAACATTTAAACACATCTAATAGTTGTGATCCAAAAGTACCATCACTTAATAATGCAGGTGCACTTCAATTTCATGCAACTCCAGTTATTGTTGACTAGGTAAGTGAATCCAGATAAAATCATCAACTCAACACATATAACTCAGAAAAAGCAACAGGATCTTGCAACATAAAACACTATCTTTTGAATACAAGTATTGGCAGATAATGAAATGTCTTTCATTTACTCAGTATTATAATTATACAAATTGATGACACTATTATCTATTTAAATCAATGATACTGTGGGCTGGGAGGATTGGAATTTAAGTTTTGAAATGTAAGCTCTAAGCATCTCTTAACAATTTGTTATAGGAAGAAGTCAGGGAATGTCACTGGGGTACATGGAGGACAAACAACGGCACGGTGGGTGAACATTACTCTATAAGCGAACACCGCAATACGTTTCCTCCAATAAGCTTGACTATAATATAGATTTACGTCAGTATTATTGGAGAGCACTGTAATAACAACTTTATTTTAATAAATTTTGCAAATAAATTGGGCGTGGCATGTGTTGAAAAACAAGCCCCGAGCATGGGCTTAACAATTGGGCTGCCGGTAAGCACAAAATACCATTATGGTAAGCCTTTACCTGCTTACTGTAGAAAGCATTAAGCAATAAAGCAAATTGAATATTACAATATTAAGGTCATAAATAAATGTGCACCAAATTAAATGTTCATTATGAAAGCAACTTTTCTGATAAGCATTTAATCAAGTACGGTTAATATACAAGCATAATTATACGTGCACCGAATTCAATCAATTTAGAAACTCCTCGGACAGCAAATGTGTATATAAGTTATGTTTAGATTACAATTCGGTCTCTGCGTATACAGGAGCTTAATACAGTTAAACTGGCACTTATGTCCTTCCTTTCACACCTTGGCTGCCCGCCGATAATGAAACAACACAACATTTAAACACATCTAATAGTTGAGATCCAAAAGTACCATCACTCAATAATGCAGGTGCACTTCAATTTCATGCAACTCCAGTTATTGTTGACTAGGTAAGTGAATCCAGATGAAGAGATCAACTCAACATATATAACTCAGAAAAAGCAACAGGATCTTGCAACATAAAACACTATCTTTTGAATACAAGTATTGGGCAGATAATGAAATGTCTAAAATTTACTCAATATTATAATTATACAAATTGATGACACTATTATCTATTTAAATCAATGATACTGTGGGCTGAGAGGGTTAGAATTTAAGTTTTGAAATGTAAGCTCTAAGCATCTCTTACCAATTTGTTACAGGAAGAAGTCAGGAAATGTCAGCGGAGTACATGGAGGACAAAGAATGGCACGGTTGGTGAACATTACTCTATAAGCGAACACCGCAATACGTTTCCTCCAATAAGCTTGACTATAATATAGATTAAAGTCAGTATTATTGGAGAGCACTGTAATAACAACACATAAAAATAGTTTTTAAACTTTATTTTAATAGATTTTGCAAATAAATTGTGCGTGGCATGCGTTGAAAAACAGGCCCCGAGCTTGAGCTTAACATTTGGGCTGCCGGTAAGCACAAAATACCATTATGGTAAAGCCTTTACCTGCTTACTGTAGAAAGCATTAAGCAATAAAGCAAATTGAATATTACAATATTAAGGTCATAAATAAATGTGCACCAAATTAAATGTTCATTATGAAAGCAACTTTTCTGATAAGCATTTAATCAAGTACGGTTAATATTCAAGCATAATTATACGTGCACCGAATTCAATCAATTTAGAAATTCGTACGGACAGCAAATGTGTATATAAGTTATGTTTAGATTACAATTCAGTCTCTGCGTATACAGGAGCTTAATACAGTTAAACTGGAACTTATGTCCTTCCTTTCACACCTTGGCTGCCCGCCGATAATGAAACAATACAACATTTAAACACATCTAATAGTTGTGATCCAAAAGTACCATCACTTAATAATGCAGGTGCACTTCAATTTCATGCAACTCCAGTTATTGTTGACTAGGTAAGTGAATCCAGATGAAGTCATCAACTCAACACATATAACTCAGAAAAAGCAAGAGAATCTTGCAACATAAAACACTATCTTTTGAATACAAGTATTGGCAGATAATGAAATGTCTTAAATTTACTCAATATTATAATTATACAAATTGATGACACTATTATCTATTTAAATCAATGATACTGTGGGCTGGGAGGATTGGAATTTAAATTTTGAAATGTAAGCTCTAAGCATCTCTTAACAATTTGTTATAGGAAGAAGTCAGGGAATGTCACTGGGGTACATGGAGGACAAACAACGGCACGGTGGGTGAACATTACTCTATCAGCGAACACCGCAATACGTTTCCTCCAATAAGCTTGACTATAATATAGATTAACGTCAGTATTATTGGAGAGCACTGTAATAACAACACATAAAAATAGTTTTTAAACTTTATTTTAATAAATTTTGCAAATAAATTGGGCGTGGCATGTGTTGAAAAACAAGCCCCGAGCATGGGCTTAACAATTGGGCTGCCGGTAAGCACAAAATACCATTATGGTAAGCCTTTACCTGCTTACTGTAGAAAGCATTAAGCAATAAAGCAAATTGAATATTACAATATTAAGGTCATAAATAAATGTGCACCAAATTAAATGTTCATTATGAAAGCAACTTTTCTGATAAGCATTTAATCAAGTACGGTTAATATTCAAGCATAATTATACGTGCACCGAATTCAATCAATTTAGAAACTCCTCGGACAGAAAATGTGTATATAAGTTATGTTTAGATTACAATTCAGTCTCTGCGTATACAGGAGCTTAATACAGTTAAACTGGCACTTATGTCCTTCCTTTCACACCTTGGCTGCCCGCCGATAATGAAACAACACAACATTTAAACACATCTAATAGTTGAGATCCAAAAGTACCATCACTCAATAATGCAGGTGCACTTCAATTTCATGCAACGCCAGTTATTGTTGATTAGGTAAGTGAATCCAGATGAAGAGATCAACTCAACATATATAACTCAGAAAAAGCAACAGGATCTTGCAACATAAAACACTATCTTTTGAATACAAGTATTGGGCAGATAATGAAATGTCTAAAATTTACTCAATATTATAGTTATACAAATTGATGACACTATTATCTATTTAAATCAATGATACTGTGGGCTGAGAGGGTTAGAATTTAAGTTTTGAAATGTAAGCTCTAAGCATCTCTTACCAATTTGTTACAGGAAGAAGTCAGGAAATGTCAGCGGAGTACATGGAGGACAAAAAATGGCACGGTTGGTGAACATTACTCTATAAGCGAACACCGCAATACGTTTCCTCCAATAAGCTTGACTATAATATAGATTAAATTCAGTATTATTGGAGAGCACTGTAATAACAAAACATAAAAATAGTTTTTAAACTTTATTTTAATAGATTTTGCAAATAAATTGGGCGTGGCATGCGTTGAAAAACAGGCCCCGAGCTTGAGCTTAACATTTGGGCTGCCGGTAAGCACAAAATACCATTATGGTAAAGCCTTTACCTGCTTACTGTAGAAAGCATTAAGCAATAAAGCAAATTGAATATTACAATATTAAGGTCATAAATAAATGTGCACCAAATTAAATGTTCATTATGAAAGCAACTTTTCTGATAAGCATTTAATCAAGTACGGTTAATATTCAAGCATAATTATACGTGCACCGAATTCAACCAATTTAGAAATTCGTACGGACAGCAAATGTGTATATAAGTTATGTTTAGATTACAATTCAGTCTCTGCGTACACAGGAGCTTAATACAGTTAAACTGGAACTTATGTCCTTCCTTTCACACCTTGGCTGCCCGCCGATAATGAAACAATACAACATTTAAACACATCTAATAGTTGTGATCCAAAAGTACCATCACTTAATAATGCAGGTGCACTTCAATTTCATGCAACTCCAGTTATTGTGGACTAGGTAAGTGAATCCAGATGAAGTCATCAACTCAACACATATAACTCAGCAAAAGCAAGAGGATCTTGCAACATAAAACACTATCTTTTGAATACAAGTATTGGCAGATAATGAAATGTCTTAAATTTACTCAATATTATAGTTATACAAATTGATGACACTATTATCTATTTAAATCAATGATACTGTGGGCTGGGAGGATTGGAATTTAAATTTTGAAATGTAAGCTCTAAGCATCTCTTAACAATTTGTTATAGAATAAGGTCAGGGAATGTCACTGGGGTACATGGAGGACAAACAACGGCACGGTGGGTGAAAATTACTCTATAAGCGAACACCGCAATACGTTTCCTCCAATAAGCTTGACTATAATATAGATTAACGTCAGTATTATTGGAGAGCACTGTAATAACAACACATAAAAATAGTTTTTAAACTTTATCTTAATAAATTTTGCAAATAAATTGGGCGTGGCATGTGTTGAAAAACAAGCCCCGAGCATGGGGTTAACAATTGGGCTGCCGGTAAGCACAAAATACCATTATGGTAAGCCTTTACCTGCTTACTGTAGAAAGCATTAAGCAATAAAGCAAATTGAATATTACAATATTTAGGTCATAAATAAATGTGCAACAAATTAAATGTTCATTATGAAAGCAACTTTTCTGATAAGCATTTAATCAAGTACGGTTAATATTCAAGCATAATTATACGTGCACCGAATTCAATCAATTTAGAAACTCCTCGGACAGAAAATGTGTATATAAGTTATGTTTAGATTGCAATTCAGTCTCTGCGTATACAGGAGCTTAATACAGTTAAACTGGCACTTATGTCCTTCCTTTCACACCTTGGCTGCCCGCCGATAATGAAACAACACAACATTTAAACACATCTAATAGTTGAGATCCAAAAGTACCATCACTCAATAATGCAGGTGCACTTCAATTTCATGCAACGCCAGTTATTGTTGACTAGGTAAGTGAATCCAGATGAAGAGATCAACTCAACATATATAACTCAGAAAAAGCAACAGGATCTTGCAACATAAAACACTATCTTTTGAATACAAGTATTGGGCAGATAATGAAATGTCTTTAATATACTCAATATTATAATTATACAAATTGATGACACTATTATCTATTTAAATCAATGATACTGTGGGCTGGGAGGGTTGGAATTTAAGTTTTGAAATGTAAGCTCTAAGCATCTCTTACCAATTTGTTACAGGAAGTAGACAGCGAATGTCAGGGGTGTACAAGGAGGACAAACAACGGCACGATGGGTGAAAAATACTCTATAAGCGAACACCGCAATACGTTTCCTCCAATAAGCTTGACTATAATATAGATCAAATTCAGCATTATTGGAGAGCACTGTTATAACAACACATAAAAATAGTTTTTAAACTTTATTTTAATAGATTTTGCAAATAAATTCTGCGTGGCACGTGTTGAAAAACAAGCCCCGAGCATGGGCTTAACAATTGGGCTGCCGGTAAGCACAAAATACCATTATGGTAAGCCTTTACCTGCTTACTGTAGAAAGCATTAAGCAATAAAGCAAATTGAATATTACAATATTAAGGTCGTAAATAAATGTGCACCAAATTAAATGTTCATTTTGAAAGCAACTTTTCTGATAGGCATTTAATCAAGTACGGTTAATATTGAAGCATAATTATACGTGCACCGTATTCAATCAATTCAAACGATTTTTAGCATTCGTACGGACAGCAAATTTGTATGTAATTTATGTTTAGATTACAATTCAGTCTCTGAGTATACAGGGGTTGAATAAAGTTAAACTGGAACTTATATGCCCTTCCTTTCACACCTTGGCTGCCCGCCATATTGATGGGAGCTCGAGCAGTCAGTATTATGACCCTTGATTTTCTGAAATGTGCTATAATTGGTCTCATTAGCACAATAGGGCCTTCACTATTCACTGGATCTTTACCAAACTTTGCCGGATTGTGGATATCATTGAAAGCTAAATCAAGTACGAAAACCAGTCAGATTGAACCAGTAACACCAGCGTTGTGACCTTTTATTTTCTTTAAACAGTTTTTGACTCGTTAACACAATAGGGCCTTTATTTTTCACCCGATCCTCACTAAACCTGGCCAAATTGTTGAAATGGATGAATGCTTGGACAAAAATGACATATAGAGTCCTATAGAAACCACAGCGTCCAAACGCAATGGCATCGTAGGTCCGCAACAAGTTCGAAACATAATTAAACTCTATTTAATGTTATTAAATAGGCCCTCGATATGGAAAAAAATGGACACGGTGACTCTAGTATGATCGGTCTTCAATTTTTAAATCGGCCCTCGATGTGGGATCGACACTCATTCTGAGTCTTACAGATTTATGAATTTTATTCTTCGGAGAAGATTAAGAAAATAGAAGTTCTTAAATCAAGTTAACATATGTATTAAAAATCAAATCGTACAATTATGTTATTTTTCACTGCAATACGCCGTACACAATAATTGAAATAATCCGTCTTTTAACATCAACGTGATTCTGAAGAATTGACAAACAAAATAGCAAACAAATGTTAAAATGTTATACGTTGATAACAAAATCCTAGGTGTCTGTACAGAATAGACATGTATATGTCGTCATGTAAGAGAAGTTGTAAATTAAAAATAAAGTGCCACCGTCGTGTTTGATTCACTCTGGAAATTAACTAAACCTGTATGTTCTAGTAATTAGCAGATATATGAACTGATAAAAAATACGTGAAAAAGTCTTACTATACCCTTTAAGCTGTAGCAATGATGTGTATTCGTTAAAAATAGATTTTCGGCTGCTCGTTGACGTTAATCTTCTTTATTTTATATATGTTCACCGATTCAGAGGTACCAATATCCGGTGTACGATTACACACGTTGATAACAGGTTATTCCTAAATATCTGAATTATTCTACCTTGTCCAAATACTTCTTTACTAAATTTAAATGCATAACTATACAAAACATATACCCAGGAAATATATATATACATGCAGTACCTACTGCGAAACTTAAAAAAAACGTTTTGTCAATGTCACATTATTCTGACACATATGACGTTTATATTGTCATTTAAGGTTATTTAAATAAACGTGTTTATCTGGAATATTCTAAAGATTATATGACAGTATAAATAAGGCCTTTCGACATCGTCAGTTGTTTAGTATTTGGTTCAGTATTTACTTCAGAGTTCAGTATCAAGTTAAAACAGACATTGTGAAGATATTTGATGTTTTTAACATATATATTGTGAGAGGAATTATATCAACAGTTATTGTGCTATTGTGAATAACTCAACCAGGAAATACTTAAAATACAATTGAATTAAAGGGACACTTGACAATTTATATTAAAGGGACACTAGCCAATATTATATGGACTTTATTCCTAAATCGTATTTAAAAGAAATACTAGGTTTAATGTATGTGTATTATGTAAATGAATATTTGTCATTGTACAATTTGATTAAATGTATTGTTTGCAATTTAAAAACCGTGTTGTTGATGGTTTTGCACCACATTTCTTGTTACATTTTACCCAACATTTGAAAGAAAGTGCAATATCTGTTGAATATGATAATTAAATACCGACAACTATGGGGTGTCCATCATATACAAAAAGAATAATGCTCTTTGCCTTTTTTTTGCTAAAGATCACAACTTTAGTCTTGGTAGGATCTTCCTATTTTGTCGCCGATAATTCACTCATTATCTAATAAACAGCAAACCACATTGTGTTCGTCGCTACAATAAATACTGTAGATTCCAGTAATGGTTCAATGCATAAATATATATTGTTAAATAAAATAACGCAAAAAAAGGCAAAAAAGAAATGATCTAATGGTATATAAAAACGCTTTGCATCAAACTATTTTAGATGAATACTAATCAGTTATTTAAGACATAGATTTACTTATATTAAAAAACGGATATTAAACATGTATTCACATACCTTCCAGTCACAGTTGCAATATCTCAAGGGTTTCCATTAAAACAAATGAAGGTTTTATTTTTCGTTTAATTATTTATGGCAAGAAACCGAAAAGTTTGTGGGGATATTTGAATGAGAACCTTCACACTGTCATTCTGTCCGTCAGCACATCCGTCATTCACACTTTTAGTTTCCGGTTCCTGACTCCAACAACGCTGAAAGTATTTGCGGAACTTCCTTCTGATATCATTATAGTGTATGTTTTGTATACAGTGTGTCGTTCCATGAAAACAACATAATAGTCGATTTGTCAAAACATTTGTTCACAAAAAAACGTCCAATGTTTCTTAATGAAACGTGGTACTTACATATATGTAACACATATATATATATACAGCGCAAATGGTAATTTGGTGACTATGGTGTGGGAGTGTAATACAGCTATGGTATAAATACAATAATATACTAGTGTAATAAGATCTGGCTTCTCTCTATGGTGAATTTTTGTATAGGTACCTGATGTCATAATTAAGTAATATGAATCCTCTATCGTATCAATTTACGCTACGGTTGTCGTTATTTGACGGAAAAGCCCGAAGATATCCAACGCGTTCAAAAGTAAAGCCTTCGCATCACCCGGTTTCCGAAATCAATCATTTTAGGATCACTAGGTGGCTAAGTGGGCTAAAGTGTCTGCTATTGGACGAGGCACTGTTGTCGCGGTTGGTTTTTAAGGCTGTGGGTTCGAATCCGTTGGTTAGTGGTTGGTACAAAATATTCTCCACACAGTACATTATGCATTCATGTTCATGTCGATGAAGACAAGTATGTTTTAGGTACATATCTGGTAGAGTTCTAAAACTTGCACAAACAAATTGTAAAAAATATATAATAATAATACAAGATGAGCATTATATCAATCGACATTCATTTGTGACTACATTTTGATATATTATTTAACATTACTATGAGTAATTGTATAATTGTAATTTAAGTTACATTATTAAAACAGACACCATGCTATGAGTATCTGCATTATGGTATTTTACGTTTCATTATTAGAACAACACAGCAATAGTGATACAGTATGTTACATTATTAGAACAGACACCATGCTATGAGTATTTGCATTATGGTAGTTATTCATTATTAGAACAACAAAGCGAACGGTGTATTTTACGTTACATTTATTAATACATGCATTATTACAGAAACACCTATATGAGTCATTGCAGCATCATGGTACTTTATCTTACAACATTAGAATAGAAACATATATATGAGTCATTGCAGCATCATGGTACTTTATCTTACAACATTAGTACAGAAACATCTACATGAGTCATTGCAGCATCATGGTACTTTATCATACAACATTAGTACAGAAACATCTATATGAGTCATTGCAGCATCATAGTACTTTATCTTACAACATCAGTACAGAAACATCTATTTGAGTCATTGCAGCATCATGGTACTTTATCTTACAACATTAGTACAGAAACATCTATATGAGTCATTGCAGCATCATGGTACTTTATCTTACAACATTAGTACAGAAACATCTATATGAGTCATTGCAGCATCATGTTACTTTATTTTACAACATTAGTACAGAAACATCTATATGAGTCAGTACAGAAACATCTATATGAGTCATTGCAGCATCATGTTACTTTATCTTACAACATTAGTACAGCAACATCTATATGAGTCATTGCAGCATCGTGGTACTTTATCTGACAACATTAGGACAGAAACATATATATGAGTCATTGCAGCATCATTTTACTTTATCTTACAACATTAGTACAGAAACATCTATATGAGTCACTGCTGCATCATGGTACTTTATCTTACTACATGAGTACAAAAACATCTATATGAGTCATTGCAGCATCATGGTACTTTATCTTACAAAATTAGAACAGAAACATCTATTTGAGTCATTGCAGCATCCTGTTACTTTATCTTACAACATTAGTACAGAAACATCTATATGAGTCATTGCAGCATCATGTTACTTTATCTTACAATTTTAGTACAGAATCATCTATATGAGTAATTGCGGCATCACGGTACTTTATCTTACAACATTAGTACAGAAACATCTATATGAGTCATTGCAGCATCATGGTACTTTATCTTACAACATTAGTACAGCAACATCTATATGAGTCATTGTAGCATCATGGTACTTTATCTTACAACATTAGTACAGAAACATCTATATGAGTCATTGCAGCATCATGGTACTTTATCTTACAACATTAGTACAGAAACATCTATATGAGTCATTGCAGCATCATGGTACTTTATCTTACAACATTAGTACAGAAACATCTATATGAGTCATTGCAGCGTCATGGTACTTTATCTTACAACATTAGTACAGAAACATCTATATGAGTCATTGCAGCATCATGGTACTTTATCTTACAACATTTGTACAGAAACATCTATATGTGTCATTGCAGCATCATGGTATTTTATCTTACAACATTAGTACAGAAACATCTATATGAGTCATTGTGGCATCACGGTACTTTATCTTACAACTTTAGAACAGAAACATCTATATGAGTCATTGCAGCATCATGGTACTTTATCTTACAACATTAGTACAGAAACATCTATATGAATCATTGCAGCATCATGGTACTTTATCTTACAACATTAGAACAGAAACATATATATGAGTCATTGCAGCATCATGGTACTTTATCTTACAACATTAGTACAGAAACATCTATATGAGTCATTGTATCATCATGGTACTTTATCTTACAACATTAGAACAGAAACATCTATATGAGTCATTGCAGCATCATAGTACTTTATCTTACAAAATTAGTACAGAAACATCTATATGAGTCATTGCAGCATCATGGTACTTTATCTTACAACTTTAGTACAGAAACATCTATATAAGTCATTGCAACATCATGGTACTTTTTCTTACAACATTAGTACAGAAACATCTATATGAGTCATTGCAGCATCATGTTACTTTATCTTACAACATTAGAACAGAAACATCTATATGAGTCATTGCAGCATCATGGTACTTTATCTTACAACATGAGTACAGAAACATCTATTATGAGTCGTTGCAGCACCATGGTACTTTATCTTACAACATGAGTACCTAAACAACTATATGAGTCATTGCAGAATCATGGTACTTTATCTTACAACATTAGTACGGAAACATCTATATGAGTCATTGCAGCATCATGGTACTTTATCTTACAACATGAGTACCTAAACATCTATAAGAGTCATTGCAGCATCATGGTACTTTATCTTACAACATTAGAACAGAAACATATATATGAGTCATTGCAGCATCATGGTACTTTATCTTACAACATTAGTACAGAAACATCTATATGAGTCATTGTATCATCATGGTACTTTATCTTACAACATTAGAACAGAAACATCTATATGAGTCATTGCAGCATCATAGTACTTTATCTTACAAAATTAGTACAGAAACATCTATATGAGTCATTGCAGCATCATGGTACTTTATCTTACAACTTTAGTACAGAAACATCTATATAAGTCATTGCAACATCATGGTACTTTTTCTTACAACATTAGTACAGAAACATCTATATGAGTCATTGCAGCATCATGTTACTTTATCTTACAACATTAGAACAGAAACATCTATATGAGTCATTGCAGCATCATGGTACTTTATCTTACAACATGAGTACAGAAACATCTATTATGAGTCGTTGCAGCACCATGGTACTTTATCTTACAACATGAGTACCTAAACAACTATATGAGTCATTGCAGAATCATGGTACTTTATCTTACAACATTAGTACGGAAACATCTATATGAGTCATTGCAGCATCATGGTACTTTATCTTACAACATGAGTACCTAAACATCTATAAGAGTCATTGCAGCATCATGGTACTTTATCTTACAACATTAGTACAGAAACATCTATATGAGTCATTGCAGCATCATGGTACTTTATCTTACAACATTAGTACAGAAACATCTATATGAGTCATTGCAGTATCATGTTACTTTATTTTACAACATTAGTACAGAAACATCTATATGAGTCAGTACAGAAACATCTATATGAGTCATTGCAGCATCATGTTACTTTATCTTACAACATTACTACAGCAACATCTATATGAGTCATTGCAGCATCGTGGTACTTTATCTTACAACATTAGAACAGAAACATCTATATGAGTCATTTCAGCATCATGGTACTTTATCTTACAACATTAGTACAGAAACATCTATATGAGCCATTGCAGCATCCTGGTACTATAATATTACAACATTAGTACAGAAACATCTATATGAGTCACTGCTGCATCATGGTACTTTATCTAACTACATGAGTACAAAAACATCTATATGAGTCATTGCAGCATCATGTTACTTTATCTTACAAAATTAGTACAGAAACATCTATTTGAGTCATTGCAGCATCCTGTTACTTTATCTTACAACATTAGTACAGAAACATCTATATGAGTCATTGCAGCATCATGTTACTTTATCTTACAACTTTAGTACAGAATCATCTATATGAGTAATTGCGGCATCACGGTACTTTATCTTACAACATTATTACAGAAACATCTATATGAGTCATTGCAGCATCATGGTACTTTATCTTACAACATTAGTACAGCAACATCTATATGAGTCACGGTAGCATCATGGTACTTTATCTTACAACATTAGTACAGAAACATCTATATGAGTCATTGCAGCATCATGGTACTTTATCTTACAACATTAGTACAGAAACATCTATATGAGTCATTGCAGCATCATGGTACTTTATCTTACAACATTAGTACAGAAACATCTATATGAGTCATTGCAGCGTCATGGTACTTTATCTTACAACATTAGTACAGAAACATCTATATGAGTCATTGCAGCATCATGGTACTTTATCTTACAACATTTGTACAGAAACATCTATATGAGTCATTGCAGCATCATGGTACTTTATCTTACAACATTAGTACAGAAACATCTATATGAGTCATTGTGGCATCACGGTACTTTATCTTACAACTTTAGAACAGAAACATCTATATGAGTCATTGCAGCATCATGGTACTTTATCTTACAACATTAGTACAGAAACCACTATATGAGTCATTAGAGCATCATGGTACTTTATCTTATAACATTAGAACAGAAACATCTATATGAGTCATTGTATCATCATGGTACTTTATCTTACAACATTAGTACACAAACATCTATATGAGTCATTGCGGCATCATGGTACTTTATCTTACAACATTAGTACAGAAACATCTATTTGAGTCATTGCAGCATCATGTTACTTTATCTTACAACATTAGTACAGAAACATCTATATGAGTCATTGCAGCATCATGGTACTTTATCTTACAACATTAGTACAGAAACATCTATATGAGTCATTGCAGCATCATGTTACTTTATCTTACAACATTAGTACAGAAACATCTATATGAGTCATTGTGGCATCACGGTACTTTATCTTACAACATTAGTACAGAAACATCTATATGAGTCATTGCAGCATCATGGTACTTTATCTTACAACTTTAGAACAGAAACATATATATGAGTCATTGCAGCATCATGGTACTTTATCTTACAACATTAGTACAGAAACCTCTATATGAGTCATTGCAGCATCATGGTACTTTATCTTATAACATTAGAACAGAAATATCTATATGAGTCATTGTATCATCATGTTACTTTATCTTACAACATTAGTACAGAAACATCTATATGAGTCATTGCGGCATCATGGTACTTTATCTTACAACATTAGAACAGAAACATCTATATTAGTCATTGTATCATCATGGTACTTTATCTTACAACATTAGTACAGAAACATCTATATGAGTCATTGCGGCATCATGGTACTTTATCTTACAAAATTAGTACAGAAACATCTATATGAGTCATTGCAGCATCATGGTACTTTATCTTACAACTTTAGTACAGAAACATCTATATAAGTCATTGCAACATCATGGTACTTTATTTTACAACATTAGTACAGAAACATCTATATGAGTCATTGCAGCATCATGTTACTTTATCTTACAACATTAGTACAGAAACATCTATATGAGTCATTGCAGCATCATGGTACTTTATCTTACAACATGAGTACAGAAACATCTATTATGAGTCGTTGCAGCACCATGGTACTTTATCTTACAACATGAGTACCTAAACAACTATATGAGTCATTGCAGCATCATGGTACTTTATCTTACAACATTAGTACGGAAACATCTATATGAGTCATTGCAGCATCATGGTACTTTATCTTACAACATGAGTACCTAAACATCTATATGAGTCATTGCAGCATCATGGTACTTTATCTTACAACATTAGTACAGAAACATCTATTTGAGTCATTGCAGCATCATATTACTTTATCTTACAACATTAGTACAGAAACATCTATATGAGTCATTGCAGCATCATGTTACTTTATCTTACAACATTAGTACAGAAACATCTATATGAGTCATTGTGGCATCACGGTACTTTATCTTACAACATTAGTACAGAAACATCTATATGAGTCATTGCAGCATCATGGTACTTTATCTTACAACATTATTACAGCAACATCTATATGCGTCATTGCAGCATCATGGTACTTTATCTTACAACATTAGAACAGCAACATCTATATGCGTCATTGCAGCATCATGGTACTTTATCTTACAACATTAGAACAGAAACATCTATATGAGTAATTTCAGCATCATGGTACTTTATCTTACAACAGTAGTACAGAATCATCTATATGAGTCATTGAAGCATCATGGTACTTTATCTTACAACATTAGTACAGCAACATCTACATGAGTCATTGTAGCATCATGGTACTTTATCTTACAAAATTAGTACAGAAACATCTATATGAGTCATTGCAGCATCATGGTACTTTATCTTACAACATTAGTACAGAAACATCTATATGAGTCATTGCTGCATAATGGTACTTTATCTTACAACATTAGTACAGAAACATCTATATGAGTCATTGCAGCATCATGGTACTTTGTCTTACAACATTAGTACAGAAACATCTATATGAGTCATTGCAGCATCATGATACTTTGTCTTACAACATTAGTACAGAAACATCTACATGAGTCATTGTAGCATCATGGTACGTTATCTTACAACATTAGAATAGAAACATATGTATGAGTCATTGCAGCATCATGGTACTTTATCTTACAACATTAGTACATAAACATATATATGAGTCATAGCAGCATCATGGTACTTTATCTTACAACATTAGAACATAAACATCTATATGAGTCATTGCAGCATCATGGTACTTTATCTTACAACATTAGTACAGAAACATCTATATTAGTCATTGCAGCATCATGGTACTTTATCTTACAACATTAGAACAGAAACATCTATATGAATCAATGCAGCATCATGTTACTTAATCTTACAACATTAAAACAGAAACATCTATTTGAGTCATTGCAGCATCATGTTACTTTATCTTACAACATTAGTACAGAAACATATATATGAGTCAGTGCAGCATCATGTTACCTTATATCACAACATTAGTACAGAAACATCTATATGAGTTATTGCAGCATCATGTTACTTTATCTTACAACTTTAGTACAGAAACATCAACATGAGTCATTGCAGCATCATGGTACTTTATCTTACAACATAAGTACAGAAACATCTATATGAGTCATTGCAGCATCATGGTACTTTATCTTACAACATTAGAACAGAAACATCTATATGAATCATTGCAGCATCATGTTACTTTATCTTACTTCATTAGTACAGAAACATCTATATGAGTCATTGCAGCATCTTGGCACTTTATCTTACAACATTAGTACAGAAACATCTATATGAGACATTGCAGCATCATGGTACTTTATCTTACAACATTAGAACAGAAACATCTATATGAGTCATTGCAGCATCATAGTACTTTATCTTACAACATAAGAACAGAAACATCTATATGAGTCATTGCAGCATCATGGTACTTTATCTTACAACGTTAGAACAGAAACATATATATGAGTCATTGTAGCATCATGGTTCTTTATCTTACAACATTAGTACAGAAACATCTATATGAGTCATTGCAGCATCATGGTACTTTATCTTACAACATTAGTACAGAAACATCTATATGAGTCATTGCAGCATAATGGTACTTTATCTTACAACATTAGTACAGAAACATCTATATGAGTCATTGCAGCATCATGGTACTTTGTCTTACAACATTAGTACAGAAACATCTATATGAGTTATTGCAGCATCATGGTACTTTATCTTACAACATTAGAACAGAAACATATGTATGAGTCATTGCAGCATCATGGTACTTTATCTTACAACATTAGTATAGAAACATCTATATGAATCATTGCAGTATCATGGTACTTTATCTTACAACATTAGAACAGAAACATCTATATGAGTCATTGCAGCATCATGGTACTTTATCTTACAACATTAGAACAGAACCATTTATATGAGTCATAGCAGCATCATAGTACTTTATCTTACAAAATTAGTACAGAAACATCTATATGAGTCATTGCAGCATCATGTTACTTTATCTTACAGAATAAGTACAGAAACATCTGTATGAGTCATTGCAGCATCATGTTACTTTATCTTATAACATTAGTACAGAAACATCTATATGAGTCATTACAGCATCATGGTACTTTATATTACAGCATTAGTACAGAAACTTCTATATGAGTCAATGCAGCATCATGGTACTTTATCTTACAACATCAGTACAGAAACTTCTATATGAGTCATTGCGGTATCATGGTACTTTATCTTACAACATTAGTACAGAAACATCTATATGAGTCCTTGCAGCATCACGGTAGTTTATCTAACAACATTAGTACCGAAACATCTATATGAGTCATTGGGGCATCATGGTACTTTATCCTACAACATTAGAACAGAAACATCTATATGAGTCATTGCAGCATCATGGTACTTTATCTTACAACATTAGTACAGAAACATCTATATGAGTCAATGCAGCATCATGGTACTTTATCTTACAACATCAGTACAGAAACTTCTATATGAGTCATTGCGGTATCATGGTACTTTATCTTACAACATTAGTACAGAAACATCTATATGAGTCATTGCAGCATCATGGTACTTTATCTTACAACATTAGTACAGAAACATCTATATGAGTCAATGCAGCATCATGGTACTTTATCTTACAATATCAGTACAGAAACTTCTATATGAGTCATTGCGGTATCATGGTACTTTATCTTACAACATTAGTACAGAAACATCTATATGAGTCATAGCAGCATCATGGTACTTTATCTTAAAGCATTAGTACAGAAACATCTATATGAGTCATGGTACTTTATCTTACAACATTAGTACAGAAACATCTGTATGAGTCCTTGCAGCATCACGGTAGTTTATCTTACAACATTAGTACAGAAACATCTATATGAGTCATTGGGGCATCATGGTACTTTATCTTACAACATTAGAACAGAAACATCTAAATGAGTCATTGCAGCATCATGGTACTTTATCTTACAACATTAGTACAGAAACATCTATATGAGTCAATGCAGCATCATGGTACTTTATCTTACAACATCAGTACAGAAACTTCTATATGAGTCATTGCGGTATCATGGTACTTTATCTTACAACATTAGTACAGAAACATCTATATGAGTCATAGCAGCATCATGGTACTTTATCTTACAGCATTAGTACAGAAACATCTATATGAGACATTGCAGCATCATGGTACTTTATCTTACAACATTAATACATAAACATATATATGAGTCATAGCAGAATCATGGTACTTTATCTTACAACATTAGAACATAAACATATATATGAGTCATTGCCGCATCATGGTACTTTATCTTACAACATTAGAACAGAAACATCTATATGAGTCATTGCAGCATCATGTTACTTTATCTTATAACATTAGTACAGAAACATCTATATGAGTCATTAAAGCATCATGGTACTTTATATTACAGCATTAGTACAGAAACTTATATATGAGTCAATGCAGCATCATGGTACTTTATCTTACAACATCAGTACAGAAACTTCTATATGAGTCATTGCGGTATCATGGTACTTTATCTTACAACATTAGTACAGAAACATCTATATGAGTCATAGCAGCATCATGGTACTTTATCTTACAGCATTAGTACAGAAATATCTATATGAGACATTGCAGCATCATGGTACTTTATCTTACAACATTAGAACATAAACATATATATGAGTCATTGCCGCATCATGGTACTTTATCTTACAACATTAGAACAGAAACATCTATATGAGTCATTGCAACATCATGGTACTTTATCTTACAACATTAATACATAAACATCTATATGAGTCATTGCAGCATCATGGTACTTTATCTTACAACATTAATACATAAACATATATATGAGTCATAGCAGCATCATGGTACTTTATCTTACAACATTAGAACATAAACATATATATGAGTCATTGCCGCATCATGATACTTTATCTTACAACATTAGAACAGAAACATCTATATGAGTCATTACGGCATCATGGTACTTTATCTTACAACATTAGAACAGAAACATCTATATGAGTCATTGCAGCATCATGTTACTTTATCTTATAACATTAGTACAGAAACATATATATGAGTCATATAAGCATCATGGTACTTTATATTACAGCATTAGTACAGAAACTTCTATATGAGTCAATGCAGCATCATGGTACTTTATCTTACAACATCAGTACAGAAACTTCTATATGAGTCATTGCGGTATCATGGTACTTTATCTTACAACATTAGTACAGAAACATCTATATGAGTCATAGCAGCATCATGGTACTTTATCTTAAAGCATTAGTACAGAAACATCTATATGAGTCATGGTACATTATCTTACAACATTAGTACAGAAACATCTATATGAGTCCTTGCAGCATCACGGTAGTTTATCTTACAACATTAGTACAGAAACATCTATATGAGTCATTGGGGCATCATGGTACTTTATCTTACAACATTAGAACAGAAACATCTATATGAGTCATTGCAGCATCATGGTACTTTATCTTACAACATTAGTACAGAAACATCTATATGAGTCAATGCAGCATCATGGTACTTTATCTTACAACATCAGTACAGAAACTTCTATATGAGTCATTGCGGTATCATGGTACTTTATCTTACCACAGTAGTACAGAAACATCTATATGAGTCATAGCAGCATCATGGTACTTTATCTTACAGCATTAGTACAGAAACATCTATATGAGACATTGCAGCATCATGGTACTTTATCTTACAACATTAATACATAAACATATATATGAGTTATAGCAGCATCATGGTACTTTATCTTACAACATTAGAACATAAACATATATATGAGTCATTGTCGCATCATGGTACTTTATCTTACAACATTAGAACAGAAACATCTATATGAGTCATTGCGGCATCATGGTACTTTATCTTACAACATTAGAACAGAAACATCTATATGAGTCAGTGCAGCATCATGTTACTTTATCTTATAACATTAGTACAGAAACATCTATATGTGTCATTAAAGCATCATGGTACTTTATATTACAGCATTAGTACAGAAACTTCTATATGAGTCAATGCAGCATCATGGTACTTTATCTTACAACATCAGTACAGAAACTTCTATATTAGTCATTGCGGTATCATGGTACTTTATCTTACAACATTAGTACAGAAACATCTATATGAGTCATAGCAGCATCATGGTACTTTATCTTAAAGCATTAGTACAGAAACATCTATATGAGTCATGGTACTTTATCTTACAACATTAGTACAGAAACATCTATATGAGTCCTTGCAGCATCACGGTAGTTTATCTTACAACATTAGTACAGAAACATCTATATGAGTCATTGGGGCATCACGGTACTTTATCTTACAACATTAGAACAGAAACATCTATATGAGTCATTGCAGCATCATGGTACTTTATCTTACAACATTAGTACAGAAACATCTATATGAGTCAATGCAGCATCATGGTACTTTATCTTACAACATCAGTACAGAAACTTCTATATGAGTCATTGCGGTATCATGGTACTTTATCTTACAACATTAGTACAGAAACATCTATATGAGTCATAGCAGCATCATGGTACTTTATCTTACAGCATTAGTACAGAAACATCTATATGAGTCATTGCAGCATCATGGTACTTTATCTTACAACATTAGTAAATAAACATATGTATGAGTCATAGCAGCATCATGGTACTTTATCTTACAACATTAGAACATAAACATATATATGAGTCATTGCCGCATCATGGTACTTTATCTTACAACATTAGAACAGAAACATCTATATGAGTAATTGCGGCATCATGGTACTTTATCTTACAACATTAGAACAGAAACATCTATATGAGTCATTGCAACATCTTGTTACTTTATCTTACAACATTAGTACAGAAACATATATATGAGTCATTGCAACATTTTGTTACTTTATCTTACAACATTAGTACAGAAACATCTATATGAGTCATTGCAGCATCATGGTACTTTATCTTACAACATTAGTACAGAAACATCTATATGAGTCATTGCAGCATCATGGTACTTTATCTTACAACATTAGAATAGAAACATCTATATGAATCATTGCAGCATCATGTTACTTAATCTTAAAACATTATAACAGAAACATCTATTTGAGTCACTGCAGCATCATATTACTTTATCTTACAACATTAGTACAGAAACATATATATGAGTCATTGCAGCATCATTTTACTTTATCTTACAACATTAGTACAGAAACATCTATATGAGTTATTGCAGCATCATGTTACTTTATCTTACAACTTTAGTACAGAAACATCTACATGAGTCATTGCAGCATCATGGTACTTTATCTTACAACATTAGTACAGAAACATCTATATGAGTCATTGCAGCATCATGGTACTTTATCTTACAACATTAGAACAGAAACATCTATATGAATCATTAAACATATATATGAGTCATTGCCGCATCATGGTACTTTATCTTACAACATTAGAACAGAAACATCTATATGAGTAATTGCGGCATCATGGTACTTTATCTTACAACTTTAGAACAGAAACATCTATATGAGTCATTGCAACATCTTGTTACTTTATCTTACAACATTAGTACAGAAACATCTATATGAGTCATTGCAACATCTTGTTACTTTATCTTACAACATTAGTACAGAAACATCTATATGAGTCATTGCAGCATCATGGTACTTTATCTTACAACATTAGTACAGAAACATCTATATGAGTCATTGCAGCATCATGGTACTTTATCTTACAACATTAGAACAGAAACATCTATATGAATCATTGCAGCATCATGTTACTTAATCTTACAACATTAGAACAGAAACATCTATTTGAGTCACTGCTGCATCATGTTACTTTATCTTACAACATTAGTACAGAAACATATATATGAGTCATTGCAGCATCATTTTACTTTATCTTACAACATTAGTACAGAAACATCTATATGAGTTATTGCAGCATCATGTTACTTTTTCTTACAACTTTAGTACAGAAACATCTACATGAGTCATTGCAGCATCATGGTACTTTATCTTACAACATTAGAACAGAAACATCTATATGAATCATTGCAGCATCATGTTACTTTATCTTACTTCATAAGTACAGAAACATCTATATGAGTCATTGCAGCATCATGGCACTTTATCTTACAACATTAGTACAGAAACATCTATATGAGACATTGCAGCATCATGGTACTTTATCTTACAACATTAGAACAGAAACATCTATATGAGTCATTGCAGCATCATAGTACTTTATCTTACAACATTAGAACAGAAACATCTATATGAGTCATTGCAGCATCATGGTACTTTATCTTACAACGTTAGAACAGAAACATATATATGAGTCACTGGAGCATCATGGTTCTTTATCTTACAACATTAGTACAGTAACATCTATTTGAGTCATTGCAGCATCATGGAACTTTATCTTACAACATTAGTACAGAAACATCTATATGAGTCATTGCAGCATCATGGTTCTTTATCTTACAACAATAGTACAGAAACATTTACATGAGTCATTGCAGCATAATGGTACTTTATCTTACAACATTAGTACAGAAACATCTATATGAGTCATTGCAGCATCATGGTACTTTATCTTACAACATTAGAACAGAAACATCTATATGAGTCATTGCATCATCATGGTACTTTATCTTACAATATTAGAACAGTAACATCTATATGAGTCATTGCAGTATCATGGTACTTTATCTTACAACATTAGTACAGAAACATCTACATGAGTCATTGCAGCATCACGGTACTTTATCTTACAACATTAGTACAGAAACATCTATACGAGTCATTGCGGCATCATGGTACTTTATCTTACAACATTAGAACAGAAACATATATATGAGTCATTGCAGGATCATGGTACTTTATCTTACAACATTAGTACAGAAACATATATATGAGTCATTGCATCATCATGGTACTTTATCTTACAACATTAGTACAGAAACATCTATATGAGTCATTGCAGCATCATGGTACTTTATCTTACAACATTAGTACATAAACATATATATGAGCCATTGCAGCATCATGGTACTTTATCTTACAACATTAGAACATAAACATCTATATGAGTCATTGCCGCATCATGGTACTTTATCTTACAACATTAGTACCGAAACATCTATATGAGTCATTGCAGCATCATGGTACTTTATCTTACAACATTAGTACAGAAACATCTATATGAGTCATTGCGGCATCATGATACTTTATCTTACAACATTAGAATAGAAACATCTATATGAGTCATTTCAGCATCATGGTACTTTATCTTACAACATAAGAACAGAAACTTATATATGCGTCATTGCAGCATTATGTTATTTTATCTTACAACATTAGTACAGAGACATATATATGAGTCATTGCATCATCATGGTACTTTATCTTACAACATTAGTACAGAAACATCTATATGAGTCATTGCAGCATCTTGGTACTTTATCTCACAACATTAGAACAGAAACATATATATGTGTCATTGCTGCATCATGGTACTTTATCTTACAACATTAGAACAGAAACATCTATATGTGTCATTGTAGCATCATGGTACTTTATCTTACAACATTAGTACAGAAACATCTATATGAGTCATTGCAGCATCATAGTACTTTATCTTACAACATTAGTACATAAACATATATATGAGCCATTGCAGCATCATGGTACTTTATCTTACAACATTAGTACATAAACATATATATGAGTCATTGCGGCATCATGGTACTTTATCTTACAACATTTGTACAGAAACATCTACATGAGTCATTGCGGCATCATGGTACTTTATCTTACAACATTTGTACAGAAACATCTATTTGAGTCATTGCCGCATCATGGTACTTTATCTTACAACATTAGAACAGAAACATCTATATGAGTCATTGTATCATCATGGTACTTTATCTTACAACTTTAGTACAGAAACATCTATATGAGTCATTGCAGCATCATGGTACTTTATCTTACAACATTAGTACAGAAACATCTATATGAGTCATTGCAGCATCATGGTACTTTATCTTACAACATTAGTACAGAAACATCTATATGAGTCATTGCAGCATCATGGTACTTTATCTTACAACATTAGTACAGAAACATCTATATGAGTCATTGTATCATCATGGTACTTTATCTTACAACATTAGTACAGAAACATCTATATGAGTCATTGCAGCATCATGGTACTTTATCTTACAACATTAGAACAGAAACATCTATATGAGTCATTGCGGCATCATGGTACTTTATCTTACAACATTTGTACAGAAACATCTATATGAGTCATTGCGGCATCATGGTACTTTATCTTACAACATTAGTACAGAAACATCTACATGAGTCATTGTATCATCATGGTACTTTATCTTACAACATTAGAACAGAAACATCTATATGAGTCATTGCATCATCATGGTACTTTATCTTCCAACATTAGAACAGAAACATCTATATGAGTCATTGCATCATCATGGTACTTTATCTTACAATATTAGAACAGAAACATCTATATGAGTCATTGCAGTATCATGGTACTTTATCTTACAACAATAGTACAAAAACATCTACATGAGTCATTGCAGCATCATGGTACTTTATCTTACAACATTAGAACATAAACATATATATGAGTCATTGCAGCATCATGGTACTTTATCTTACAACATTAGAACATAAACATATATATGAGTCATTGCCGCATCATGGTACTTTATCTTACAAGATTAGTACGAAACATCTATATGAGTCATTGCAGCATCATGGCACTTTATCTTACAACATTAGTACAGAAACATCTATATGAGTCATTGCAGCATCATAGCACTTTATCTTAAAACATTAGTACAGAAACCTCTATATAAGTCATTGCAGCATCATGGTACTTTATCTTCCAACATTAGAACAGATACATCTATATGAGTCATTGCATCATCATGGTACTTTATCTTACAATATTAGAACAGAAACATCTATATGAGTCATTGCAGTATCATGGTACTTTATCTTACAACATTAGTACAGAAACATCTACATGAGTCATTGCAGCATCATGGTACTTTATCTTACAACATTAGAACATAAACATATATATGAGTCATTGCCGCTTCATGGTACTTTATCTTACAACATTAGAACAGAAACATCTATATGAGTCATTGCGGCATCATGGTACTTTATCTTACAACATTAGTACAGAAACATCTATATGAGTCATTGCAGCATCATGGTTCTTTATCTTACAACATTAGTACCGAAACATCTATATGAGTCATTGCAGCATCATGGTACTTTATCTTACAACATTAGTACAGAAACATCTATATGAGTCATTGCAGCATCATGGTACTTCATCTTACAACATTACATGTACTACAGAAACATATATATGTGTCATTGCAGCATCATAGTACTTTATCTTACAACATTAGGACCGAAACAGCTATATGAGTCATTGCAGCGTCATGGTACTTTATCTTACAACATTAGTACAGAAACATCTATATGAGTCATTGCAGCGTCATGGTACTTTATCTTACAACATTAGTACAGAAACATCTATATGAGTCATTGCAGCATCATGGTACTTTATCTTACAACATTAGAACAGAAACGGTTAACGACGTTGCGCTGCAAACCTTCTCGTCTCTCATCGTTGCGGGTTCGAATCATACTGGGAGCTCGATAAGATAATAGCGAGGTTGTGTATCCTTAAAATCGATTTAAGCTAACCAGTGAGCCATATTGCCTACTGACCATCTAAGTCGGTAATTCTGTCTTCACCACCCTTTCGGTTGTGTATTGTATATTTCATTGTATAGTTAATTTTCTCTTTGTTTGTGGTACAGTGCGGATCTACGGTGCTATTGCGTTTGGGTGCTGTGATTTCTATTGGACCATTTTTCTCTTTGATATGAGCAATTGCACTATGGCAGTCTACGTTTAAATATTAGTACAGACGCCGTGATATGAGTAATAGGCATATTATAATGAATGGCCTTCAGAGTGGCATTGTCCTTGAAGTTACTGCAGTTAAAAAACATAACTTAAAATGACAATTTATCATAAGGAAATATATTTTTAAAGCCTTACACATAATGATCGGTGTCCAGGGAAAAGTGATGGTTCGCATTTAGTGATCACGGTATTATTTACTGATTAATACAGGTGTAACATCTAAATCTTTCTCCACCAAGTTGAAAGTTTCCCCCATGAAAAGAATTGGATAGCTGATTTCCCTCAACCCATATTTAATTTTTAAAAAATCTATTTCCTTTTAAAAAGAAACTTATTTTGTTTTTTTGAGATCTGGTAATAGTATTATGCGTACAAGATTGTTATTTCTAAATATAACAAGTGTAGTGTTTTAACACATAAAACATTTAAAATTGATATAATTTATGTTGCATTATCCTGTTCGCTCTCCCTTGATGGAAAATACTGAGGTATGTAGAGTGTGAAAGTTGGGTGTGGAAAGTGGTAATGGGGGAAAAATTGGCTAGCTGATTCTTTCCCCCATACCCCACACGTCCGTCTTTTACAAATATATACAAACTTTAAACAGAAATGCAATTCCTATACGTTGGACTGTTTCCACTCTCACTATGGAAAGAATTGAGGAATATAAGACTTTAATTAGTACTGCTGAAGGTAGCAGTATGGAAGATGGGAGTGGGGAAATAATTGGCTAGCTTGGCAATTGGCAATTCTCCGTCAACCCTCACCCAACCATCCACAACACTGCATCTATAAAAAATATGTTTTAGTTCTTTTTTTCTCATTATCTTCCGTGGTGAGAGGGAACAGCCTAACGTATATCAAATGGGAGAGGGTGGGGGAAAGAATCGGCTAGCCAATTCTTTCCCCAAACAATGCATCTTCAATTTTTTTTTAGTTTTCTATTCCTCAATCACTTCCATAGGGGGAAAGGAAACAGTCTGTAACAGTCTAAAACAGAATCTAAACTCTATAGACACAATACAATCGGATTTTACCAGCCGGGCCATACCCCAAAACTGGCGCGTCAACTCATAATTCATTTTACGCATATTCAATCACTGGTATTTTAAGAAAACTTGAATAAACCTATACTTCCAATCGGCACATATACATTATTATATGGCCTGAGCACCTATATTGAGTTTTGATAACGGTTTGTAACGTAATTATGCCGTTATTTGGCGGGTTGGTTTCTTTAAGCATTTAACTTATTTTTATGGGATGCCGAGTTGTCCGTCGTCCGTCCGTCGTTAACTTGTGTCTCGTTAAGACGATAGAGCCTTCATTTTTAATCTAATATTTGCCAAACTTTAGCAGATTGTTAATGTCAATGAAAGCTCGGATAAGTTCGAAAACCAGCCAAATCGGACTAGTAACAGCGGAAATATGGTCCTTGATTTAGTTAAAACTGCTATATTTTGCATCGTTAAAACGATAGGGCATTCATTTTTCATCCGATCTTTACCAAACTTTACCAGATTGTTAGTCAATAAAAGTTAGGATAAGTTCGAAAACCAGCCAGATCGAACCAGTAATAGCGGAGTTATGGCCCTTGATTTCATTAAAAATGCTATATTTTGCCTTGTTAAGGCGATAGGGCCTTTATTTTTCATCTGATCTTTACCAAACTTTACAAGATTTTTTGACTTTTTTTTTCTGTTTTTCTTTTATTCTTTTTCCTTTTTTTTTGAATTTTTTAAAGAAAAAATGCTTTTAATTTATTTATTCTTTTGATTTTTTATGTATTATCTCTACTGGCCAAGTTCGAAAACCAGCCAGGTCGGACCAGTAACGGCGGAGATATGGCTCTTGATTTAGTTAAAAATGCTATATTTTGCCTCTTTAAGACGATAGTCACTCGCTTGATTGATGTTATAAGAGCCCTATTAGCCAGTAGAGCGTACACAGGCCCTCTTGGGCATCTTGTTTATATACTTCAGTGTCATTATAGTAACGTATATGTCTGCTAGATCATTCTCGAACTCACCAGTTTCAAAAGTACAACCATTTTTAACATTTGTACAATGTAACATTTGTACAATTCGCCTTTACTTAGAGACATAGTTCGGTTCATTGAATCGTTCATGCACATGCACAGCCACACTTATTTACCATTGTTATGGTAGGAACACTCTAACGACATCTGGTATAAGATATTTTATGCTAAAGTTATGTGTTAACAATTGTCATGCTTTCTTAATGGAAGACAACAACTCTGTAAAGCATACTTAACTATTGCCCATTGTAAAATCACCCAAGAGCTTTCTTCAGCAAGCATTTAATCCACATTTTGTTAACAAACAATCTCATACTGTTTGGTGATAGTCAGTTTCCGCATACGAGATTAATTGAGCAAACATTGGTTAAGTAAACTTTTTTTTTCTCATTGCCAAACGTGTTCAGTATCTTATTGAAATTTAATTATTAAAATGTTGGTGAAATAATAATAAACAAGAAATATCACTGTAAGTGATAAATGCCCCCGAAGTGTCTTTTGACCTCCTAGTATGACCTTGACCTTGGAGCCATGGACCGGGATTTTGTGCACGACACGTCGTTTGGTTGTGGCAAGCACTTGTGTCAAGTTATTTGAAAATCCGTTGACGCATCCAAAAGTTATTGACCTGACACGATTTGACCTTTGACCTCTCAGTGTGACCTTAACCTTGGGACCACAGACCTGGACTTTGTGGTGAGCACGTGTGCCAAGTTATTTGAAAATCCGTCCATGAATGCCAGAGTTATTGACCGGACACAATTTGACTTTTGACCTCCAAGTGTGACCTTGACCTGATCTAGGTTTTGCGCGCGACACATCGTCTTGTTATGGTGATCACTTGTGCCCAGTTATTTAAAAATCCCTGCAGGGGTTGTGACGTTACGGTCCGGACACGAAATTGCGTACCTGTTTTTGACCTATGAACTTCAAGTGTAACCTTTACGTTCGAGGTACGGACCTGGGTTTTGCTCGCGACATATTGTCTTGTTATGTTGATCACTTGTGCCAAGTTATTAAAAAATCCCTGTATGGGTTGTGACGTTACGGTCCGGACACGAAATTGCGCACCTGTTTTTGACATATGAACTTGAAGTGTGACCTTGACCTTTGAGGTACTGATCTGGGTTTTGCGCGCGACACATCGTCTTGTTATGGTGATCACTTGGGCCAAGTTAATCAAAAATCCATGTAGGGGTTTTGAAGGTACAGTCCAGACACGAAAAACGGAATGACGGACAGACAGACAGTCAGACAGAATCCGGACGGACGGACCGACGGACGTTGCGATTACATAAAAAAAGGAAAAAAATGACGCACAACATTATAGTGTTTACATGCTAAATGTTGCTCTTTTTAAAATAAAAATCTGCATTATGTAACGGAATAATATTTTGCTCATTGTCAGCCTTGATCAAGATATGGTAAATTATTATTTTGCGAAAAAATACATATTACTGTATTTGTAGTCCACTAGTACTTTAAAATCACACTAACCATGTTCAGGTATACTTAAATTCATGTATTGTTTCCCCAATCGACCAGTCGTAATTGTAAAGGTACAATTTGCATTATATTTTGTATTTTTTTACAATTATATTTTGTAAATTGTAGTAAAAAAGAGTATGATAATGGACCTTTGGAAACGGCCGAAAACGACACATACGAAATATTGCAGTCTCGGTTTGATTGAGACTGTTCATGAGCGGTAGTGAAATATGCTAGCTACCGCTCACGCCCTCTAGCCCCTGGTTGAGCAGAACTCAATATTAATAAAATCAATAGTACAACATTTTAACCATCCCGAAGATGGCATGCATATGGCGGTGGACATGGAGATTTATCTCCCCCATGTCGTACGGCGTATGGTCCCAGTATCTAATAAAAATATATGCCCCGAAGAGCGAAATAAACATAATGGAATTTAGTTGGAGTCAAAAGACTAAATTAAAAAGCAGACAACACATCCTATAAGTGGTTAAACAATACCCAGAGCCTTTAATCTAAATCCATTCAATATTGCCCTAACATGCAGTCAATTCGAACGATCTGTAATATGATACATTGGTTTTTAGTAAATATAAATGGGTAACAATACATACAGGTGCTACATTGCTGCGGTGTGTAATGATACAATTGTCTGATAATGTCTACATTTAACTTCGTTTTAAGACTTTTTAAACTTGTCAAACAAAAGTTATAAAGCGTAAATTGTAGATCAATGTCCCTTATATTTACAAATTTAAGTCATTGTTATGTTGAGAAGTCCATGTCAGGCACCTTTTTTCACGGGTACACGTTGCAAATTTGAAATTAAACTATTATGACTGTAGGTCTGATTACTATTATATAAATCAAACTGTAAATAAAAGGACTTGTCTCTTCATAAAAAGGCAATGAATTGCTCTTGGAATTATCTGTAAATGTATTGTAATATACTGAGTTGCAAAAGAAAGTGTACACAACTCATTTGTGAAAGAACGTGTGCACTGAGACGTTTTTTGTAGAATTAGTTGTATAAATTCCAAAATTAATATGTCATGTTTTTACCAACATTTTTATCATTCTATTGCCAAAATCATGTTATCATTTGCTTTTCAATAGGTTTAATCATTAAGGGACTGTCGCTTCATAAAGATGATAGGGGTGTAAAGTAAAATGTTCATAAGTGTACACTTTCTTTTGCAACATAATAGAACTTATAAAACATTAAAAAATATGTGCGTAACGATAGCTAGTAAGTCTACCTGCATTTCTAAATAAGGAATAATGGGATATGCAATATTGAGTACAATGTAATATATCGGTCAAGTTCGATAACCAGCCATATTGCCATATTGCATCTATCAAGCCGGATTTATGTCCCTGTATGATTTTTGCGGTTCCCGCTCAATAAATGTTGTCATTTATAATCCACTCTTGAAGAAACATTGGGAAAATGTTTATTGTCATACCTTTTCGATAACCAGCCTGATTGCACCTCTAATGCCCGTGTTATGACCATTGTTATTATTTCCAGACTGTTGCGGCAATATCTTTAATATGTATAATTATGTATCGATCAAACGTTAGGACAATGCTCATGGCTATAATATATAGACCTAAGTGAACAACCAGCCATATCGCACATACAATGAATGAATTATAGCTCTTGGATGTTTGGAATTGACGATTTCTTTCGGTTTCCACTCAATAACTTTAACATTTATAATGCAATCTAGTTGAATCTTGGGGTTAATGTTTATGGCTATAATATCTTGTCGAGGGTTTTTATTACATATCAACTGTTTTTTAGTATGGCGGTTCCTATCAGACGGTGGACCTTACTTCTCTGAATTCGCTTGTTTTTAATAAAACGACATGACGTTATTCTGGCAGGAAAATAAATATAATGCACAATGAATAGGATGCCTTAAGTACCTGTATAACATAACGTAGTTGTATGCATATTTATTTATTATCAAATTTACTGTTTTAGTGGTATTGCTTTAGTGATATATATGTATTGAAACCAACCCTTTTGTGTTCGTGATGTCTTATTTGGCCTTTTATTCATCTTTAAACTTGCTTCTTTGTGTCTTTGTGTGTTTGTGGTATCAACAGAGTCAAGGTCATGAAGTTCACCATAGACTTTCTTATACTTGTACGAATATTATATGGTCCGTTTCGTGTCCGCTTCACAACTCTGACATGCATGGAGGGATTTTTAAAAAAAAACACCAAAAATACTCATCTCATCAAGACGACGTGCAGAACCCAACACCCGCGTCTGTATTTTCAAGGTCAAGGTCATAAAGGTCATATACTTTTAAGATGCATATACTAAGGTCAATTTCTTGTACGCACCATAACTTTTCCTGGGATAACTTTTCCTGGGATAGAAAAAAATGCACAAATACCCATCTCATCGAGACGACGTGCAGAACCCAACACCCGGGTCATATATTTACATTCTTATAATAATGTCCAGATCAATTCATTACAAAACAAAATGTTTTGTTTTTCTACGCTTCTACCTAGAAGACAATTAACACATCGTCGGGGATATCAATTTACCGAATTTCTTATTTTTTTTACATAACATGGATCTAAATGCGTTAAGAAACTACCAACTATGCATGTACATTTATCGTCACAATTTTAATTGTATGTTAATATCATAAGCTGTCTGGGAACAATCCATGTGTTTTGGATGAAATATATTTGGATGGTTGGACATAATACATGGACATTATTTAAAGATATACTTTTCATGAATTTGTTTATTTCGGTAATCATTGTACATCTTTAATGAAATATCATGATTGACAGAATGATACAAGTGTATGTTATAATATTAATAGGTACTACATATATGCATTGCTGTTCGCAATACGTTTTGTTCATCGAACGTTCATGGTATATTATGTTTTTTTCAATGCTTTCTTTTTATATTTTCAGAAAGTTATGTTGCAAAGGAATTATCCAGATTTGCAGGTAATTTGTAATCACAACTATCAATAGCATAATAAAGTGATTTGGATGTTATTCTATTATAATATACGACATATTTGTAAATGTATATTTCATTTTTAAATGAATGATGCATGTTTGACTTGGTATTAAAAGAATACAGTTTTCATCGTATTTTATGCCCCCACAGGGTGGGAGGCATATAGTATTCTCACTGTCCGTCTGTGCGTGCATCCGTGGGTGCGTCCGATCTCCAAACAAATGTCCATCACTATGAGAAGGTGTGTCGCGCGCAAGAATCATGACCGTATCTCAAAGGTCAAGGTCACACTTGGAGGTCAAAGGTAAAACAGTCATGAAGAAATTCATGTCTCAGCCATTACTTGAAAACTACTGAAGGGAATTGCGTCAATCTCCACACAAATATTCATCACATTGAGAAGGTGTGACGCGTGCAAAAATCATATCAGTGCCTCAAGGGTCAAGGTCACACTTGGAGTTCAAATGCCAAATCATCCTAACAAATTCATGTCTCAGCCATTACTTGGAAAGTACTGATGGGATCTGCGTTAAACTTCGCACAAATGTTCATCACATTGAGAAGAATCCTATCATTACCTCGAAGGTCAAGGTCACTGTTGCAGGTCAAAAGTCAAACAATCTATTGGCTATATGGAGTCTGTATTGTTGGTGGGGGGCGATATTAGTTGCTGTGGCACTTATGACAAGGAGGGGATGCATATTAGTTGCAATGGCATTTATGACAAAACCCTGTGCCCTGCATTGAGCAAAATATCAGTCGAACATATAAATTACTGCAAGTTTCCCAAGTTATACCCATGTAGAGGAGCACCTTTATGCTAGTAGAAAACGACCCGTTTTATTAATGCGCTTTTTTTACCCGATTACCCCTTAGGGGGCCCAGCAGATGGAACCAATATACGAAAACGTATTGTGCATCTGCAGATTCTTTACTAAGAAATACACTACGCATGAACATGAAATCTTAAAGGGTATATAGGGAGTTAGCGTCAAAAGGCGGAAACTCCGTTATAATAAATTACTGCTAGTACCTGAAGATGTACTGTAGAGGGGACCCTTTATGCAGGAGGTCAAAACTCGTTTTTTATAATTATGTTGTGCCTCCGGTCCCCAAATAACCAATACCGCCCTCTAGCCCCGGGTTGAACAGAACTCAATATTTAAAATGTCAATAGTACAACAATTTGATCCATCCTGAATATGGTAGGCATATGACGGTGAACATGGAACCTTCAATGAGGTAGTTTCGTATCATTCCATGCACAGGTATTCGGCGCGTAATTTGGCCATTACTAACCCCCCACCGCCTTCCACTAAATCCGCCCCCACCCCCAAAAAAACAACATCATCCATCAAGTCATTTAATAACAGTTGTTTTTTTTCTAAAAAATGTTTTCATAGATTAGATGGGGGTTTTTTTTTGGGGGGGGGGGGGGTTAGTTGAGGGGAGGGGGTGGGGAAGTAGTGACCAAATTACGCGCCTAATACCTGTGAGTCCATGGCCAGCGACGTATGATCCCAGTTTCTAACAAAATGCTTTGCCCTAGACGAGAAAACAATGGGCGAAATAAACAAATGGAATTTAGTAGCGAGCAGAGGTTATGTAGCCTGCTTATCACAAGTAACAGATTAGACAATACTCAGAACTGTTAAAGCCCGGAGTAGTGAAACCACCTATAGAGGTTGTTTTTTGTAAAACCAGATGTCTCTCCAACTGGGGAAGGTCCATAAATCCGCCGAAAATCATTCAACTTGAACTCGACGATGATATGCGCAGGGGATCAGGAGAACTAGTCGGGACAAAGTTTGCGTATTAAAATCATTAAAGGGCCATAACTCCGCCAAAGCATTCAACTGGAACATGACAATGATATACATATCAATAACTCTTCCGAGATATTATGGATATATTACCAAGTTTGATAATGATCGGATCAAAAATGGTGGGATTAGAGAGCCTTCTATGTAAAATTATGCAATTTTGCAAGTTCAATGCAGATAACTCAAGTGTTAGTGATCGAATCTGGCTGGATTCGAGAACTCGCCCGAGATCTTATGGATATATAACTACTGTATATTAAGTAGATATAAAAATCGAACAGAAAATGTAGCACTCAAGTCTGCTAAAGTTCGGATGAAAATGGAGGGGCTAGAGTGCCCACAAGGAAAAAGTTAACGACAGAGAGACAGACGGACGGACGGACGGACGACGGACAACACAGCATCCCATACAAATAAATTTCAACATCCAGTTGGTGGGGTGGTATTTTGATATTTAAGTTGTCCACGAGTGTGATTTAAATCATAGAAAACCCCTTCTTTAAGTTGTCGGGGATGAGTTGTGTCAAAAAGTATTAACCCATGATGCTAGCATCCAAAGGGTGGGTATATTTATATTTTATTTGTTATAGGTTGTCCGGGGTGTAGTCAGAAAACGTTTGGTTTGGGGGAGCGCACATGAGTGTGGGGTATATGCTGGTATTTAATTTTGTCCAGTGGGGTGTGAATCATAAACAAAACGTCAATAGGCTGCCCATGGGGGCGGTATTCAGACACAGGTGGGTGTAAACTATAGAAAACCCATTCCATAGGTTATCTTGGGTGGGGAGGTAGTGTCAAATGGATGTGTTTTTTTCTAAGACATTTTTTGTAATCGAGTTGTCTAGGGGTGCGTAATCAAAATAATGTTTTAGCCAAAGATCGGCACTCGTTGGACATTTCCGTAGAATTTACACCACATCATCATAACGAAATAAGCATCGAACATAATAACACATCACCACATATAAAGTCCACTGAAACGAAAATAATGTAAAATAAACCGACCACTACACATAAAGTTAAAATCAACTGCACATAATTGATGTTAAACTGCGTATATTAAAACAACAACATTGTTCGCTTCTGGAATAAACGAACATTATTGTCATTGATATTAAACATAATGACGAACCATCTACATATCAAGACATATGAACTGCATATACTGAAACATGCACCGAATATAATGAAAAATGCATTGCATATATGTATAGTGTCAGATGTATACGGAAAACACTGAACATAATGACGACAACTGCATATAATGTTTGTTTTCACCACTGCACATAAGGCATATGTACATGTAAATGGACCGAACATAAATACAAATGCTCAACATAAGACAGTCATGGCGTTCCATACTTTGATACTGAATGTTGTTCATGACATGAGGTTTTGACGCTAAAGGACTCGATTTGATTACGCTTTAGTGCTAACGTTTGTTTGACATCTTGGTGGTTTATCTGCATCTAAAACATTTCTTACATTTTGACTGTAACGTTACGTGATAAATAAAGATCTTAAACTTGTCCCGATTCCAAGGAAGACTAATAAAACTTGTTATGAATTATTAAAGAACTAGTTTCATCAATCGTATATGGAATGAAAAATCGTTTAAGATCCTGTATATATTAAAAGTAAATAAATAATCATTTATTGATGTTCAAAATGAAGTTTGTATATATAACACTAACATAATGCAAACACAGGAATCACTATATAAACAATATCGTGTGTTTTCATGTTTTGTTCCAGGTTATTCTTACAGAAAGGCAGTTTGTCATGAAATATTTAACTTCACAACCATCAATTTTATGATACAACGCTTTGAAGATTACTTTAAGTAATAAGAATAATACATTTACATAATGCTTTCAAAATAAACTGCAATCGTTAATATTATAATATTAAAGTATAATATTAACGATTGCAGTTTATTTTTAAAGCATTATGTTAACAAGTCATTATTTTTAAAAACAGACAGACGCCGAGAACGAGAGTTACCAGGAGAACTGAAAGAGAAGAAAGGCGAGAAGGTTGAACATGAGCCATCGCTGAACTTGCGAGCTGCCAAATATCCGAATATTAACATCAGTAAGTAGACAATACTTTAATACGAATTTAATAATTGTACATCACGTAGCGTAGCTTATTGACCTTGTCCTACTTTTTACTATTCTTTGGCTATTAGTTAGATGTACTATTAGCTGTGATTAAATGCCATATACACATTTCTTCCTTTTTTCAAACTCCACCCAAAAGTACTTCTAGATGTTATATAGTTGTCGAGAAAAATCAGGTTACCGTAGTCATTTGTGGCCTGCATGTTATACGCCTTTGAATCCGGTAATTGTCGTCGGTCCAGACCCCAAAACGTATGAAAAGAGAAATTTGAAAATAGTCGAAAACGATAATTACAAAATATATTGTAGTCTCGGTTTGATTGAGACTGTTCATGAACGGTAGTGAAAAGTGCTTGCTACCGTTCACGCCCTCTAGTCCCGGGTAAGCAGAACTCAATATTTAAAAAGTCAATAGTACAGAAATTTGAGCCATCCCGAAGATGGTATGCATATGACGGTGAACTTGGAACCTTCAATGAGGTATTTTCACACCTTTTCAGCGGCTTATGGTCCCAGTTTCTAACAAAACACTTTGCCCTAAACGAGAAAACAATGGACGAAAAAAATAAAATGGAATATATTTGGAAGCAGAGGTTATGAAGCCTACCTATCACAGGTAACTGTCAAAATACCAAATTAAAAAGCAGGCAAAATATCTTAAGGGTGATTAAACAATACTCAGAATCTTTAAAGACTGGAGTATTGGAACCACCTATTCAAAATTCAAGTAAGAAAACAAAAGTATTTAAGAATGTACCACCGATATCTATAAATATCGATATTAGCAATCTCCATAGATCGGATTGAATCACAGTTCTGATTGCAACAACGGGAAACGTTGTATCGCCGCCACACGGCATAGGCAACGCTCCCTAAGTTATCCATCCCACGACTCACCAGTGCTAATACATGCACGTCTAAACCAATAGAAGGTAATCGAGTCTGGCCGTGACCTTCTTAATACATTTAGTTGGTAATGGTTCAAGACTTTTAATTATTTTCAAATGTAAATGTTTTCTTACTCAATGTGTTACATGTAGCAACTATCTCATCTTCTACCTGTATAACTTGTATACAGCTTACTCGTTTACTCTTCGAGTAGCTATATTTCAAAACAACGAAAAACAACACTATAGCAGCATACGTACATTTATCTTTAGTTTGTTTATGATACTTTGTACTATACTGTTTAGCCATGTACATTTCTGTAACTCATTGTATTGAAAGGGCCGTAACTAATGTGGATAGAACTTGTGGCCCGAGCACTTTGCATAATTATATGGCAATAAGCCATGTTTAAATCATTTGCTAACTTAATTCTCCAGTCACTTGCCCATCACTTTTGAAACCTCAAAAACATGTAGATGAGTATAATACAATATAACCAACGACTGATCACTGTCTTGATCTACAATATACAATTCATTTTGTTTAGGATTTTATTTAGCAATGTTTCTAAATCATATGCATAGACAGATATATCTGGATGAGTACTGGTTGACTGTCCTCCTTGAATGCTACTTTTCCTGTCCGATCTTTTTATATTTATTTTTGTGCCAAAGTACATTACTTGTATGATTACTTTATACGCTTCCTTGATTCTGATATAGGTTTTAATAAGCTCTGTTTCGTAGACATTCACTCTTCAAATTTCATACAAACATCTCTTTCGGATAAATCTCGACCGAAAGCAGGTCACAACAGCTGTTAGTGACTTACTTGTCGTACCTGTTACAATCGGTTTCGTTATTGTTTTCCTTATTCCAATTCATTGATTACCTCCCCTATTCAAATTTAGTAACAGATTATCTAATGAATACTATACATTTCGTCCCAAAGTCGGTAATCGAGACTGAATTTGACCTACCGTTCACAGTTCATAGATTCTTGTTATTTTTCGTTGTTTGATCATCAGTGGCACCTTCAAATAGACTCTTATTATCGGTATATTCCATTTTCAAAAGCGGCGATAAATATATTGGTTATAATTATCGACCCTATTGCATTACGCTATGCCATTTACGAGTTGTTTAAAACAATAATATTAAAACATATTTTTCATTTGTTGAATCAACATAAAATGTCACCTACATTGGTATATGGATATTTATTATATACTCACAGTGAAATGATGGATTTTATGATTAAAATAAAACCTTATATTTTCATTGTATATATTGTCACGGTTTATATTTTCACTGCCTGAAACAATTGGAACTACTTTTTTCAAAATAAGGGAGGTTGCGCAACTATGATAGTCTTGTTAAGCAAAATACAAAAACATTTATTCTCCTTTGTTTGTATATTAATCTAGAGTAATTTAAATCTTTACAATGAATGGAAATTAAGCATTTATTGATTATCGAACTGTCATCTGCTGAAAAAGCTCAAAACAACAAAATGGAAAGCTTTGAGATAAGCAAACTTGAAATTGAATATGATTCTGAAGGAGAGCATTTCCTAAATGATGTAGACTTTTCATTAATTAACGGTAGCAATACTAATGTCCATTTATTTAAGACATCGATTTGCTTATATTAAAAAACGGATATTAAACATGTATTCACATACCTTTCAATCACAGTTGCAATATCTCAAGGGTTTCCATGAAAACAAATGAAGGTTTTATTTTCGTTTAATTAGTTATCGCAAGAAACCGAAAAGTTTGTGGGGATATTTGAATGAGAACCTTCACACTGTCATTCTGTCCGTCAGCACATCCGTCAGTCACACTTTTAGTTTCCGGATCCTGACGTCAACAACGATGAAAGTATTTGCGGAACTTCCTCCTGATATCAAGCTAGTGTTCACAAAAAACGTCCAATGTTTCTTATTGAAACGTGGCACATACATATATGTTACACATATATATATACATACAGCGCTAATGGTATTTTGGTGACTATTGTGTGAGAGTGTAATACAGCTATGGTATAAATACAATAATACACTAGTGTAATAAGATCTGGCTTTTCTCCGTGGTGAATCTTTGTATAGGTACAGGATGTCATAATCATGTAATATGAATCCTCTATCGTATCAATTTACGCTATGGTTGTCGTTACTTGACGGAAATGCCCGAAGATATCCGACGCGTTCAAAAGTAAAGCCTTAGTATCACCCGATTTCCGAAATCAATCATTTTAGGTTCACTAGTTGGCCGAGTGGGCTAAGGCGTTTGCTATTGGGCGAGGCACAGTTGTCGATGTTGGTTTTTAGGGCTTTGGGTTCGATTCCGTTGGTAAGTGGTTGGTACAAAATACTCTCCACACACAGTATATTACGCAGTCATGTTCATGTCGATGAAGACAAGTATGTGTTAGGTATATATCTGGTAGAGTTCTAAAACTTGCACACAACAATTGTAAAAAATATATAATAATAACACAAGACGAGCATTATATCAATCGACATTCATTAGTAACTAAATTTTGATATATTATTTTACATCACTATGAGTAATTGTATAATAGTAATTTAAGTTACATTATTAGAATAGACACCATGCTATGAGTATCTGCATTATGGTATTTTACGTTTCATTATTAGAACAACACAGCAATAGTATTACAGTATGTTACATTATTAGTACAGCCACCATGCTATGAGTAATTGCATTGTGGTAGTTATTCATTATTAGAACAACACAGCGATAGTTGTACTTGAAATATGGTATTTTACGTTACATTTATTAATACATGCATTAGTACAGAAACATCTATATGAGTCATTGCAGCATCATGGTACTTTATCTTACAACATTACAAAAGAAACGGTAAACGACGTTGCGCTGCAAACCTTCTCGTCTCTCACCGTTGCGTTTTCGAATCATACTGGGAGCTCGATAAGATAATAGCTAGGTTGTGTATACTTAAAATCGATTTAAGCTAACCAGTGGGCCATATTGCCTACTGACCGTCTAAGTCGGTATTTCTGCATACATCACCCTTTCTGTTGGGTATTGTATTTTTAATTGTATAGTTAATTTTCTCTTTGTTTGTGGTACAGTGCGGATCTACAGTGCTATTGCGTTTGGGTGCTGTGATTTCTATTGGACCATTTTTCTCTTTGATATGATGTTTATTTAGATAAATCCAATGGGTCATAAGAACCTCGAGGATACAACAAATACTTGTATAAATTTGCTCTTTTTTAAAGAAACTGTTACCTGGTCTCCTTTTTATATAAGTAGGTTTCATACTATATAAGTTTCTTATTAAACGTTTCATATGCGAATTAAACAAAATATGCACATCTAATGTATGTTTTACTTAATTATATGAAAACATGTTTAAGGTCAAACAATATTTTGGATTAATACAACGAGGTGCTAATTGTAATGTTTTATAAATACTTCAAGAGTGTCGTTGTACCTTTAATCACTTTACGGTTAGTTAGTTATGGAGCGGACACTATAGGCATATAAAACGTGAGCAAACTTCAGAGTGACATTGACCACGGGTGTTGGTTTTCGCGCATCGTTTTGCTGAGATATATAAAAGTTATTTTGAAATACTTTCATGCATGCAATAGTATGGAACAGACACGAAACAAAATCCAAACTCTATAGATACAATGCAAACGGCTTTTCCCAGCCAGGCCAAACCTCACAACTGATGCGTCAACTTGATGAGATGAGGAAATGTGCCTAGCTATTTTAAAATTCCTCCATGCATTATTCAACAGTTATAGAGTGGACACGAGATGGAACTTACTATAGGCATATCATAGAGAATGGCATTCAGAGTGACCTTGTCCTTGAAGTTACTGCAGTTCAATAACATAATTTAAAATGACAATTTATCATATGGAAAAATATTTTTAAAGCCTTACACATAATGATCGGTGTCCAGGGTAACGTTATGGTTCACATTTAGTGATCACGGTATTCTTTACAGATTAATACAGGTGTAACATCTAAATCTTTCTCCACCAAGTTGAAAGTTTCCCCGTGGTAAGAATTGGCTAGCTGATTTCCCCCAACCAATATTTTATTTAAAAACAATCTATTTCCTTTTAAAAAGAAAAGTTTTTGTTTTCTTAGATCTGCTCAGAATATTATGCGTACAATATTGTTATTTTTAAATACAACACGTGCAGTGTTTTTAACACATAAAATAAAATAAAATTGATATAATTTATGTTGCATTAGCCTGTTCGCTCTCCCTTGATGGAAAATACTGAGGTATATAGAGTGCGAAAGTTGGGTGTGGAAAGTGAGAATGGGGAAGAATTGGCTAGCTGAACAGAAATGCATTTCCTATACGTTGGATTGTTTCCACTCTCACTATATAAAAGATTGAGGAATATAAGACTATAACAAGCAATGTTTTACGCAAACGTAAAATAGCTGCCGAGAGACAAGAAGTTAACATAATAATATATCAAGTCACGGGTGTTAAAACAATTTTGAAAAAAATAAATGTTGTCACGGAGACATAAACACGCCACGACCGTTTTTTCTTACATTCTTCCCGTTTTTTACCATCAGTTCTTCCTACCAAGCATTTTGAATCAATGTGGGCGACCTCGCTTCTTTTTGTTCAAAAACCTTGACATTGCCTTACATATTGATTACAATTACCTTTAACACGACGTGCTAGAAGTACACATCACCACAGAAATACAATTATTCACGTGTGCGTTAGAGTGTACATTACAACACATATAAACTGTTCACTGTTACCATGTGTAATTATAAGATTGCGTTATCAAAGTGAAAAATCTAAAGAAATAATATAAACCAATGAAAATTAAAAAAAAAGAAAAAAAGAAAAGCGAATTCAGCAGGCTTGAACCTTACCTTCCTGGGCACTAACACGGCGCATCAACCAACTGCACTATTGAGGCTTGTGAATGTTTCGTCGCTAATATACATATAATAGTAATGATTACATGCTACATTTCAGTAGACTGGTTTACGAAAATGTCATTTCAGCAAGTGAAATGGTAACCATTCAACATTACAAAATATGTGTTTATACCATTCAAGTTTTTCAGACGAGTTCTCTAGGTATTGAAGTTGTGAAGCATGCTTATTGCCACTTACATGAGTCACAGTCTGTTAACCATAGACATATATAAAACCCATATAAGAGTCAGCTGCTGAATCAATAATGTTGAAGGAAGCAGTGTGAAAGGTGGGAGTGGGGAATTGACTAGCTTGGCAATTGGAAATTCTCCCCTCCCCCCAACCACCCACAACACTGCATCTATAAAAAATATGTCTTAGTTCTATATTTCTCAATCTCTTCCGTGGTGAGAGGGAACAGCCTAACGTATATCAAATGGGATAGGGTGGGGGAAAGAATCGGCTAACCAATTATTTCCCCAAACAATGCATCTTCAAAATTGTTTTTTGTTTTCTATTCTTCAATCACTTCCATAGGGGTAAAGGGAACAGTCTGTAACAGTCTAAAACAGAATCCAAACTCTATAGACACAATACAATCGGCTTTTACCAGGCAGGCCCAATCCCAAAACTGGCGCGTCAACTCATAATTCATTTTACGCATATTCAATCACTGGTATTTTAAGAAAACTTGAATAAACCTATACTTCAAATCGGCACATATACATTATTATATGGCCTGAGCACCTGTATTGAGTTTTGATAACGGTTTGTGCCGGTTTTTGGCGGGTTGGTTTCTTTAAGTATTTAACTTATGTTTTATATACTACAGTGTCATAGTAGTAACGTAAGTGTCTACTAGATCATTCTCTAACTCACCAGTTTCAAAAGTACAACCATTTTTAACAATGCTAATGAATGTCAGATACAATTGTAACATTTGTACAATTCGCCTTTACTTAGAGCCATAGTTCGGTTTATTGAAACGTTCATGCACATGCACAGCCACACTTTTTTACCAATGTTATGGTAGACATACGCTAACGACATCTGGTATCAGATATTGTATGCTAAAGTTATGCGTTAACAAGTGTCATGCTTTCTTAATGGAAGACAACAACTCTGTAAAGCAAACTATTGCTCATTGTAAAATCACTCAAGAGCTTTTATCAGCAAGCATTTAAACCACATTTTGTTCACAAACAATCTCATACAGTTTGGTGATAGTCAGTTTCCGCATACGAGATTAATTGAGCAAACATTTGTTAAGGAAACTTTTTTTTTCTCATTGCCAAACGTGTTCAGTATCTTATTGAAAATAGATATTTTAATAAAATGTGGGTGAAATAATAATAATAATAATAATAATAAAAAAATAAGAAACACACAACATTATAGTGTTTACGTGCTAAATCATAGTGTTGCTCTTTTTAAAATAAAAATCTGCATTATGTAACGGAATAATATTTTGCAGCCTTGATCAAGATATTGTAAAAAAGTTTTTAGCGAAAAAATACATATTACTGTATTTGTAGTCCATTAGTACTTTAAAATCACACTAACTATAGTGTTCAGGTATACTTAAATTCATGTATTTTTTCCTCAATCGACCAGTCGTAATTGTAAAGGTACAATTTGAATTATATTAGAATTATATTTTGTAAATTGTAGTAAATCCATTCAATATCGCCCTAACATGCAGTCAATTCGAACGATCTTTAATATGATACATATTTTTTTAGTAAATATAAATGGGTAACAATACATACAGGTGCTATATTGCTGAGGTGTGTATTGATACAATTGTCTGATAATGTCTACATTTAACTTCGTTTTAAGACTTTTTAAACTCGTCAAACAAAAGTTATAATGCGTAAATTGTAGATCAATGTCCGCTATATTTATAAATATAAGTCATTGTTATGTTGAGAAGTCCATGTCAGGAACCTTTTTTCACGGGTACACGTTGCAAATTTGAAATTAAACTATTATAACTGTAGGTCTGATTAAATTATATCAATCCGACTGTAAATAAAAGGACTTTTCTCTTCATAAAAAGGCAATGAAACGCTCTTGGAATTATCTGTAAATGTTTGGTAATATACTGAGTTGCAAAAGAAAGTGTACACAACTCAGTTGCAAAAGAAAGTGTGCAAGGAGACTTTTTGTAGAATTAGTTGGTACCAACATTTTTATCATTCTATTGCAAATATCGTGTTGTCATTTGCTTTTCAATAGGTTTAATCATTAAGGGATTGTCTCTTAATAAAGAGGATAGAGAGTAAAGTAAAATGTTCATAAGTGTCACTTTCTTTTGCAACATAATATAACTTATAAAACATTAAACAAATATGTGCATAACGATATCTAGTAAGTCTACCTGCATTTCTAAATAAGGAATATGGGATATGAAATATCGAGTACAATGTAATATATAGGTCAAGTTCGATAACCAGCCATATTGCCATATTGCATCCATCAAGCCGGATTTATGTCCCTGTATGATTTTTGCGGTTCCCGCTCGCTCAATTAATTTTAACATTTATAATCCACTCTTGTAGAAACATGGGGACAATGTTTCTGACCATACCTTTTCGATAACCAGCCTGATCGCACCTATAATGCCAGTGTTATGACCCTTGGATTGTTATTATTTCCTGACTGTTGCGGCAATACCTTTATTATTTATAATTCAGTATTGGTCAAACGTTATGACAATTTTCATGGCTATAATATACAGACCTAAGTAAACAACCAGCCATATCGCACATACAATGAATGAATTATAGCTCTTGGATGTTTAGAATCGACGATTTCTTTCGGTTACCACTCAACATTTATAATGCAATCTTGATGAATCTTAGGGATAATGTTTATGGATATAATATCTTGTTGAGGGTTTTTATTACATATAAACTTTTTTTACTTTGGCGATTCCTATCAGACGGTGGACATTACTTCTCTGAATTCGCTTGTTTTTAATAAAACTACATGACGTTATTCTGGTAGGAAAATAAATATAATGCACAATGAATAGAATGCCTTAAGTACCTGTATAACATAAAGTAGTTGTATGCATATCGGATAAGGTTGTGATTGGGTAACTTGATATTACACATCATGAAGGTAGATAAACAACAAGATCATCAATTAAGAGGCTGATAACATGAACGGTTGCATTACGTTAATGCGTAAATAATCATAGAATACGTTATAGTTGCCGACGGCAACTCACAACGTGTCAATGGTGTGCAAGATCAATAATTAGTCATGGTATCCGGTTCAGAGCAACTGGACATTCTAATGTTTAGTTTGGAAACTATGTTCAATCGGCATTTTGATAAAAAACCCACCAAAAACAACCACCTCGTGTTGGCACCTATATTACAGGTCATTTACCCAAACGTAGGTATAACAGTCGAGCAGGAAATGTAAATATTCACAGAACAAAACCAACCAAAAACAGGCACATTCAAAGTTGACGTAGTGTATGACTGTATGCAAGATGTTAATGTTTTATAAATTAAAATAACAAAACTGTCAAATTTCGAATGCAAGGCGTTATACCAGATAAAACCCATTGTATATGTCCATAATGAAATGCATACTTTCCTATGACAAACAATAGTTTTGGCATTTCAAAGTACACGTATTTAAATAATCAATTTGCGTCACAAAAGTGTCTGAATCTATAATCAGTTTTACGCTTATCACCTTGTGGTTCGACCTATTAAAAGAAAAATGCGATTACATATGTTTAAACCATACAATTAGTTGATATCTCATAATTAAAATCACGATGTCGATGGATAGTTATACTTGTTTATTAAAACGTTAATACAGTGCGTTTTGTATTTATATTTAACTAACTTATTTTCATGATGGACAGTTATTTTACACTCTGCTTAAATATTACAATTTTCCTTGGCAGTGTATGAGATTGCTATAATTTTCGAATATTGCAAGAACAACTAAGAACAGACCAATTGTTTCAATAGCAAATGGTTTTACATATACTAATAGCTATATATAAGGATTGCGGGCGTGTATCTAAAGCAAATGGGAGGGTGTTCCCTTTATTTACTATCAAATTCGCTGTTTTAGTGATACACGTGTATTTGCATCGACTTTTATCCTACCATGGGCCTGAGTGGTATTGCTTGAGTGATATACATGTATTGACACCACCTTGTATCCTATAATGGGCCTGAACGATATTCTTTACCTAGGGGTATTGTTTTGGGGATATACATGTATTGGTATCACCTTTTATCCTACCATGGGCCTGAGTGGTCTTATGTTCGTGATATACATGTATTGATACCATATTTTATCCTATCTTGGGCCTGAGCGGTATTGTTTTGGTGATATAAACGTTTTGGTACCATCTTATATCCAAACATGGGCATGATCGGTTTTTGGTTTTGGTGATATACATGTAATAGTACCACCTTTTATCATACCTTGGGCCTGAGCGGTATTGTGTTGGTGATATACATGTATTGGTACCACCGTTTATTCTATCGTGGGCCTGAGCGATATTTTCCTAGTGATATATATGAATTGGTGCCACATGTTATCCTAGCATGGACCTGAACTGTATTGTTGCAGTAATATACATGTATTGGCACATCCTTTTATACTATCATTGGCCTGAGTGGTATTGTTTTTGTCCTACCAAAGAATTCTTTTTATGATGCCAGATGTGGACACACGACAATCTTAATTCGTTTAAACTTGAAATATTACAACAGAGACTACTACTCTCAGCATATTTCCAGTCAATGTTGAACGCAGATTAAGGCTCATAAACACATTCCAGCTAATTAGGAGCCGCTCCAGTGAGAGTGGAAACATGCATAGTATATGCAATCCGGGAACCTGCCCTACTGGTACTAACAAATTGATTCCATAGCTATGGTTCTTCAACGTGCTCGCTCGTAGGATAGACTCCGATATACGGGACCGCCCAAACGAGGCTAAGGGAAGGTGTCTTGCCCAAGAAGAAACCGACGAAACTCAGTTGCGCCAGAGGCTTGAACTATTATCCTAGAATTTCAAGTCCACCGTTCTAACCACTGCATGGGCAACGCCATTCCACTAATTATTATTTTCTGCAGAATTTAAATATTTGATAATTTCTCATAATGATTAAGGTCCCTCTCACCTACCCAAAATGAAAAAATAAGTACATTTAGTTTTATATGTGATTTTGTTGGGGTTTGTGCATGTTTTGCATATCGTTTTAAGCGTCTTCGAACGAAGATTTAGAAAATAATAATGTTTCGCAACATTTATATTATTATTATTAATATTTTGTAAAAATGTAACCGTAATTTAGGCATCATACGACGGAATCTCAAGTTACTTCAAAATGAAAAATAAACGAAAATTCATGATGAAAATAATTCTGTTTTGGTATACTGAAGGCTGTGCCTAGCCGAAAATCCCATGCCAACTAATATAACGTTCCGTATTTTGACCTCGAAAGTGACCTCGTAATGAGCTGCATGACGCCATTCTCTGCCCCAGACAGTGGTGATGCATATTAACCAAATACACGCGTTTAAGTGAGGTTTCTAAGAAAGATGAACATGCAATATATCATCCTTGTTATATTTAACCTGACCGTCAATACTGTTCTTTGATCGGACATTTGATGTCGCTTTATTTATAGGTTCGCCGACGTTTGTTTACAATAATTTTCACTCTGTGAATAATTTCTCAAACTCATCGAGTGAAAAGGGGAGTTTTTCTCAATTTTAATAAAGTTTTCAATTTCCGTGTTTATTTAAGATCATACGCATCCTAATTTTGTATAAATATTACACAGTTACTACATCTTTTAATATTTTCACATTGATGACGTGCACCTGCAACGTGGGACCTTCTTTTTCGGTTATAATTTCCGGTGTATGTTATTTGGCACTTCCGAAATCGCGAAAAAGATGATAATATTGCAATTTTCTTCTGGATATGGACGATTACTATACCTGAGATTCCGTCGTATGATAGATTCCGTCGTATGATGCCCAAATTACGATTACATTTTTACAAAATATTAATTATAATAAAAAAAATCGTGCAAAAACATTATAATTTGCAAAATCTTCGTTCGAAGACGCTTAAAACGATATGCAAAACATGCACAAACTCCAACAAAATCACATATAAAACTAAATTTACTTTTTTTTCATTTTGGGCTTGTGAGAGGAACCTTAACAAGAAAAGTCATAGTATACAATATATACTATGACGACGAGCGGCAATAAGAATGAAAATTGTAGAATATATTTGTTTTAATTCATTGCATTGGAATTAGAGCATCATGTGTGGTTTGTTTGTGTAAAATTAATAGCGATTTCTATTTGGTGTAGCAATGGCATGAAACAAAATGGAAAAGCAAAATAAAGATAAAAAGTTTTTTATTTGAAACTAAACGTCCAATTTAAGTGCCTTGCTATAACCAAGGAAGTGCTATATTTGCTATTTTTATATAAAGCAAAGACTGGAGGAGCTGGACAAAAAGGACCTTCATTAAAACCGACAATTCGCTATAGGTGATTTCGGCTATAAATATGTATTCCGGCTATATGTATTCTTTTGACTATAAATAATATTTTTAAAGCACAATTATATAAAAACACACTCTGAATATGTATGAATAATTACAATTTACATGCGGTAATAATATGATGAATGACTATCAAATGTACATATTTTTAAGTTCATGCTGTACAAAAACAACATTACTGATGTGGGGAAAAATATTTGTATGTACAACTCAGTGTGTCAGGTCCCTGCCAAGACTTGAACTTGAATCTCTTTTCTCGAAAGAAAAGCGTGTTTCCTCACACTACAGAGATCGCCCAGACATCACAAAAAGAGTGTACAAAACTAAGCGAAATTAATAATGATGTAGATCAAAAGAATGTCAAACTTAAACTAGAAATTGTTATTGTCCATGGGACAAAAACGTATGGCTCCCCCACTCGCCCGAACAGACATAATTGACGACTCTATGTCCACCGTTCTCATTGATCTGAGATCGTTTTGATATTCAATATCCCTGTGACTGTATCTACTATCTGTATCAGTGACATTTACTGGTCAACCATCCTTCCAAGTTTGAGGACCCTAGGTCCAACCATTCTCTAGTTATTGATTGGACATTGTTTTGTTATTGATCGGGGATCGTTTTGATATCAATTGGGGTCATGTTCTGGTCATGACCAACCATCCTTCCAAGTTTGAGGACCCTAGGTCCAACCATTCTCTAGTTATTGATTGGACATCGTTGACCTTTGACCTAGTGACCCCAAAATCAATAGGGGTCATATGCTGGTCATGACCAACCATCCTTACAAGTTTGAGAACCCTAGGTCCAACCATTCTCTAGTTATTGATCAGACATCGTTTGATAGTCAATGTCACCGCGACCTTGACCTTTGACCTAGTGAACATCGATTTTAAAGTCAATGTTACCACGATCTTGACCTTTACCTAGTGACCCCAAAATCAATAGATCTAACCATTGTGTAGTTATTGATCGGATATCGTTTTGATAGTCTGTCACTGTGACCTTGACCTTTGATCTAGTGACCCCAAAATCAATACGGGTCATCTACTGGTCATGACCAACCATCCCTCCAAGTTTGAGGACCCTAGGTCCAACTTTTGTGTAGTTATTGATCGGATATCATTAAGATAGTCAATGTCATCGCGACCTTGACCTTTGACCTAGTGACCCCAAAATCAATAGGGGTTATCTACTGGTCATGACCAACCATCCTTCCAAGTTTGAAGACCCTAGGTCCAACCATTCTCTAGTTATTGATCGGAATCGTTTTGATAGTCAATGTCACCGCGACCTTGACCTTTGACCTAGTGACCCCAAAATCAATAGGGGTCATCTAATGGTCATGATCAACCATTTGTTTGAGGACCCTAGGTCCAACCATTCTCTAGTAATTGATCGGACATCGTTTGTGACACAGTCAGCACAAAATCAATATGGCTCCCCTCCACACTTTGTGTGGGGGAGCCATAACTATCACAGAAGGTTATTAATACCCTTGCAAACGCATACCCCATGACTTCATGTATATGCGCAGTTCCACTTCATACTGATGCTTCTCACAATGTTTGGGGTATGACAGAGGTCACAGTGACCTTATTTTGGTATGCGACACACCGCTATCCCAAGATGTATCAACATACCAAGTTTGGTATTTCTAAGTGTTATTGTATTGAAAATATGGTCCGGACAAGCATTTTCTATGACAGAGGTAACAGTTCAAGGCCACAATTACCTTATTCTGGTACGCGACACATCGCTATCCCAAGATGTATCTAAATACCAAGTTTGGTATCTCTAAGACTTAGTGTTATAGTATTGAAAATATATTCTGGACAAGCATTTTCTATGACAAAGGTCACAGGTCAAGGTCACAGTGGCCTTATTTTGGTATGCGACACACAGCTATCCCAAGATGTATCCACATACCAAGTTTGGTATCTCTAAGTGTTATAGTATTGAAAATACGGTGCAGACAAGAGGTGAAAGAGTCTGTGGATGCTCTACTGGCTAAATGTGCAGGGGACCATAACACATTTTCAACATTCATTCAACCGGCACATGGCAATGATATAGGTCACTATTTGTTGAATGCCAGCCACAGTAGCAGGAGAACTAGTCTGTACAAAGTTAGTGTATTACAGGGTTCCCACAGTTTTTTGAGAACAAAACTATCCCAAGAGAGTTTTTTTCAGGTTTTCCCACTGCTTTCAAGGACAATTTATACCAGTGTTTGTCCGACACCGTTGTTGCAAAAACGTTAAATTGTTCACAGTACTAATATGTGACACCACACAAGATGTTAGTTTATTTTTTTTGACAAGTATTGACTTTAACCCGCTGTTTTTTTAGGCTGTTCTCCCTCCTATGAAGGAAATTTAGTGTTGACATTTAACTTGTTCTCAGACGACATGCTTTATCGATTCAAATTATTAGACGCTTGCATATACGACGGAGCATTTTGAGTTTTATTTGAAAATACTCGGCTAAAATTGTAACATATTTTATGAGTCAACCGGTGAGGTAACGAATTTGTACGACAGCGATCGAAAACAAAAGTACAATTTGGGGTTCACATTTCATTGATCAGAGCATTAACACATCTTAACGATTGTTCACGAATACCAATGGTTAATTTTTATGGGCTTACTAGGCCATTCGCCAAATCGCCATAGGCGAAAAGTAACCTGAACTGGCGAATGAAAACCGTAAGAAATACACACCAAATTCGCCAGACATCGGCGAATCCAAATTTCCGACCGATTTTGTCTAAAAGATCTCGGAAAATCCCGAATTCTAATTTACAAAGTCTTTCACTGTTTATAGGCCACTATCCCACTGAGTGTTTTAGCTAATTAGTGACAATCAATTTAGATCGATAAACTAATTATGTCAGCGTTTATTGAAAACCACTGTCAAATTGTCGGTGCGATAAGACTCCGCCCACTGTTACGCCTCTTGCTGTCAATCAACTGGTTTGTGTCCCCGCGCTCAACAGTATCTGTCATATAAAGTTGTGACATTATTCACAGATTTAACTGCGTGATCGAGCCAGGTAAAACATCAAATAATGTGGCGCCCTCTAGCGGCCAAAATGGCTGATCAAAACAGAAAATTTGAAAATGTTTGCTTACGAATTAGCCAGAGATACTCAGCCTGTCTGTGTTTTTGAACTTTACGATCACTGATAAGTGTTAAAGGAACACATGGCAATCTTGAGTTTTCAAAAACTAGCAGCATCCCGTTAGTTTTTCTACATAAATTGCATTTGTTCAATCATTAATGTTAATTATAAGAATTGTATTAAGCCATTTGTTTTTTTTTATATTATTGCACCAGTAATATATTAAAACTTATAGTATAATAAGACGAAATAGGAATACTTTAAATTTTATTTATTTAAATGTAACCAGGGTAAAAGTAAAAATGATACTGGATATATAAATTGTGACACCCATTTCAAATACTGCAAGATTGCCATGTGTCCCTTTAAGTGCCTACTAATTAGTTGTACACACGGTAGCGTAAACTGGAACAATGGCAAGTGTGAACCGGTGTTTAATCGGCTGTTTCTGAATTGGGTTCATTTTATGGTTGATTGTTCAATCAACATGAAACAATACAAAAGGTGCGATTACTCAAAATATTGGTGTATGTAGCATTTCTGAATTTGCAGCGCGATCTTTCTAGATTCTTTGGAACTCGTGTTAGTTGAACTTGTATATGCCTCAGTTTAGCCTTACATTTTTTTAAATGTATTGCTATTTATTTTATATCTCTGCATGTTAGCATACTGAAATGCATTTAATGAAAATACTAAATGGTGACAAGAGTCTGCATTTTTGTATTTTCTTATGATATGCATTCATTCTGTCCTTTTTTAAATTTTAGTCTTTACAATTTTTAAAAATTAAAATTACAATAAATTAAATACAATTTTTAAAAAAGTTCTGAACTTTTTCCCGGTATGGGAAGCATGATATTATGTCCTTTAATGGGGCATAACACCGCCAAAAGTCATTGAACTGGAACACATCAATGACATGCACAACTACACATGGCACTAATCATCACTGCCATTGTATCAAGACACAGAAATGTGACAATGTTTGTGTATTAAAACTTTAAAGAACTTAATTTCATTAACCAGTACACAACAATGGCAGTGCAACTAGGCTTGGTATAGTTCTATGACATAAAACGTCACAGAAGAGAGCTACAGATAAGCAAGGTATTTGCATAAATTCCCAGTTAAAACTCGCTAAATTAGGCTAAATACACAATTAAATTTCTTTATTGGTGCGTACCAAATGCAATTATGTTTAACAAATTAATTACGCAAAATAACCGTTTTTGTCAGCATATCATATTTTATCCATTACCGTGAAGATGGCCAATATCAAACGGAATGCATCGCCGTTTCCAGTCAATTCTCAAATAAGCGAGCCATTGAGATTAGCTAAATGTGACTGGTTATCAAGTTTATTTTTTTCACTCGAAAGTAAATCCTTTAGGATCAAAAATGTTGTATTCAGTCTATTTTTAATTATTCGGCATCACCGAAGCACTTAACTTTATCTGTACGTCAACATGGCTAAAAGAGGAGCAGGTGTTTGAACTCAGTGCAAGAATATTCATTATCGCTAAATATTAATAACTAACTCAGAACACAATAATAACTAACGTTGCGACGTTGAGTCGTGACGTCAATAAAGTGTTGCTGACGTCAACATCATCAGCCGACAACGTTCAATAAAGCGAATATTTGTTTGCAAAAACGTAATTTAAAATGTAATAAATAGATTATTTAACTGCTGAGATCGACTATGGGTAATCCTTTACTTGATGGTAGACGTGCTTTGTTTTTTTTACTTACTCGCATGCGCTCGTTCGTGAAAAAAACTACACGCCTACCTCTTGTGAAGGATTTCCCTATAATCGATCCCAGCAGTTAAATAATCTCTATACAATTCATATAGGGCCCTGGTTTTGTATCACTGCTTAACACAGAAGTTCAGAGAGATATTGCACAGGGTATAGTTCTCCCTGTACACTGGACAGACTACTTTACATCCCTCCGAAGGATGACCTATATTCACAGTACCATGCCCAAGTAAGATACTGCGGGAGTTTGTTTGAAAAATCTGGGATGTGACCCCACTGGAAATCATACACGTGATTTCTGGGACTCGAGTCAAGTATGTTTAACACTTGGCGACCGCAGGGTTAAGTTTCCAAAATTATATGGCAACAAAAGAACACAAGATAAATATGTCTGGAAGTCTCCTGAAACATGAGTCATACACAAATATCCTAGACACATTCGGTATACACAGGGTCTGAATGACACAGACTACCACAACAGCCATGGTTCTCACGTCTCCGTCTAGGTATTCTTCTTTTAGTTTAGATACTACAGATTACCACATATGCAAACGACGACTAGAATCGTCAGGGGATGTTTATGCTCACACAACCTTCCAATTGTTCACTCGATTTTTTAAACATGCAGAATGAATAACAAATACGTAGTCTAGATCATCTGCGACGCTTGCTTGTTTACAAAATTATCAGGCGTCGAACATGATCAAGACTAATTTCATGTAGATCAATCCGTGACAACACAAAACATTCATAAACTGAAAATGTGTGCTAACTTTATTGACACGTATGACAGTGGAGAGTGTAAACTTGCACATATTCTACTTACGATAAATTGTTTCGTCCTAACTGGAGCACTCTTGCTGCACAAAAGAAAACAAAATGGAGGAATGGCCGGATCAAAACGGAAATGGATTGCTATGACGTCAGGCTGTTCCAGTAACACATTACTTTCATGAAACGCCTCCCGAGTATTGGCGATCTGGACAGTGAGGTCTTAATCAACTTTATACTCACTATAAAAACCATATACATCTATATAAATCTTCCTTGGAATTTTATTAGAACAAAATGTATTTCACATCGATTCAAAAACATATACAGAAAATGGAATTCGCAATTAACCATCTCCATACACGAGGGGTACAGCAAATTCACGCTTCACTGTGCACTATATGCAGTATATGGAATCTCGAAATAGGTCAAACTCCATCACAGTATTAGAGCGTTCTAATGGTTTCCATACACAGTAATAGTTATCTGAATTTCTATATTCATGAATAATAACGCTCTATGAAAACAAATTGGTATAATCCTAAGTGTTGGGTACATTAGGTAATTACAGAATATAATTAAGAATACAAAGTAGTTCATACTGCCGTGTTTTCATTCCTATATGTAAATCTGTATATGATGCCAGATAAGTTAAGGGGACACAAGGCAATCTTCTAAACTTTAATGAAGAAGAAGAAGAAGAAGAAGAAGAAGAAGAAGAAGAAGAAGAAGAAGAAGAAGAAGAAGAAGAAGAAGAAGAAGAAGAAGAAGAAATTTTATTAACTTAAATTATTACATAGTTTTCATCATATAAACATGATAAATCATACATTTTACAAATATAATTTGACCACAATAACAAGATTAGTACAGGTTCATTAATTTATGCATTAATATGAAGGGGGGGGGGGGGGGGGAAAGAAGTAAAAAAGGAGATATATCATGGAGAAAAGAAATATATATATATATAGGAATCAAAATCTATTATCTAATAGGGTACAATAGAACAATTGTATTATAGTGAGGATGAACGAGATTATAAGTTATTTATCATGGTACGTCTTAAAGAGAAGGCTTCTGAGATGTATTTGCTAAAATTGATAGCATATTTTGCGCTTTCATACACGTGTTTTATAATAACGTTATCAGTATTGACCGCTCTTAGCCAGTATTTAATGATACTAACATGTCTATTTATATATAACGGATAACGGCCCAATTCCCCGTATACCCCAGCAGTACTTGTCGATAATTTTACACCAAGAACTCGTTTACAATACTTTAAGTGAATTCTTTCAATTTCCTTGGATTTAGTAAAACACCACACTTGACTGCCGTAATTAAGAATAGAACATACAAAAGCATCAAACGATTGTAAAGCTGTTTTCGGTTTTAACTCATATGTCTTTATATGTATTGATAGAATGTTCATAGCTTAAAGCGCTTTACCATATAATGTTTGTTGGTTAAGCGTAAACGACCCTGTATAGTTGAACACAACTCCTAAATAGTTAAAGTCGTCGACCACTTCGAGAATGGTACCGTTATAAGACCAATTTTCAGTAACTCTGGTTGTTCCTCTGTTACGAAAAACCACCACCTTAATAACAGGAATCAGCTACCATGTTGGCACTGCTATTATGTTTTTTCGTTTCTCAAAAAGGTACTGAATAATATGGTACTAGTAAGAATAGTTCCTTGAGATGGTAACAAAAAATTGTATGGCTCACGGCCTAAGTAATATTGTTCTTGACGCACATCATCTTCATAGGTTTACTTTCAATATATACTAGTAAAACTATCTAAGTACCTATCTAAGAATATGCCAATAATTTTCTCAGATCTTTGTGTATTTTTTGATATCCTGTTGTATTTCTGGAGAATAAAGTATCACAAAACAAAATTAATGAAATTAATTCGTTTGCACTGTATACATTTTAACAAGACATGAGACAAGGGTCATTTGTCAAAGTCACACACACATTATAATAATACGTATGGCCTCCGTGGGCTCTGATGACAGCGATACAACGATGTCTCGTAGAAGCAACATGATTCCCAAAAACACGTTGGGGCAGGTTATTCCATGTGTTGATGATATCTCTCTGCAGCTCGGCTAGATTTTTTTTATACCAGACCATGTCATCACCGACCCGTTACCTAATCTGTTTCTTTCGCTTACACAGGTATCTGCATACCTTTCCCTTCGTCGGTGATTCACACGACATCTGCCGTCGGAACGTGACAAATCAAAATTAAAATTATTTCTTTTGTCACATATATTGCTACTTATTTCTCCATGTTCAATAGAGAGATGTCAATCGAGGAAAAGCGACAGTATGTGAAATATTAGCTTTGTCGTTATTCTAATATAATCCCTTACAACATTAGCCATGTTTTTAAGTCACATAAAGACCTTCACGAGTCACATTTCACACAGAAATACATGTTGACGCTATAAACAATTCGACCAAAGGTGGGTCACCGTGACCGATAAGGAAATCATTAGTATAGCTTTATAAAACCGTCATCTTCTAATTGATGGTTTAAATGACATTTCTAATGTAATACAAGAGATGCATGTATATCAGTACTATACAGTGTATGAGTACTGTACAGTCCTACATACGATATATCCTAGCAATTGACGTTGATCTTCTACAGAAATTAGTGCTATTATTATTTACAATAACAGACAGGTTGGAGGAACTAGATTTATCAGAAGATATAACAGAGAAGAGTGGCAAAACAGGCAAAAGTGTGACCTCGCCGTTCTTTCCCTACAGTAAGTAGACGACTTCATACTTTAATACAGTTTCATGCTATTTATCCTTCCATCAACTTTCTGATACATATCCATTTCTCGTACTTCACTAAAGTGCTTTTAATATATACTTTGTAATTGATATATGTGTGGTCCTTAGTCTAATACGTGCATTTATTGCATTACAATATTGTTTGTCGAACAAATACATTGCCATATTTTATAAACAGGGTGATATTTAACATTGTCTATTATTTTAGAATTACGAACACAACGAGCGGAAACTGCAGATCCTGTCCTTCATAACCTACAAGGTAATTATTTGTTTAAATAAAAATGTAATCTATTGTTACGATGTTAGATTTAAAAAGAGCTCTTCAGCGTTATGCAGTATTTAAATAATAATTCACGTACATGTACCAGATGAGACAACTCCCAGTTTACGACTTTTCACACGGAACAGTTATAATTGTAAGGGGTCGTTTTACATTAAAGATTAAACGATATACATGCGACTATCTTTTTCAAATGTACCCGCAAGTATGTTCAACAGCAACAGTATCAATGACAACCGCGTATAATAACTTTAGGTACAAGTTGTTAAATTTTAATTTTAGGGTTGTTAATATTAAGAAAAGGTGTAAGTGTGTGATACCATTACCGGAGACTGTTACCTTTAGCGGAATCTTTAGATTTAGCGTTGTGAGTTGTTAACGGTATATGTTTGGTACGGAACTTATGTTTAAAGGTTTTGCAATAATTAATGACAAAGACGGAATTCACGGTTTTCGAAGTAATATATACTGCACTGAGTTTTAAATCGACTAGCATACATACAATGTTACTTATGTTAAAATAGTTAATATTGCATTCTTGTGACACAGCCTTTATTCTGTGTTAGAAGCCATTTTGGAAGTAGCAATTGTATGAAATTATGTACTTTACATGTTACTCATACTCCATAACATCCGGTAATCGGATATAGGCCGTGGACTGCTACCCAATTGTTGACATATTGGTACCACTCAAGCTGGCAAATTCTAATATGCATTTCCGGAAAGGTCAATGTCTGACGCTTCTTTTAAGCCAGAATAGTATTTTTAGTTCGGTAGCTTAAGTGTGTAAAACTATTGTTTTATAAAGGGAGGTAATTTTTAAGAAAATGTTCTAAATTGATATAAAAATGGATGTATGGCATGGACTAACTCCACCAATTTTTAGCATGGTGAACTTGTTCACCAAGCTATAGTTACCGTGTTTTTTCACGAATCCTAACTACAGCATCACTGATGAATCGATGCATTGCCTGAAAAAGAAGACCCACATTTTAACAGGTGTTTCTTCTTTTCTAGTGCGGATACAAATAAGGCAATGTCATTTAGAAATTTCAAATAATTTCCTCGATACATTGTTTAAGTTATATATTATTTATACAGCTATTTCATCTATTGTTTCATCGTTCAGCTGTGCGTTCTATAAATAGATCAATCATCATCATCACATGATCATCACGTGATCTTGCGTTAAATATATTCATACGCTGTATTGTTCTCCTAGGATAGTGATTGAGATTTGTAACCAGTTAATTTTATAATTTATTTCTCTTGTTGCAACACCATCAAACGCATATCTTCCATCTTTCTTGGATTTATATATTTAAGAAATATACATGGCCTTTATAGTCTTCATATAATATTTAATATGTTTGGTCAGTAATGGTTATCGCATAAGCTACTATCCTTTGTAAAAAGTTGTTGCTGCATATTCTCCGGAGTAAGATTTAAGCTTATTTTGAAGTACGCTGTGTAATATTCTGAAGTCTTTACCTCCCTTGCTATGAAGTTAAAATAACTGTTTCGGTCGTAAAATAATCCTGAATTCGTTAGCCGATCGTGTCGGCGAGACCGAATGCAAATCGACAAGATCTGACTGAGTATAAATCTTAGACCGGGTCAATTCGGACACTACGGTTTTAGAATAAATACCTTATAGATCATCAAAATGTGTAAAGGATTATTAGCTCAGACGGGAGAGCGGCAGTCCCATAAAATTATGGATTATAAAGCCAGCTGGATGGGTACGAATCTGAGCAGAACCCAATTTTTTTTTATTGTAATTATATTTTTTTTGCAAAAAAGTTTGCTTAATTCATGCCCAATGGTCTTAAAAGGGGTATATCAGAATTTTTCTAGAAACAGCTTAAATTATAAAATTGTTCCAGTTCTCGATAGAAAACAATATCAATCAAAATGTGAAGCTAGAACCATTTTGTTAATGTCTAAAGTTTCAGAACACCATATAGGTAGGGTGGACTCGGACGTAATATGCTAAAATTTACCATGGTGCGTCTCCTAGGAAAGCACGTATTACTGTGCAAAATGAATTTTTTTGCAAATAAAAGATGTTATAGGCTCATTATGTTTTGGTCATGTAGAATAAAATATTAATATTTTTCAATTTTAAATCGGACACCTATATACCCCCATAAAAGGCCTGATGTACTCCCTTTTAGACTTAAATCGGAAAACAAATTGTGTGTGTGTGTGTGTGTGTGTGTGTGTGTGTGGAGAGTGGGAGGATTTTTTTAAAGATTTTTACGACTTTTATCTATGCGTCAATTTGGTAGAGGTAGAGGTAGACCTCATCTGTTTTGAAACAAACTCGTAGAACCACAGTCCTGCCGTGCGTTAGTGAGTAGCTGTCAAACATTATTCAATGTGCAAACGCGTAACAAGCGGGACCCGAACCTATGACTTTAGCATTGAGAAATATACATTACACAACAAGAGTAGATCTAAACACAAATATGTTACCTTTTATTACAATTTTCAAATTACATGCAAAACTGATTGAATTATATTCTGTTAAGGCCAAAACACAACAAAGCAACACAAAAATGAAGGGGTAAAAGTTGTTGTGTCGAGGGTAAAAACGGCGATTCGGCTGGGTTACAGGAAACAAAATAATGTTTGTTTAGGCCTAAGGTAGTAAACGAAATTTACCGAGACTTTGGTGATTATTGTCAACAAACGATTTGCCGACTCCACGTAAAAATTACAATTAGTGATATGAATCGTGAAATTCTCAGTAGCGTTCACATACATGGTTGAAAAATATAACAACGAAATAATTGTGTATGAACATCATGTTCACTCCGAGTTGTGAGATTAAATCAAAACGGTATCCCGAGAACAGTGGTACTCCGAGTTGTGAGAATGAACTACAACGGTATCCCGAGACCAGTGGTATTCCGAGTTGTGAGAATAAAATAATAACAACTGTATCCCGAGAACAGGGATACTCCGAGTTGTGAGATTAAAATCAAATGAGCACACATATTTATAAGTTATGTTTTGTATATGTGTAGTCTGTATGTCTCTACTACAAGCTGTATTTAAAACATATGTTCTTTTAGTTAAAGGTCACACTTTTTGAAACACGGAAGCTTCAGGGAGAATTTGTCATTTTACAGTGACATTTGTATATTATAAATCTTTGTGCAACGGTTGATATGGCTGTCTTTCAGCTACACTCTGACTACTGACTACACTCGTGTTCATTTGATTTTAATCATACTTGCATAGTAGGTCGATATCAATGCAAGGTTTTTTCCTATTTTAATTCAGCTATGTTGATCAAAGGGTCTATGAATTCCCTCCCCTTGAATTGGCAAAATTAGCTGTCTTGACCTTTCTGACGCTATATTCATTTCTAATGACTCAAACTTTGATAGGTGATGACTGGTGATGTGTTTTGATACACTTTAACACCTGTGAAGATGATGAAGCGTTTCGAAGATTAATTTTTATTATAACCAATCATTCCTTTTGTTTCCTTCTTTATTCCTGTATATACCTTACCTTATCTTGTTTTAATCGCATTAGTTCCAGATACATTAAACAATGCATTGATGTATTATTACATGCAATGATGTATTGTTATTAAGAAGAGTTGACACATTTTCAGTCCATCCATGTCATGCGTGATTGGAAAGAAACCTTACATTACATGGATGCACAAATCATAGTCCACCATGCTCTCAGTACCTTCGGCACTTTGATTATTTTTTGTATTTGATTGCATTCAAACTGGTTACGTAAGTCATGTAAACATATAACAGTTCAATAGTTCAACCCTTCAAAACGTATAAAAACATATGGAAGCAAACATTTAACCATTAATCATTAAACGCACATTCTATCGAAAGAAGGTAAAGATAACAAAACAAATTAGAATATGTTTATCGTTTTTAAGCAAATTACATGTGAATATAGTTTTTTAGTTTCTATATATACGAAATAATACGAAATAATATAAACGTGTGACCTCCCTGATGAAGATGTTTCTATAAAGGGAGATAATAAAGTACACTTTTAAGTTTTAATTAAAAAGATTGAGCTAACATTTAAAAATGATTCACAGAAATGTTACAATTCCAAGTTTCATTTTATTTGTCTTTGTGTTACCTTCGTAGCATGGCAGACAGGTAGGAATCACTTTGTCCGTAGTGTGTCTTCATTCGTCGTCTTCGTCCGTCTGTCCGTCACGCTTTAACCTGCAACCTGAACTTGATCATAATTTAAAAAGTGTTTAGCCTATGTTCATGAAACTTCATAAACATCTTCATCTCACCCCGCATGTGTAATAAGGTTGTCTTTCATTTCGGAAAAGATATACTCCTTTCCAGTAAACCTTTACCTTCAACCTGACCTAGCTCATATCGTTAAATAAGCACATGACAGCCTACAAAAGTGTTCCGTGGAACACCCCTCTAGTTATTTATTTAACATATGCAAAAGCCTATGTGATTATCAGCCCTTGATACCATCATTGAATTATATACTGGTTAAATTCACATTCACAATGAAAATATGTATAGCATATCTGTAAAAGTACACCACTGTTAAAAAAAGAAACAAGCTTCTATATTTATCCCATGTGCCTTTAATACACAACTGATACACATGTAAAGCGTGCACTTACATTGTAAACTGAAACATGTGATATGGTGAAACGTTCGGATGAACAGTTTAGTAGATGTGTTATTTGGTTTGGATCATTTCTATTCGAATATCGACATGCTAATAATCACTTGGTTTTGTTTGGCAATGTTTCTATGCAAAATAGTCACTCAGTTCTGTTTAACACATCCACAAATATAGTTGCCTGTTATACAAATTTTACAGAGAAAGTCCGTCAATGTCATCATATTATAACATTGAGATTATTTCGAAATCACATTTCATTGAAAGAATATATTTGCCTTTTTACAATGGTGCACTTTGAAATTTGGATGATGTGATAATATGGCTTACTTTATTATGAAGTGATGTCTTGTCTGCTCTCGCTGGATAAATGGAACAATTTATTTGACATTTAAAAAAACATAAAAACATTTGAATACAATTGCTTCATACTTTTCTGATATAAAGGGCACACTTTCAGCCATATACGTATTATTTCTGATATTGTGTTCACGTAAATAATATTGAATTACTGTCATGTACTTTATGGTTGACATTGCTCATGCCTAAATTATGCATTTGGTTGAAAATTTCACTTGACCATACCCCATCCATTTTGGAGGTTGTTTTTATATAAAGATGGCAATAGTCCTTAAATATACAGCTGCTAACGGGTGTTACACGTGATGCAAGTTAACCAAGGGTAGATACAAAGGCAATGTTGCAAAGAGGTTTGAAAGACTATCACAGCCGTCCTTGCTTCAGTTCTTGGGAGTAGGAATGATGCAAGAAACATGACTGCTGCAAGAAAAGTAGTATAATCTAGATACCGCTAAAGCAATAGGACAGAACATCCTGAAAGACATGTTTTAAAAGACGGTAGTTAAATATTATTTTAAACAGCAGGTTGTCTAAATGGGCATAGAGTCTATAGTAAAAACTGATGGTAGGATTTTCAAATACGATCCACAACTCAGTAGGATGGGCACAAGCCGTTGTAATGAGACCTTGGAATAATTATCAACTGGATATCAGTTAATAATAATCCAGTGTCTCATTACATCGGCATGTTGTATGTCCATCCTATAGCGTTGTGGATTCAACTAGTCAGCTCTTAATGAGCAGTATTCCCCCATACGTATGCATCAGCAGCAGTACAACATTTACGTGCATACCATCACGTGCAAACAAGGACATCGGAAAGTCTTACATACCTTTAGAATAAGGATGGTACACATTTGACTTTGTTATATAGCCTGTTAAACAGATGACCCATCTGTTCCTTTATAATTGCGGAATGTTATCAAAGTATCTTGCAAAACTTACTTTACACTGTACTTGCAGAAAGCATAGACTTCCCTGTATTGTAACATGGTGTGAATGCAGGGGAGTTAGCTGTAGCAAATATACCAGATTCAGAATGTTAACATACGTCACTATTCGGCAGATGAAAACGTAGTATTCTGTTAAAGATGTTAATATCATGATTGCCTCTTACAATAGCTTTGAGACGTATATTATATTCCAGGCTGAGTTTTCTTTAAAATTACGTTTACTTCTAAATTTCATTTTTTTCAAACTAAAACCGAAATATCACTTGTCTCGGTTCTGTTAATTGGTATATATTTTTTTGCAATAGATTAATAAAAGAAATACTTCAATTGTATTTACGTATGCAATTCGTGAATTTGAGTTTAATTATCAAAATCGTTTAAAAGTGTCTTCAATTTATTGAATACAAGTACATTTTTTTCATGCAATTCTCTTTTTTAAGCTATTTTTTTGTGTATGTTCGCCCATTTTTTCTTCTCCATATACCATGTATACACGAACATAATAAGAATTGTTAAAGACCTTCAGCTCCCTTTCATTTCAAAATAATTTTTTTTTTAATAAATATTCAAATGATCGTATATTGTATTTGCAGTTTTCAAGATACTTTGGAACTTTTTGTCTGTACCTTAAAGGAATGTAGCGACACAGCCAATCAACCTCTATTATTAAGAGTTCTGAATAACTTGAAAAAAGTTGAAAGAATTATCAAAATCGGATGATAAACAAAAATATATGACTATTTAAAGGTTGTTCTAAAACGAATATGTAAGCCGCCATATGACGTCATAGTTCCATATTACCATATATGGAATATTGATAATTATCATTTAAAACGAAGAAAATCACTGCAAATGAATGCTTTTAATTACTGGTCATATAAAGCATTATTGCCATGAAGTATCACATATTGTTCATACAGTAACTGTCATTTTCCCCTATAAATCAGTACATTTTCATATTTATGAATATTCCATATATGGTCATTTAGAATCGTGATGTCATAGCTCTCAAAATGGCCGCTTCCATATCCATTTTAACGGAAACTTCAAATGATCATTTCTTCTTTGTTTATCATCAGATTTTGATAATTCTTTCACCCTTATTGAAGTTTTTCAGAACTCTCAATTATAAAGATGGTTTGGATGTGTCGCTACATTCCCTTTAATACATATTTATTTACATTTTTGAAAATTATTTTGTTTTATTATAAATACATATCCAAAAATCTTTTATTTTATGATTTATTTTTGTAGATTTTTCTCCAAAATTGTCAAGATGTATAAACTTTGTTTATTCCTTTAGGACTGTCTCTTCTGTAGCTCATGACATCTTTACATTTATAGACATACCATAACGAATTCTGTTTCAATATATTTTACTCATAATTTAATATTTCGTAACTATTCCAAAAATCAACGACTGTAATTCATTTTGTGTTGATTTCCCCCTAAAATTTCAAGATTTATATATTTTATTCATTCCAAATATTTGTTTTTATGAACATGTATATACCAGATAACTTTAAGAACATACAATCTCCTTATATTGTAATGAGAATTATATTTTTAAAAGTAATTCCAATTTTAGTGATTTTGGTTCAAATTTGCAATTTTGGCCCAAAATATCCCAGTTTTTCCAAATCTCTGATCCTTTAAAATTTTACCTATATCTCAGGTCATCTTTAGATGAATAAAAACACTTTAAAACTTCTATTTTGTTTAATTGGAAGTGTCAATATTTTGTTTACTAATTATTCCAAAAATCAGCGATTTGTATAATTGTTTTGATGATTTTCCCCCCAAAAGCAAGCTGTATACATTTTGTTCATTTAAATATTATTTTTATTTATATGAATAAAACATACAACTTTCAGGAGGCACAGCTCCCTAATATTACAATGATAATAATATTTAAAATATTATTCCAGTTTTTAACGATTTTTGTTCAAATTTTCATGTTTTTGCCAAAAAATAATTTGTTAAGCTACCGTTTCAAAACAAGAAATCTGTGGATTAACATGTCTCGCCTAACGGGGGCTGGACTCAAAATTAAAAGGTCAATGATGCTTAAATGAAAGTTTGTAAACATTTTAGTAACTAAAAACAATGGAGTTTGCCGTTTGCTGAGATGACATTTAAGTGCATTTGTTTAAAAACAAAATGCCATTCTATTACAACCAAGAGGCCCAAGAGGGGCTATGGATGCTCTACTTGCTAAAATGGCTCTTATCTGAAGGTTTGTCGACATAAAATTCCTATCAGTAGTTTTGTTAAAACATTGCAAAAACAACAGGGATAGGATGGCCTTAGATCGCTCACCTGGTAATCATGGGCAATGAGTCTGCTGTGCCTAGTCTGGCATGGGTATTTTTTAATTTGTCCCACTTTCTTCTATGAATGAAATTTCATAAACATGGGTAGGGGCGGGGTTTATATTAACATTCTAAACAAATATGGTAAAGATTAGATAAAAAATTAAGAAACTACATATTTAACCAAGGAAAATACAATATAGAATGTTTCAACAAATCAAGGGCCATAATCTGTTGTTACTAACAAGATCTAGCTGGTTTTCGAACTTGTCCAAGATTTCATTAATATACCGCGCTTTGCACAACTAGACATCGTACTCAGGCTTCCTGCCAAGTTTTGTAGAAATCCAACAATCCGTTTAGGAGGAGTAGCGCCGACAATAAATTTAAAGTAAAAATGTCAAAGTGCCATAACTCCGCCCTAAATCAGCGAACTGGAACAAAATCGCGATATGAATAACTAGACATCTTACCGATGCTTCCTGCCAAGTATCGCCGAAATCCAACAAGGCGTTTAGGAGGAGTAGCGCCTACAAGAAATTTAAAAGTAAGTCAATGGGCCGTAACGCCATCAAAAATCAACGAACCGAAAAAAAAAACGCAATAGGCACAACTCGATATCATAGCAATGCTTTTTGCTAACACGGCCTTAAAACCCAAAAAAAAATAAAAAATGGAATTAGAAAAATAATGAAATAAAAAACAACTAAATAAAAAATAAATTCAACAATAAAAAAGATAAAAAAAATGAACAAAATTAAATAAATGAAACAAAAAAAATTAACACAAAAAAAAAAAAATCTAAAAAAAAAATATACATATTAAAAGAAAATTAAACAAAAAAAGATACTGATAATAAAAAATGCAAAACATATGTAAAGTTTGGTAAATATGAGATAAAAAATGAAAGCCCTATCGTATTAACGAGGCAAAATATAGCATTTTAAACTAAATCAATGGTCATAACTCCGCTGTTACTGGTCAGATCTGGCTGGTTTTCGAACTTTTGGGAGCTTTCATTGATATTAACAATCTGTGAAATTTTGGTAAAGATCGGACGAAAAATGAAGGCCCTTGGCCAATAGAGCTAAAAAGTAGGTCAAGGTCATAGATGAAATCCATGCATCCAAAAAGATGCACTACCCAAGACACAACTATGTCAAAATAGAATATGTTTTCTTCCAAAGATTAAGCTATAAATTAGGTTTAAAACATCTAGTACATAATTATAGTTCATGCGAAAGTGATGTAAATGTAACAATTAAAGTTATCTGGCCTTTGCTTGGATGGTGAAGGTCACATCCACATTTGCTTTGTCACGTTGCAATGTACCACTCAAGATACAACTATAAGCAAAGTTTTAAAGGTCTAGTGCATACAGTTTGTGAAAAAGTGAACAAAACGCAAAAGTCGAACCTAAAATCTTTTAAGTTATCTGCCCTTTGCTTGGAGGGTCAAAGGTCACTTACACATTTGCTTTGTCACGTTGCGAGGTACCACACAGGATCGACTATAATCAAAGTTTGAAAGGTCTAGTGCATACAGTTTGTGAAAAAGAGACCTAAACGCAAAAGTTGAATCTAAAAATTATTAAGTTATCTGCCCTTTGCTTGGAGGGTTAAGGTCACTTCCACATTTGCTTTATCACGTTGCAATGTACCACCCAAGATACAACTATAAGCAAAGTTTGAAGGTCTAGTGCATGCAGTTTGTGAGAAAATCACCTAAACACAAAACTTGAATGTTGACGCCGCCGCCGGAAATGCAACACTTATGTCTCTTTTTTTCTACGAAAAGGCGAGACAAAAACTATCCTGGCTATTTTTACTAAGATATATCTAAAAGGTAGTTGCATTTAAAAATTTGCCAGCTGAGTTGGTTCCAAAAAGTTGAGCAGCCCATGGCCTAATAGGTTTATTCTGTGTTCTAGTAGACTGCACTATATAACCCGTTTTTTTTTTTTGCTCACTCAAAACAACATGTATCCGTATTTGTAATAAAATGTATGAAACCAGAAACCGCGTGCCTAAACTTCCGGGAAAGTAAACCTACCTTCGACTGCTAACTATGACTACGCTAGTGGTCTACTTTTATGTCGAAGCTAGTCTCTCGTTTACCCCGGGATCTGCATACTGACTTGGGCTTGAAGTTGTCTAGGTTTATCTTTAAATGGGACACGTTCTTATACTTTCAATATATCGTCGTCATGTGTGTCATGTATATGGGCAATGTTTGGTCTGTCATTGTACTAAATATATATATTAAGCTTAATTATTTGCATTATTTACTGTGAGAGCGATGCTGTCGCGAAACTGCCATTGACCGTTTATTAATAAACATGCAATAGTTCCTCGAAGATATAACATACTCGTTTATGTAAGTGGAAGACTCTCTTTGAGTTTATCACAACCCGGGGAAAGCGAAAAATAAATTGGGTAAGGATAACTCTTGAGAGGGCTTTTAGTGGGTTGCTTACAATATCAACATGTACACATGAGTACATTTATGCTCTTCGATATTATTGCGGCACTTGTTTAAATTTGCTACATTTAAAACTAATGCAAAAGCTACACATATTACGTTCGATACAATTGCATATTAATACTTCCCACAAGTAATATTGCTACACATGAGTATAATTGACTAAATGTGAAATTGCTCCGCTTGATTATGCTGATGAATATCAGCATAATTCATATTTTTTTCACAAACAATCCATATTAATGTTGTATAAAACAATGCTTTAACAAGCTCAGTAAGAAGAAACAGCATGTAAGACAAATGCCTGTTGTTTTCCAGGTCACTCGGCGGTTTACATCCAACATAAGGGGCGCGACTTCCATAATGAACAACTGCTTAATCAGGCGAGAGTGATCTTTAAGCAACAAAAAATGATCCTGATCACCGGACCTAGGCGATCTGGAAAGACAACGCTTGCTGTGAATCTCATGTCTGCGTACCAAAACGAATATCGTCTTGTAATGATCACCCCTTCCCAGTGGCAGAATGTTAGACTGGAAAAAGTCGACGTTCTTCTGATAGAAGATTTTGCAGGAAAGTACAAACTGGACATACACAAAGCAGCTGAATGGTACGCAATCTTTGATATGATATATACTGCAGTATTGGAAATGAAAATGAACGTCATCGTCACATGTGAGGAAGAAACGTTAAAGGAATGTATTGAAGAGATGTCGGGCCACGACTTGTTGAAACACACAATATCACTGGCTGATCAGGAATTCGGAATTCCGGGTCCGATTGTCAAATCAGAGCCAGGTTCTCGCCTGGGCAGTATTGATACAGGTATGGTAAATTGGTCATATTGATAAAGTATAGTATGTTTATGTTGTGGTTAGCGAGTTATTTACCTTTAAATGGAAACGTTGTTTTTGCATCCTATGTTGATAAAGTGAAGGTGAACATTGAATTGTACCACATGTATGTGCACTCTTGTAATCTTAAATGCCTATTTAATAATGGCAATATGGACTTTTCTGACGAGGTATGTGCAGTCATATCAATAAATTATAATAATTATAAACTTCCTTTACCTAGGTTCAATAAATTTCCGGCTGAGTCATGATTCAAACTATAATTTCAAGTAAAACTATAACGTACGGAGTCCGAGAAACAGCATAGATTCCGAATAAATAAAAACGAAACATTGAAATAAATGTTACTGAATATTTCTTAATTAATCCTCCCAAGACATTGATATAACTAACTTTTCCCTGATCTCATCGACATACAACCACTCATCGAGATGGCGCATTAATCTGTGTTTTAGTGCAAGTCCAGCAATCGCCCATATCACACATTAATAACGTCATGGTCATGATCACTTTCATACTATCTTTGCTAAACTTGTTACAAAGCTTATCAAAAGAGGTTATGACCCTATCATTTTGCAACGTACTGCATGCTTGGTAGTGGACCCTTTTACAGTTCGCCACTATGCTTTCCTCTTTAATTGTACAATGACCGGACAGGCTGTGGACCCTATGATGACGCCTACCTAAATTCCATTGGGACGGTGGCGTTTGATGTTTTTCTATAATCTTTCCTGTCGTGCCCTTAATGGTTTATTCTCTTGTTGCTCTGGCTTCTGCCAAGTCATTGAGTACCTTCATTGTGGCTTTCTAGGCTATTGTTTTTTTTGTATTATATTTACACGAGCATATTTGTGTTTTACTTATATTGCCTATTGATGCTGCCTTGTTGGTTAGTGATTACATCATGGCGGGGATTTCTTTATTTACACTGTCCTGTTTTAATGGGTTGACAGTAGGGTAAGTGTGATGTTTGGTGCACCCTAGAACCGGTTGAAACCCCCAGTGGCCTACTTTGCCACTGACCGTTCCAAGGCGGTAGCCCTATTGTCAACACTTTTGTGTTTGTGATGTCGTTTGCATTTTTGTTGCTTTTACCTTTTCGTTTGTCTGTTTGCGTGTTTGTTTTTGTGTTTTGTGGTTGACTGTCGTCCTTGAATTCTGCTTTCCCTGTCCGATATTTTTGTCCTTCTTTACACAATGGGGTCGTGCACAGTAAACACAGTAGTAATGTACTGAAGTGAACACATTACAAATAATCACAGTCAGTCATACTTAGCAGAAATATAAAAGAGAATAGTTATACATAGACTGCAGCTTTCCCCACACGATTTATAGTTAAAAAGCTAAACACAGGTAATATAATTCAGATTAAGCTCGGCATCAGCTAGATTCTGGTTGAACACTGTTACTGGACGATATATTTACCAAAGTTTGATGAGTAAATAATATTTCGTTTCCTCAATATTTACGATCATCGATTCCTGAACGCTCACAAGTTTACATTGCGTTTGTTTAGCCTGTTCCTAGCGAAGAGCTGCAAGAAACATTCTAAAACATGCAGAGCTTTATACAACCAAGCAGATACGTTTTAGTCTTCCGTCTTACCCGTTAAGTTTGAAAGAACGGTCAAATAATTGTATGCAATTTGGAACATGTGTTAAATAGATGCATTTGCATGTCTGAGCAGATCATTCACCTTAATTCATGTTTGTACAGACCCTCTCTGGGTCATTAACGTATCACATATGTCCTGTTCATAAGAGCCGGTAATAGACAATCATAGAATCAGTTCGACCTGCTATATCCTACACCACCCTGTACGTAGCATGACTGGCGGTGTCAATTTCAGTTGCATCATTTTGGCCATCCTGTTATATCTGGGCATATTGCCTCAAGTATTCATTGAGTCGCACATCAGTTAGTACCACAGAGCGCCTCGATACACACCGATTACGCAGAGGATATTGACGTACATTGATTATATGAACAGAAAGTACCTATGCAATAATGGCATTAAAATGTAACACAACTATGAGAGAAATAGCCACTACACGAACAAACTGTATTTTCCATGATATATTTTACATAAAAAACTAACGGTGTCAGACATCGAAAGGATATGAATAACTGGTATACACCAATTTCCAACTTGTAGCTGTGTTGTGATATATCAGTACAAGTACCACATGTTTATCCTACCATGGGCCTGTGCAATATTGTGTTAGTGATATACTGAACAAATAAGTTTAGCAAGTCCTTATGTACATTTAGCTTAAAGAAATTGAATGCTATTCTATAATGTGAAGTATTATAAAACATTTGCATGGAATATGGTGATATTCTCGTTCACTTATTAGTTGAGATACAATGTAAGTATCAGAGTTATCTCCCATTTAGTTAAAACATCGTATTTCATATTTATAAAAATAACAAAATGATAAAGAACATGGTAAAACGTCACTAAATAACAGTTCTGGGTTTCAAGTTATAAAAACCGCAAAATCAATGGACACTAACATTTTCATTATAATGCAGTAACAAATCAAAGTTAAAAAAATGAAATTACCTCCCTTTACATTGAAATAAAAACGAAATTATAATATCTGTAAAGCAAGTAGATTAAAAAAAAATTCCCCCGTAGATATCTTTTCAAACACAATGCCGTGCAGATATGTGATAATTATGTTAATTATAGTGTTAATGACCTCGCCACGCATAGCCTAGAATATGCGCAAATGAATTGCAATTTACTTACTAAACTTCGCCGTTTATCTTACATAAGGCCGGGCGGTATATTTTGTGTATTTTTGTCTAGTATATTATTAAAGGGACATACGCCAGCGAAAACATTTTTTAAAGAAACCTGATTTTTAGTTAAAAGTGGGAGATAACTCTAATAACAGGAATCAGCTACCATGTTGGCACTGCTATCATGTTTTATTTGTTTCTCTACAAGGTACTCAATAATATGGTACTAGTAAGAATAATTCCATGAGATGGTAACAAAAAATTGTATGGCTCACGGCATAAATAATCTTGTTCTTGACGCACATCATCTTCAGGTTTACTTTCAATATATACTAGTCATAATATCTAAGTACCCACCTAAGAATATGCCAATAATTTTCTCAGATCTTTGTGTATTTCTTGATATCCTGTTGTATTTCTGGAGAATAAAGTATCACAAAACAAAATTAATGAAATTAATTCGTTTGCAGTATATACATTTTAACAAGACATGAGACACGGGTCATTTGTCAAAGTCACACACACATTCTAATAACACGTATGGCCTCCGTGGGCTCTGATGACAGCGATACAACGCTGTCTCGTAAAAGCAACATGATTCCCAAAAACACGTTGGGGGCAGTTTATTCCATGTGTTGATGATATCTCTCTGCAGCTCGGCTAGATTTTTTTATAACAGACCATGTCATCACCGACCCGTTACCTAATCTGTTTCTTTCGCTTACACAGATATCTGCATACCTTTCCCCTCGACTGTGATTCACACGACATCTGTCGTCGGAACGTGACAAATTAAAATTATTTCTCTTCTAATGACTTTTCCATGTTCAATAGGAAAAGCGACAGTATATGAAATATTAGCGTTGTCGTTATTATAATATAATCACTTACACATTAGCCATGTTTCTAAGTCACATAAAGACCTTCACGAGTCACATTTCACACAAAAATACATGTTGACGCTCTAAACAATTCGACCAAAGGTAGGTCACCGTCACGGATAAGGAAATCATTAGTATAGCTTTATAAATCCGTCATTTTCTAATTGATGGTTTAAATGACATTTCTAATGTAATACAAGAGATGCATGTATATCAGTACTATACAGTGTATGAGTACTGTACAGTCCTACATACGATATATCCTAGCAATTGACGTTGATCTTCTACAGAAATTAGTGCTATTATTATTTACAATAACAGACAGGTTGGAGGAACTAGAATTATCAGAAGATAAAACAGAGAAGAGTGGCAAAAAAGGCAAACGTGTGACCTCGCCGTTCTTTCCCTACAGTAAGTAGACGATTTCATAATTTAATACAGTTTCATGCTATTTATCCTTCCATCAACTTTCAAATTGATGGTTTAAATGACACGTCTAATGTAATACACGAGATGCATGTATATCAGTACTATACAGTGTATGCGTATTGTAAAGTCCTACATACGATCTATGTGGCAAAAAAGGCAAACGTGTGACCTCGCCGGACTTTCGCACCAGTAAGTAGACGATTTCATACTTTAATACAGTTTAATGATATTTATCCTTCCATCAACTTTCGGATACATATCCATTTCTCGTACTTCACTAAAGTGCTTTTAATATATACTTTGTAATTGATATATGTGTGGTCCTTAGTCTAATACGTGTATTTATTGCATTACAATATTGTTTGTCGAACAATACATTTTCATATTTTATAAACAGGGTGATATTTAACAATCGTCTATTATTGTAGAATTACGAACACAACTAGCGGAAACTGCAGATCATGTCCTTCTTAACCTACAAGGTAATTATTTGTTTAAATAAAAATGTAATCTACTGTTACGATGTTAGATTTAAAAAGAGCTCTTCAGCGTAATACAGTATTTAAATAATAATTCACATACATGTACCAGATGAGACAACTCCCAGTTTACGACTTTTCACACGGAACAATTATTATTGTAAGGGGTCGTCTTACATTAAATATTAAACGATATACATGCGACTATCTTTTTCAAACGTACCCGCAAATATGTTCAACAACAACAGTATCAATGACAACCGCGTATAATAACTGTAAGTACAAGTTGTTAAATTTAATTGTAGAGTTGTTAATATTCAGAAAAATTATATGTGTGTGTTACCGGAGACTGTTACCCTTAGCGGAATTGTTAGATTTAGCGTTGTGAGTTATTAACGGTACATGTTTTTGTACGGAACTTATGTTTAAAGTGTTTGCAATAATTACTGACAAAGACGGAATTCACGGTTTTCGAAGTAATATATACTGCACCGAGTTTTAAATCGACTAGACTATGACATACATACAATGTTACTTATGTTAGCATTGTTAATATTGCATTCTTGTGGCACAGCATTTATTCTGTGTTAGAAGCCATTTTGGAAGTAGCAATTGTATGAAATGATATACTTTACATGTTACTCATACTCCATAACATCCGATAATCGGATAGAGGCCGTGGGCTGCTACTCAAATGTAGACAGACTGGTATCACTCAAGCTGGCAAATTTTAATATGCATTTTCGGAAAGGTCAATGTCTGACGCTTCTTTTAAGCCAGAATAATATTTTCAGTTCGGTAGCTTAAGTGTGTAATACTATTGTTTTATAAAGGGGTGTAATTTTTAAGAAAATGTTCTAAATTGATATAAAAATGGATGTATGACATGGATAAACTCCACCAATTTTTTGTTTCGTGTATTTGATTGCATTCAAAATGGTTTGGTAAGTCATGTAAACATATAACAGTTCAATAGTTCAACACTTAAAAATGATTCTATATGTACGGAACAATACGAAATCATATAAACGTGTGACCTCTCTAATAAAGATGTTGCTATAAAGGGAGATAATAAAGTACACTTTTAAGTTTTTAATTAAAAAGATTGAGCTAACCTTTCAAAAATGATTCACAGAAATGTTACAGTTCAAAGTTCCATTTTATTTGTCTTTGTGTTACCTTCGTAGCATGGCATACAGGTAGGGATCACTTTGTCCGTAGTCTGTCTTCATGCGTCATCTTCGTCCGTCTGTCCGTCATGAGCTTGGTCATCACTTAAAAAGTGTTTAACCTATGTTCATGAAACTTCATAAACATCTTCATCTCACCCCACATGTCTAAGTTGTTGTTCATTTCGGAAAGTTATAATCCTTTCCATTAAACCTTTACACTTCAACCTGACCTAGCTCATAACGTTAAATAAGCACATGACAGCCTACACAAGTGTTCCGTGGAACACCCTTCTAGTTATTTATTTAACATATGCAAAAGCCTATGCGATTATCAGCCCTTGATTCCATCATTGAATTATATACTATTGTTAAATTCACCTTCACACTGAAAATATGTATAGAATATCTGTAAAAGTACACCACTGTTAAAAAAAGAAAAATGTTTTTGTATTTATCCCATGTGCCATCAATACACAACTGTTACACATGAAAAGCGTGCACTTACATTGTAAACTGAAACATGTGATATGGTGAAACGTTCGGATGAACAGTTTAGTATATGTGTTTTTTGGTTTGGACCATTTGTATTCGAATATAGACATGATAATAATCAATTGGTTATGTTTGGCAATGTTTCTATGCAAAATAGTCACTCAGTTCTGTTTAACACATCCTCAAATATAGTTGCCTGTTATACAATTTCTACAGAGAAAGTCCGTCAACGTCATCATACTATAACATTGAGATTATTTCGAAATCACATGTCATTGAAAGAATATATTTGCCTTTTTACAATGGTGCAGTTTGAAATTTGGATGATGAGATAACATGGCTTACTTTATTTAGAAATGATGTCTCGTCTGCTCTCGCTGGATAAACTGAACAATTTATTTGACATTAAAAAAAACAAAAAAAACATTTAAATACAATTACTTCATGCCTTTTTGATATAAAGGGCAGGTTGTCTAAATGGGCATACAGTCTATAGTAAAAACTGATGAAAGGATTTTCCAATACAATCCACAACTCAGTAGGATTGGCATACAACAAGCCGTTTTAATGAGACCCTGGAATAATTATCAACTGGATATCAGTTAATAATAATCCAGGATCTCATTACATCGGCGTGTTGTATGTCCATCCTATAGCGTTGTGGATTCAACTGGTTATCTCTTAATGAGCTGTATTCCCCATAGATATGCAGCAGCAGCAGTACAACATTTACGTGCATACCACCACGTGCAAACAAGGACCTCGAAAAGTCTTACATACCTTTAGAATAGGGATGGTACACTTTGGATTTTGTTATATGGCCTGTTAAACAGATGACCCATCTGTTCCTTTATAATTTTGGAATGTTATCAAAGTATCTTGCAAACCTACTTTACACTGTACTTGCAGAAAGCATAGACTTCCCTGTATTGTAACATGGTGTGAATGCAGGGGAGTTAGTTGTAGCAAATATACCATATTCAGAATGTTAACATGCGTTACCATTCTGCAGATGAAAACGTAGTATTATGTTAAAGATGTTAATATCATGATTGTCTCTTACAATAGCTTCGAGACGTATATTATTTTCCAGGCTGAGTTTTCTTTAAAATTACGTTTACTTCTGATTTGCATTTTTTCAACCCACAACTGAAATATATCTTCTCTCGGTTCTGTTAATTGGCATATATTTTTTTGCAATATCTTAATAAAAGAAATACTACAATGGTATTTACGTATGCAATTCGAGAGTTTGGGTTTAATTATCAAAATCGTTTAAAAATCTCTTCAATTTATTGAATATAAGTACATTATGTTCATGCAATTCTCTTTTTTTAAGCTATTGTTTTTGTGTGTTTGCCCATTTTTTCTTCTCCATATATTATGTATACACAAACATAATAAGAGTTGTTAAAGACCTTCAGCTCACTTTCATTAAAAAAACACACATTTTTTAATAAATATTCAGTTTTTTTTAAATTTTATTTGCAGTTTTTAAGATACTTCGGACCTTTTTGTCTGTACCTTAATACATTTTTACTTACATTTTTGAAAACTATTTTGTTATTATAAATACAATCTACATATCCAAAAATCTTTTATTTTATGATTTATTTTTGTAGATTTCTCCAAAAATGTCAAGATCTATAAACTTTGTTTATTTCTTTAAGGCTGTCTCTTATGTAGCTCATGACACCTTTACATTTAAAAACATACCATAACGACTTCTGTTTCACTTTATTTTAATCATAATTTAGAAATTCGTAAAAATTCCAAAAATCAGCGACTGCAATTCATTTTGTGTTGATTTCCCCCCAAAATTTCAAGATTTATATATTTTATTCATTCTAAATATTTGTTTTTTTATCCAAAAATGTCAAGATATATAAACTTTGTTTATTTTTTTAAGGCTGTCTCTTATGTAGCTCATGACACCTTTACATTTAAAGACATACCATAACGACTTCTGTTTCACTATATTTTAATCATAATTTTAGAAATTCGTAACTATTCCAAAAATCAGCGACTGCAATACATTTTGTGTTGATTTCCCCCCAAAATTTCAAGATTTATATATTTCATTCATTCCAAATATTTGTTTTTATGAACATGTATATAAGAGATAATTTTAAGAACGTACAATCTCCTTATATTGTAATGAGAATTATATTTTTAAAAGTATCCCGATTTTAGTGATTTTGGTTCAAATTTGCCATTTTGGCCCAAATTATCCCAGTTTTTCCAAATCTCTGATCCTTTAGAATTGTACCTTTATCTCAGGAAATATCTTTAGATGAATAAAAACAGTTTAAAAACTTCTATTTTGTTTAATTGGAAATGTCAATATATTGTTTACTAATTATTCCAAAAATCAGCGATTTGTATGATTGTTTTGTTGATGTTCCCCCAAAAGCAAGATGTATATATTTTGTTCATTTAAATATTATTTTCATTTATATGAATAAAACAGACAACTTTCAGAAGCTACAGCTCCCTAATATTGCAATGATAATAATATTAAAATATTATTCCAGATTTTAATGATTTTTGTTCAAATTTTCATGTTTTTGCCAAAAAATAATGTGTTTAGCTACCGTTTCAAAACAAGAAATCCGTGGATTCACATGTCTCGCCTAACTGGGGCTGGACTTAAAAATAAAAAGGTCAATGATGCTTAAATGAAAGTTTGTAAACATTTTAGTAACTAAAAACAATGGAGTTTGCCGTTTGCTGAGATGACATTTAAGTGCATTTGTTTAAAAACAAAATGCCATTATATTAAAAACAAGAGGCCCAAGAGGGCCTGTGGATGCTCTACTGGCTAAAATGGCTCTTATGTGAAGGGTTGTCGACATACAATTCATATCAGTAGTTTTTTAAAACATTGCAAAAACAACAGGGATAGGATGGCCTTAGATCGCTCACCTGATAGTCATGGGCAATAAGTCTGCTGTGTCTAGTCTGGCATGGGTATTTTTAATTTGTCCCACTTTCTTCTATGAATGAAATTTCATAAACATGGGTGTGGGCGGGGTTTATATTAACATTCTAAACAAATATGGTAAAGATCAGATAAAAAATAAGTAACTACAGATTTAACCAAGGGAAATACTATATAGCATTTTTCAACAAATCAAGGACCATAACCTGTCGTTACTAACAATATCTAGCTGGTTTTCGAACTTGTCCAATATTTCATTAATATACCGCGCTTTGCATAACTAGACATCATACTAAGGCTTCCTGCCAAATTTTGTAGAAATCCAACAATACGTTTAGGAGGAGTAGCGCCGACAAGAAATTTAAAGTAAAAAATGATAAAGTGCCATAACTCCGTCATAAATCAGCGAACTGGAACAAAAGCGCGATATGCACAACTAGACATCTAACCAATGCTTCCTGCCAAGTTTCGTCGAAATCCAACAAGGCGTTTAGAAGGAGTAGCGACGACAAGAAATTTAAAAGTGAGTCAAGGGGCCATCAAAAATCAACGAACCGGAAAAAAACGCAATTGGCACAACTCAAAACCATAGCAATGCTTCCTGCTAACACGGCGTTAACACCAAAAAAATAATTAATTTAACAAGTAATGAAATAAAAAATAAAAATAAAAAAAAGTTTGTGAAAAAATGACCTAAACGCAAAACTTGAATGTTGACGCCGCCGCCGCCACCGCCGCCGGAAATGCAACACTTATGTCTCTTTTTTTCTTTGAAAAGGCGAGACAAAAACTATCCTGGCTATTTATGTTTTACTAAGATACCTAAAAGGTGGTTGCATTTAAAATTTGCCAGATGAGTTGTTTCCAAAAAGTTGTGTAGCCCATGGCCTAATAAGTGTATTCGGTGTTCTACTAAACTGCACTATATAACCCGTGTTTTTTTGCTCACTCAAAACAACATGTATCCGTATTTGTAATAAAATGTATGAAACCAGAAACCGCGTGCCTAAACTTCCGGGAAAGTAAACCTACCTTCGACTAATAACTATGACTACGCTAGTGGTCTACTTTTATGTCGAAGCTAAGTTCTCCTTTACCCCGGGATCTGCATGCTGACTTGGGACACGTTCTTATACTTTCAATATATCGCCGGCATGTGTGTCATGTATATGGGCAATGTTTAGTCTGTCTATATATTAAGCTTAATTATTTGCTGTCGCGAAACAATCTATTTACATACATAATGGTTGGAACCAATATTTACAATGGCGCTCACATACAAATTGACATTATCAATGTATTAATAAACGTCAACTGCCACTGACCGTTTATTAATAAACATACAATGGTTCCTTGAAGATATAACATACTCGTTTATGTAAGTGGAAGACTCTCTTTGAGTTTATCACAACCCGGGGAAAGCGAAAACGAAATTGGGTAAGGATCATTTATTAGAGGACATTTCTTAGTGGGCTGCATAGAGTATATAAATTACAATATCAACATGTACCATTTATGCTCTTTGATATTATTGCGGCACTTGCTTACATTTGCTACTTTTAAACCTAATGCAAAAGCTACACATATTACGTTCAATACAATTGCATATTAATACTTCCCACAAGTAATATTGCTACACATGAGTATAATTGAATAAATATGAAATTGCTCCACTTGATTATGCTGATGAATATCAGCATAATTCATATTTTCTTCACAAACAATCCATTTTAATGTTGTATTAAACAATGCTTTAACAAGCTCAGTAAGAAGAAGCAGCATGTAAGACAAATGCCTGTTTTTTTCCAGGTCACTCGGCGGTTTACATCCAACATATGCGACGCGACTTCCGTAATAGACAGCTGCTTAGTCAGGCGAGAGAGATCTTGAAGCAACACAAAATGATCCTGATCACCGGACCTAGGCGATCTGGAAAGACAACGCTTGCTTTGAATCTCATGTCTGCGTACCAAAACGAACATCGTCTTGTAATGATCACCCCTTCCCAGTGGCATTATGTTAGACTGGGAGAAGTCAGCGTTCTTCTGATAGAAGATTTTGCAGGAAAGTACAAACTAGACATCCACAAAGCAGCTGAATGGTACACACTCTTTGATATGATATATGCTGCCGTAATGAAAAGAAAACTGAACGTCATCGTCACATGTGAGGAAGAAAAGTTAGCGAAATGTATTACAGAGATGTCGGGTCACGACTTGTTGATACACACAATATCACTGGCTGATCAGGAAATTCCAGGTCCAATTGTCGAAACAGAGCCAGGTTCTCCCCAGGGCAGTATTGATATAGGTATGGTAAATTGGTCATATTGATAAAGTATAGTATGTTTATGTTGTGTTGTGGTTAGCGAGTTATTTCCCTTTAAATGGAAACGTTGCTTCCTATGTTTTTGCATCCTTTGTTGATAAAGTGAAGGTGACCATTGAATTTTACAACGTGCATGTGCACTCTTAAAATCTTAAATGTCTATTTAATTATGGCAATATGGACTTTTCTGCTATGCTTTTCCTAACACGATTTATAGTTAAGCTAAACACAGGTAATATAATTCAGATTAAGCTCGGCATCAGCTAGATTCTGGTTGAACACTGTTACTGGACGATATATTTACCAAAGTGTGATGATTAAATAAGATTTCGTTTCCTCAATAATTACGATCATCGATTCCTGAACGCTCACAAGTTTACATAGAGTTTGTTCAGTCTTTTCCTAGCGAAGAGATGCAAGAAACATTTCAAAACATGCAGAGCTTTATACAACCAAGCAGATACTTTTTAGTCTCCCGTCTTATCCGTTAAGTTTGAAAAAACGGTCAAATAATTGTGAATTGTGAATGCAATGGGAAACATGTGGAACATGTGTTAAATAGAACATGCATTTACATATCTGAGCAGGTAAATCACCTTAATTCATGTTGGTACAGACCCTCGTCTTCGGGTCTTTAACTTATTACATATGTCCTGTTCATAAGAACCGGTAATGGACATATAATCAGTTCGACCTACTATATCCTACACCACCCTGTACGTAGCATGACTGGCGATGTCAATTTCAGTAGCATCATTTTGGCCATCCTGTTATATCTGGGCATATTTCCTCAGTTATTCATTGAGTCGCACATCAGTTAGTATCACAGAGCGCCTCGATACACACCGATTACGCAGAGGATATAGACGTACATTGATTATATGAACAGCAAGTACCTATGCAATAATGGCATTAAAATGTGACACAACTATGAGAAAAATAGCCACTACACGAACAAACTGTATTTTCCATTATATATTTTACATAAAAAACTAACGGTGTCAGACATCGAAAGGATATGAATAACTGGTATACACCAATTTCCAACTTGTAGCTGTGTTGTGATATATCAGTACAAGTACCACCTGTTTATCCTACCATGGGCCTGTGCAGTATTGTGTTAGTGATTTATTGAACAAATAAGTTTAGCAAGTCCTTATGTACATTTAGCTTAAAGTAATTGAATGCTATTCTATAATGTTAAGTATTATAAAACATTTGCTTAGAATCAGAGTTATCTCCCATTTAGTTAAAACAGCGTATTTCATATGTAAAAATACCAATATGATAAAGAACACGGTTAAACGTCACTAAATAACAGTTCTGGGTTTCAAGTTATAAAAACCGCAAAATCAATGGACACTAACATTGTCATTATAATGCAGTAACGAACCAAAGTTAAAACAAATGCTCCTCCCTTTACATTGAAATAAAAACAAGACTATAATATCTGTAAAGCAGGTATATTAAAACATTTTTTATCTCTCAGATATCGTTTCAAACACAATGCTCTTCATATATCTGCTAATTATGTTAATTATATTGTTAGTGACCTCCGCCACGCATAGCCTAAAATATGCGCAAATGAATTTGCCATGCAATTTACTTACTAAACTTCGCCGTTTATCTTACATTAGGACGGGCGGTATATTTGCTATATATCGACATTGGTCTGTTTTTATCTTACCATGGACCCGAGCAGTATTGTTTAAGTGATATATTGATGTCCCCTTTTATACTACCTATGTTTTTTTCAGAGAACAAATCTAGTGTTTTATCGGCATCCTACCATGGGCCTGTGCATACTTTTGCCTTATTGTTTTTCTGTTTGCATGTTTGTTTCTGTGTTTTGTGATTGACTGTCCTCCTTGAATGCTACTTTCCCTGTCCGATCTTTTTATATTTCTTTGTTTAAGTTATAAATCTGTCTCGCCTCTTATTCTTCCATGAGATTTCGCAGTATAATTGCTTTAGTGAATCATCGGTATCGCGTTTTATTTTGCAATGCGCATGCGCAGTACTTTTATTTGATATTTCACCTTGAACCTGAGCAGTATTGTTTTAGTGATATATCGGCATCACTTTTTATTTTACCGTGTTCCTGAACAATATTGTTTTAGTGATATATTGGTATCGCCTTTTATCCAACCAATGGCATGAGCAGTATAATTTGAGTGATATATGGGCAGCGGGAGAGGTCTTACACGTGAGAGGTGTTAAATAGGCATTGTCTGTTGTCCAATCCCATGCATTATTTGAATAAAATATAGTTTAAGTTATATGGGCATCGCCTTTTATCCTACCATGGGCGTGTGCTGTATTGTTTTAATGATAAATCTCCCTCTTATACTACCGTGAGCCAAAACAGAACAGTTTTAGCGATATATGGACATCGCCTTTTATTTTTTACCATGAACCTGAGCAGTATTGTTTTAGTGATATATTGGCATCTCCTTTTATCTAACCATGGACATGAGCAGTATTGTTTTAGTGATATGTAGGCATCGCCTTTATCATACCATGGGCTTGAACGGTATTGTTTTGGTTATACTGATGGGTATTGTTTTGGTGATATACATTAATTGGTACCACCTTTTATCCTATATTGGGCCTGAGCGGTGTTGTTTTGGTGATATACATGTTTTGGTACCACTTTTTATCCTACATTGGGCCTGAGTGGTATTATTTTCGTGATATACATGTATTGGTACCACATTTATCCTATATTTGGCCTAAGCGGTATTGCTTTGGTGATATACATTTATTGGTACCACCTTTTATCCTACCTTGGGCCTGAGCGGTATTGTTGTGGTAATATATTTGCTTAGGTACCACCTTTTACCCTACCTTGAGCCTGAGCGGTATTGTTTTGGTGATATACATGTATTGGTACGACCTTTCATCCTACCATGTGCCTGCACGATATTGTTTTGGTGATATAAATGTATTGGTACCACATTTTATTCTACCGTGGACCTGAGCAGTATTGTTTAAGTGATATACATGTATTGGTACCACATTTTATCCTATCATAGGCCAGAGCGGTATTGTTTTAGTGATATACATGTATTGGCACATCCTTTTATCCCATCATTGGCCTGAGCGGTATTGTTTTTGTCCAAGGACAATTTTTATATGATGCCAGATGTGGACACACGACAATCATAATTCGTTTAAACGTGTACGAAGATTAAGGCTCATCAACATATTACAGTTTATTAAGAGCCGCCCCAGCGAGAGTGGAAATATACATAGTACATGTAATCCGGGAACCTGCCCTACTGGTACTAACGCATTGATTCCATTGATATGGTTCTTCAACGTGCTCGGAGGATAGACTCCGATATACGGGACCGCCCAAACGAGGCTAAGGGAAAGTGTCTTGCCCAAGAACAAACCGACGAAACTCAGTTGCGCCAGTGAGGTTTGAACTCTTGTCCTAGAATGTCAAGTCCACCGTTCTATCCACTGCATGGGCAACGCCATTCCACTAATTATTCTTTCTGCAGAGTTTAAATATTTGATAATTTCTCATAATGATTAAAACCAAATTAGTATAATCCTAAGTGTTGGGTACATTAGGTAATTATAGAATATAATTAAGAATACAAAGTAGTTAATACTGCCGTGTTTTCATTCCTGTATGTAAATCTGTATATGATGCCAGATAAGTTAAAGGGACACAAGGCAATCTTTTAAACTTGGATGTATATTAACGGCTCATCAACACATTATAAGTCATTTAGAGCCGCCCCAGAGATAATTGAAGCAAACATTGTAATTTACTAGTATACTTACTAGACTATTGACTGGTAGCATAAAAGGGGTATGCCTCACGAATGTATTTTGTCTAGACCTTGAAAGTAAAGTGTGTTTGCGCGGGGGAGAATATTTAAAAAAGGCACAGTGGTGTATGCAGTTTGTTTAATTTGTTTACACAATCAGAATATTAATACGAAGTTTTACTATTAAGGAAAATGCGACACTAGTTAACATCGGAAAGCTATTTATTAAATAAGTCCAATAAGAATATGCGAAATGTAATCTAAATGATTGATGCAAACTGTCCGCGTTAGCGTTTTAAGGTTGGCTTATGCAATATTTTGTATTTATCGTTGGCTTATGCAATATTTCGTATTTATCGTGTTCGGCCGTTTCCAAAGGTCCACTATCATACTCTTTTATGCATGTTTTATACGTTTCATGTTTATATAATGGTTATAATACCTGTTCTGAATAATCAAAGAACGATTCATGGTCGACTCCTTCTGGGGCAAGCCCCTTTAACGAAAACCACATACCTATTCTTAGTCATCATGCTATCACACTATTATTATAAATATTGATACAGTATTTAACTAAAATATAGGCACTTTGCTACGCTACTCTACTTAGTAAGTACATATAAAATATAAAATATAAAATACAATGTAAGTTGGTTTATAGGGGCTGGCGTGGCCAAGTACATAGCACCTTGGACTTGAAACCAAGCCCCACCGGAACCACTTAGTGTTGTCGGCGTGTGTTTGGACAAAACACTTTCCTTAGCCTCGTGCGTCGGATTGGGACTTAAACCCGGTGTATTCCCGCGTGAAGAAAAAGCAAGATGAAGTTGTTTATGGTGTACGATTAGGGTCATAATTATTTCATTTTGTATGATACTATATTTTTGAGTATGATACTGTTTTTTTTACTATCATATTAAAGCTATTTAGCATGATACTGAACTTACAGAGTATGATACTGTATTATACGAATTAAACCTTACCATGCGTTACGTACCGCGAGGGTCATTATTGTAGATGTTAGTATGATTTTGTATGATACTGAAAAGCTCTGAATGATTGTAAAAAAGACAGTATCATACTCAAAAATATAGTATCATTATAGTGAAATAATTATGAACCTGATCGGACACCATACTTATTTGTCTTTTATTACTGTGATCATGTTGTTGATATGGCAACATGTTTTTGTTGCAACTCTGTGAGCTATTATAAACTTCTTAATGTTTTGCTTATATTATATATGCTTTTTAGTCTATCATTAAAGGGACTTACGCCAGTCTTATTCTTGTATATCATTAAAAGGACATACACCAGTTTTTTTCTAGTATATCATTAAAAGGACATACGCCAGTCTTATTCTACATACGTCAGTTATTTCTAGTATATTATTAAAGGACATACGCCAGTCTTTGTCTATTATTAAATGGACACAAGCCAGATATCCATTTCTCGTACTTCACTAAAGTGCTTTTAATATATACTTTGTAATTGATATATGTGTGATCCTTAGTCTAATACGTGCATTTATTGCATTACAATATTGTTTGTCGAACAAATGCATTGCCATATTTTATAAACAGGGTGATATTTAACATTGTCTATTATTTTAGAATTCCGAACACAACGAGCGGAAACTGCAGATCCTGTCCTTCTTAACCTACAGGGTAATTATTTGTTTAAATAAAAATGTAATCTACTGTTACGATGTTAGATTTAAAAAGAGCTCTTCAGCGTTATGAAGTATTTAAATAACAATTCACGTACATGTACCAGATGAGACAACTCCCAGTTTACGACTTTTCACACGGATCAGTTATTATTGTAAGGGGTCGTTTTACATTAAAGATTAAACGATATACATGCGACTATCTTTTTCAAATGTACCCGCAAGTATGTTCAACAGCAACAGTATCAATGACAACCGCGTATAATAACTTTAGGTACAAGTTGTTAAATTTTAATTTTAGGGTTGTTAATATTAAGAAAAGGTGTATGTGTGTGATACCATTACCGGAGACTGTTACCTTTAGTTGAATCTTTAGATTTAGCGTTGTGAGTTGTTAACGGTATATGTTTTGTACGGAACTTATGTTTAAAGCTTTTGCAATAATTAATGACGAAGACGGAATTCACGGTTTTCGAAGTAATATATACTGCACTGAGTTTTAAATCGACTAGCATACATACAATGTTACTTATGTAAGATTAGTTAATATTGCATTCTTGTGGCACAGCATTTATTCTGTGTTAGAAGCCATTTGGGAAGTAGCAATTGTATGAAATGATGTAATTTACATGTTACTCATACTCCATAACATCCGGTAATCGGATATAGGCCGTGGACTGCTACCCAAATGTTGACATATTGGTACCACTCAAGCTGTCAAATTTTAATATGCATTTTCGGAAAGGTCAATGTGTGACGTTTCTTTTAAGCCAGAATAGTATTTTTAGTTCGGTAGCTTAAGTGTGTAAAACTATTGTTTTATAAAAGGAGGTAATTTTTAAGAAAATGTTCTAAATTGATATAAAAATGGATGTATGTCATGGACTAACTCCACCAATTTTTAGCATGGTGAACTTGTTCACCAAGCTATAGTTACCGTGTTTTTTCACGAATCCTAACTACAGCCTCACTGATGAATCGACGCCTTGCCTGAAAAAGAAGAACCACATTTTAACAGGTGTTTCTTCTTTTCTAGTGCGGATACAAATCAGGCAATGTCATTTAAAAATTTCAAATAATTTCCGCGATACATTGTTTAAGTTATATATTATTTATAAAGCTATTTCATCTATTGTTTCATCGTTTAGCTGTGCGTTCTATAAATAGATCAATCATCATCATCACATGATCATCACGTGCTCTTGCGTAAAATATATTCATACGCTGTATTGTTCTCCTAGGATAGTGATTGAGATTTGTAACCAGTTAATTTCATAATTTATTTCTCTTGTTGCAACACCATCAAACGCATATCTTCCATCTTTCTTGGATTTATATATTTAAGAAATATACATGGCCTTTATAGTCTTCATATAATATTTAATATGTTTGGTCAGTAATGGTTATCGCATAAGCTACTATCCTTTGTAAAAAGTTGTTGCTGCATATTCTCCGGAGTAAGATTTAAGCTTATTTTGAAGTACGCTGTGTAATTTTCTAAAGTCTTTACCTCCCTTGCTATGAAGTTAAAATAACTGTTTCGGTCGTAAAATAATCCTGAATACGTGTGCCGATCGTGTCGGCGAGACCGAATGCAAATCAACAAGATCTGACTGAGTTTAAATCTTAGACCGGGTCAATTCGGACACTACGGTTTTAGAATAAATACCTTATAGATCATCAAAATGTGTAAAGGATTATTAGCTCAGACGGGAGAGCGGCAGTCCCATAAAATTATGGATTATAAAGCCAGCTGGATGGGTTCGAATCTGAGCAAAACCCATTTTTTTTTATTCTAATTATATTTTTTTTGTGCAAAAAAGTTTGTTTAATTCATGTCCAATGGTCTTAAAAGGGTTACATCAGAATTTTACTAGAAACAACTTAAATTATAAAATTGTTCCAGTTCTCGATAGAAAACAATGTCAATCAAAATGTGAAGCTAGAACCATTTTGTTAATGTCTAAAGTTTCAAAACACCATAGAGCTAAGGTGGACTCGCACGTAATATGCTAAAATTAACCCTGGTGCGTCACCTAGGATAGCACGTATTACTGTGCAGAATGAATTTCTTTGCAAATAAAAGATGTTTTAGGCTCATTATGTTTTGGTCATGTAGAATAAAATATTAATATTTTTCAATTTTAAATCGGACACCTATATACCCCCATAAAAGGCCTGATGTACTCCCTTTTAGACTTAAATCGGAAAACAAATTGTGTGTGTGTGTGTGTGTGGAGAGTGGGGGGATTTTTTTTAAAGATTTTTACGACTTTTATCTATGCGTCAATTTGGTAGAGGTAGAGGTAGACCTCATCTGTTTTGAATCAAACTCGTAGAACCACAGTCCTGTCGTGCGTTAGTGAGTAGCTGTCAAACATTATTCAATGTGCAAACGCGTAACAAGCGGGACCCGAACCTATGACTTTAGCATTGAGAAATATACATTACACAACAAGAGTAGATCTAAACAAAAATATGTTACCTTTTATTACAAATTTCAAATTACATGCCAAACTGATTGAATTATATTCTGTTTAGGCCAAAACACAACAAAGCAACACAAACATGAAGGGGTAAAAGTTGTTGTGTCGAGGGTAAAAACGGCGATTCGGCTGGGTGACAGGAAACAAAATACTTTTTGTTTAGGCTTAAGGTAGTAAACGAAATTTACCGAGACTTTGGTGATTATTGTCAACAAACGATTTGCCGACTCCACGTAAAAATTACAATTAGTGATATGAATCGTGAAATTCTCAGTAGCGTTCACATACATGGTTGAAAAATATAACATCGAAATAATTGTGTATGAACATCATGTTCACTCCGAGTTGTGAGATTAAATCAAAACGGTATCCCGAGAACAGTGGTACTCCGAGTTGTGAGAATGAACTACAACGGTATCCCGAGACCAGTGGTATTCCGAGTTGTGAGAATAAAATAATAACAACTGTATCCAGAGACCAGGGATACTCCGAGTTGTGAGATTAAAATCAAATGAGCACACAGATTTATAAGTTATGTTTTGTATATGTGTAGTCTGTATGTCTCTACTACAAGCTGTATTTAAAACATATGTTCTTTTAGTTAAAGGTCACACTTTTTGGAACACGGAAGCTTCAGGGAGAATTTGCCATTTTACAGTGACATTTGTATATTATAAATCTTTGTGCAACGGTTGATATGGCTGTCTTTCAGCTACACTCTGACTACTGACTACACTCGTGTTCATTTGATTTTAATCATACTTGCATAGTAGGTCGATATCAATGCAAGGTTGTTTCCTATTTTAATTCAGCTATGTTGATCAAAGGGTCTATGAATTACCTCCCCTTGAATTGGCAAAATTAGCTGTCTTGACCTTTTTGACGCTATATTCATTTCTAATGACTCAAACTTTGATAGGTGATGACTGGTGATGTGTTTTGATACACTTTAACACCTGTGAAGATGATGAAGCGTTTCGAAGATTAAATTGTTTTAATCGCATTAGTTCCAGATACATTAAACAATGCATTGATGTATTATTACATGCAATGATGTATTGTTATTAAGAAGAGTTGACACATTTTCAGTACATCCATGTCATGCGTGATTGGAAAGAAACCTTACATTACACGGATGCACAAATCATAGTTCACCATGCTCTCAGTACCTTCGGCATTTTGATTATTTTGTGTATTTGATTGCATTCAAACTGGTTACGTAAGTCATGTAAACATATAACAGTTCAATAGTTCAACCCTTCAAAACGTATAAAAACATATGGAAGCAAAAATTTAACCATTAATCATTAAACGCACATTTTATCGAAAGAAGGTAAAGATAACAAAACAAATTAGAATATGTTTATCGTTTTTAAGCAAATTACATGTGAATATAGTTTTTTAGTTTCTATATATACGAAATAATACGAAATAATATAAACGTGTGACCTCTCTGATGAAGACGTTTCTATAAAGGGAGATAATAAAGTACACTTTTAAGTTTTAATTAAAAAGATTGAGCTAACATTAAAAAATGATTCACAGAAATGTTACAATTCCAAGTTTCATTTTATTTGTCTTTGTGTTACCTTCGTAGCATGGCAGACAGGTAGGAATCACTTTGTCCGTAGTGTGTCTTCATTCGTCGTCTTCGTCCGTCTGTCCGTCACGCTTTATCCTGCAACCTGAACTTGATCATAATTTAAAAAGTGTAAAGCCTATGTTCATGAAACTTCATAAACATCTTCATCTCACCCCACATGTGTAATAAGGTTGTCTTTCATTTCGGAAAAGATATACTCCTTTCCAGTAAACCTTTACCTTCAACCTGACCTAGCTCATATCGTTAAATAAGCACATGACAGCCTACAAAAGTGTTCCGTGGAACACCCTTCTAGTTATTTATTTAACATATGCAAAAGCCTATGTGATTATCAGCCCTTGATACCATCATTGAATTATATACTGGTTAAATTCACATTCACAATGAAAATATGTATAGCATATCTGTAAAAGTACACCACTGTTAAAAAAAGAAACAAGCTTCTATAGTTATCCCATGTGCCTTCAATACACAAGTGATGCACATGTAAAGCGTGCACTTACATTGTAAACTGAAACATGTGATATGGTGAAACGTTCGGATGAACAGTTTAGTATATGTGTTATTTGGTTTGGATCATTTCTATTCGAATATCGACATGCTAATAATCACTTGGTTTTGTTTGGCAATGTTTCTATGCAAAATAGTCACTCAGTTCTGTTTAACACATCCACAAATATAGTTGCCTGTTATACAATTTTTACAGAGAAAGTCCGTCAATGTCATCATATTATAACATTGAGATTATTTCGAAATCACATTTCATTGAAAGAATATATTTGCCTTTTTACAATGGTGCACTATGAAATTTGGATGATGTGATAATATGGCTTACTTTATTATGAAGTGATGTCTCGTCTGCTCTCGCTGGATAAATGGAACAATTTATTTGACATTTAAAAAAACATAAAACATTTAAATACAATTGCTTCATACTTTTCTGATATAAAGGGCACACTTTCAGCCATATACGTATTATTTCTGATATTGTGTTCACGTAAATAATATTGAATTACTGTCATGTACTTTATGGTTGACATTGCTCATGCCTAAATTATGCATTTGGTTGAAAATTTCACTTGACCATACCCCATCCATTTTGGAGGTTGTTTTTATATAAAGATGGCAATAGTCCTTTAATATACAGCTGCTAACGGGTGTTACACGTGATGCAAGTTAACCAAGGGTAGATACAAAGGCAATGTTGCAAAGATGTTTGAAAGACTATCACAGCCGTCCTTGCTTCAGTTCTTGGGAGTAGGAATGATGCAAGAAACATGACTGCTGCAAGAAAAGTAGTATAATCTAGATACCGCTAAAGCAATAAGGCAGAACATCCTGAAAGACATGTTTTAAAAGACGGTAGTTAAATATTATTTTAAACAGCAGGTTGTCTAAATGGGCATAGAGTCTATAGTAAAAACTGATGGTAGGATTTTCAAATACGATCCACAACGCAGTAGGATGGGCACAAGCCGTTGTAATGAGACCCTGGAATAATTATCAACTGGATATCAGTTAATAATAATCCAGTGTCTCATTACATCGGCATGTTGTATGTCCATCCTATAGCGTTGTGGATTCAACTAGTCAGCTCTTAATGAGCAGTATTCCCCCATACGTATGCATCAGCAGCAGTACAACATTTACGTGCATACCATCACGTGCAAACAAGGACATCGGAAAGTCTTACATACCTTTAGAATAAGGATGGTACACATTTGACTTTGTTATATAGCCTGTTAAACAGATGACCCATCTGATCCTTTATAATTGCGGAATGTTATCAAAGTATCTTCCAAAACTTACTTTACACTGTACTTGCAGAAAGCATAGACTTCCCTGTATTGTAACATGGTGTGAATGCAGGGGAGTTAGTTGTAGCAAATATACCAGATTCAGAATGTTAACATACGTCACTATTAGGCAGATGAAAACGTAGTATTCTGTTAAAGATGTTAATATCATGATTGCCTCTTACAATAGCTTTGAGACGTATATTATATTCCAGGCTGAGTTTTCTTTAAAATTACGTTTACTTCTGAATTTCATTTTTTTCAAACTAAAACCGAAATATCACTTGTCTCGGTTCTGTTAATTGGTATATATTTTTTTGCAATAGATTAATAAAAGAAATACTACAATTGTATTTACGTATGCAATTCGTGAATTTCAGTTTAATTATCAAAATCGTTTAAAAATGTCTTCAATTTATTGAATACAAGTACATTTTTTTCATGCAATTCTCTTTTTTAAGCTATTTTTTTGTGTATGTTCGCCCATTTTTTCTTCTCCATATACCATGTATACACGAACATAATAAAAATTGTTAAAGACCTTCAGCTCCCTTTCATTTAAAAAAATAATATTTTTTAATAAATATTCAAATGTTCGTATATTGTATTTGCAGTTTTCAAGATACTTCGGAACTTTTTGTCTGTACCTTAAATGAACGTAGCGACACAGCCATTTAACCTCTATTATTAAGAGTTCTGAATAACTTGGAAAAAGTTGAAAGAATTATCAAAATCGGATGATAAACAAAAAATATATGACTATTTAAAGGTTGTTCTAAAACGAATATGTAAGCCGCCATATGACGTCATAGTTCCATATTACCATATATGGAATGTTGATAATTATCATTTAAAACGAAGAAAATCACTGCAAATGAATGCTTTTAATTACTGGTCATATAAAGCATTATTGCCATGAAGTATCACATATTTTTCATACAGTTTCTGTCATTTTCCCCTATAAATCAGTACATTTTCATATTTATGAATATTCCATATATGGTCATTTAGAATCGTGATGTCATAGCTCTCAAAATGGCCGCTTCCATATCCGTTTTAACGGAAACTTCAAATGATCATTTCTTCTTTGTTTATCATCAGATTTTGATAATTCTTTCACCCTTATTGAAGTTTTTCAGAACTCTCAATAATAAAGATGGTTTGGATGTGTCGCTACATTCCCTTTAATACATATTTATTTACATTTTTGAAAACTATTTTGTTTTATTATAAATACATATCCAAAAATCTTTTATTTTATGATTTTTTTTTGTAGATTTTCTCAAAAAATGTCAAGATGTATAAACTTTGTTTATTCCTTTAGGACTGTCTCTTCTGTAGCTCATGACATCTTTACATTTATAGACATACCATAACGAATTCTGTTTCAATATATTTTACTCATAATTTAATATTTCGTAACTATTCCAAAAATCAACGACTGTAATTCGTTTTGTGTTGATTTCCCCCTAAAATTTCATGATTTATATATTTTATTCATTACAAATATTTGTTTTTATGAACATGTATATACCAGATAACTTTAAGAACATACAATCTCCTTATATTGTAATGAGAATTATATTTTTAAAAGTAATTCCGATTTTAGTGATTTTGGTTCAAATTTGCAATTTTGGCCCAAAATATCCCAGTTTTTCCAAATCTCTGATCCTATAAAATTTTACCTATATCTCAGGTCATCTTTAGATGAATAAAAACACTTTAAAACTTCTATTTTGTTTAATTGGAAGTGTCAATATTTTGTTTACTAATTATTCCAAAAATCAGCGATTTGTATAATTGTTTTGATGATTTTCCCCCCAAAAGCAAGCTGTATACATTTTGTTCATTTAAATATTATTTTTATTTATATGAATAAAACATACAACTTTCAGAAGGCACAGCTCCCTAATATTACAATGATAATAATATTTAAAATATTATTCCAGTTTTTAACGATTTTTGTTCAAATGTTCATGTTTTTGCCAAAAAATAATTTGTTAAGCTACCGTTTCAAAACAAGAAATCGGTGGATTAACATGTCTCGCCTAACGGGGGCTGGACTCAAAAATAAAAAGGTCAATGATGCTTAATTGAAAGTTTGTAAACATTTTAGTAACTAAAAACAATGGAGTTTGCCGTTAGCTGAGATGACATTTAAGTGCATTTGTTTAAAAACAAAATGCCATTCTATTACAACCAAGAGGCCCAAGAGGGGCTATGGATGCTCTACTTGCTAAAATGGCTCTTATATGAAGGTTTGTCGACATAAAATTCCTATCAGTAGTTTTGTTAAAACATTGCAAAAACAACAGGGATAGGATGGCCTTCGATCGCTCACCTGGTAATCATGGGCAATGAGTCTGCTGTGTCTAGTCTGGCATGGGTATTTTTTAATTTGTCCCACTTTCTTCTATGAATGAAATTTCATAAACATGGGTAGGGGCGGGGTTTATATTAACATACTAAACAAATATGGTAAAGATTAGATAAAAAATTAAGAAAATACATATTTAACCAAGGAAAATACAATATAGAATTTTTCAACAAATCAAGGGCCATAATCTGTTGTTACTAACAAGATCTAGCTGGTTTTCGAACTTGTCCAAGATTTCATTAATATACCGCGCTTTGCACAACTAGACATCGTACTCAGGCTTCCTGCCAAGTTTTGTAGAAATCCAACAATCCGTTTATGAGGAGTAGCGCCGACAAGAAATTTAAAGTAAAGATGTCAAAGTGCCATAACTCCGCCCTAAATCAGCGAACTGGAACAAAATCGCGATATGCATAACTAGACATCTTACCGATGCTTCCTGCCAAGTATCGCCTAAATCCAACAAGGCGTTTAGGAGGATTAGCGCCTACAAGAAATTTAAAAGTAAGTCAAGGGTCCGTAACGCCATCAAAAATCAACGAACCGAAAAAAAAACGCAATAGGCACAACTCGATATCATAGCAATGCTTTTTGCTAACACGGCGTTAAAACCAAAAAATAAATTAAAAAAAGGAATTAAAAAAATAATGAAATAAAAAAAAAAAATAAAAAAAAAATTAAACAATAAAAAAGATAAAAAAATAAACAAAATTAAATAAATGAAATAAAAAAATTAACACAAAAAAAAATCAATCTAAAAAAAAAATAAACATATTAAAAGAAAATTAAAGATACTGATAATAAAAAATGCAAAACATATGTAAAGTTTGGTAAATATGAGATAAAAATGAAAGCCCTATCGTATTAACGAGGCAAAATATAGCATTTTAAACTAAATCAAGGGTCATAACTCCGCTGTTACTGGTCAGATCTGGCTGGTTTTCGAACTTTTGGGAGCTTTCATTGATATTAACAATCTGTGAAATTTTGGTAAAGATCGGACGAAAAATGAAGGCCCTTGGCCAGTAGAACTAAAAAGTAGGTCAAGGTCATAGATAAAATCCATGCATTCAAAAAGATGCACTACCCAAGACACAACTATGTCAAAATAGAATATGTTTTCTTCCAAAGATTAAGCTATAAATTAGGTTTAAAACATCTAGTACATAATTATAGTTCATGCGAAAGAGATGTAAATGTTGCAATTAAAGTTATCTTGCCTTTGCTTGGATGGTGAAGGTCACATCCACATTTGCTTTGTCACGTTGTAATGTACCACTCAAGATACAACTATAAGCAAAGTTTTAAAGGTCTAGTGCATACAGTTTGTGAAAAAGTGAACAAAACGCAAAAGTTGAACCTAAAATCTTTTAAGTTATCTGCCCTTTGCTTGAAGGGTCAAAGGTCACTTACACATTTGCTTTGTCACGTTGCGAGGTACCACACAAGATCGACTATAAGCAAAGTTTGAAAGGTCTAGTGCATACAGTTTGTGAAAAAGAGACCTAAACGCAAAAGTTGAATCTAAAAATTATTACGTTATCTGCCCTTTGCTTGGAGCGTTAAGGTCACTTCCACATTTGCTTTATCACGTTGCAATGTACCACCCAAGATACAAGTATAAGCAAAGTTTGAAGGGTTAGTGCATGCAGTTTGTGAGAAAATCACCTAAACACAAAACTTGAATGTTGACGCCGCCGCCGGAAATGCAACACTTATGGTCTCACAACACAGTACACTTTTACTATGTTGGCCTATATGAATAAAGTTTACTGGGCCATTTCGAACCTAAATTGTCCAAGCTAAAAGTCACTTATTTATGAAACACAGTCATTTGACCACACAAAAATGTACAAAATATAGTACGTTGACCAGGTTGGTTTTTTTTTAATTGGAGTGGTGGCATCCTTTGCACTATTTTGGGCTTTTACTCCAGAGTTTGTACCAGAATTCCTACACTGCTTCAACCCCCATAAAACCGTCATATTCTGGTGTCAGTGTCATCTAATAGCTGCACATCCAATTTCAGACTGTGTTCATCTCACCTGCAACAGCAATACATATGTATGTCAGCAATTATTAAAAATATTTAAAACCGAACAACATACTACTACTTTTTATGGCGCAAGTTTTATCCTACCGTGGCTTTCAAGGGAGCTAACTGTGTAGTGAGACCTTCAAGGGGGGCTCATGTGTGTGCACGTCTTCAAAATCATAACCACAACAACAATAGACAACTATCTAACACAAACAAATATTAACCAGTACTTTTGTCATAGATTATACGAGTTTATGGCTCAAAATACAACATGCATCAGTTCGTTTCACGCCATATTCATGGCGTTAAAAAATCATGGATTTTAATCCGTATTCGAGAATAGAAAATACTGAGTAACTTTTGTGTTCTAAGAGATTTTGTTCTTAAATGTTGTAGGATTTGTGTTGGATATGTACATAATCTAAAAGAAGTGTGCTGTTTGTGTTGCAGGCAGTGTTACTTAATTTATTAATTGATTACCTATGCCCATACATGATTTTTAATTTTTTTTTTTTTTTTTTTTTTTTATAATTTAATGGGTTTTTTTCAAACAGAAGTAGTGGTGAGAATTTTTTTCTAATTCAAAAATAGTTTATTATATTACCTGTCATACAGTGCCATTAAAGGCCATTAAGGTGGCTGTCAACACAGGGCATGGCTCCAATAAAACAAGCCCTACCTGCATTCAACTGTCAAATTGGCATCTTCTACCAGCTTACTGTATAAAAAGATAAAATGGGCTTTACTTAGCACATGTTCACAATAGTGATAACAATGTCACTATTCCTATTTGAAAAATCCTGTTGTACAAATCAAAATGTAGAGAGAAAAATCAGAAAATATACACAACAGTAATTAAAAGGGGGAATAACTACATAAAACCAGCAGGGGAGATAACTCAGAAACACCCAATGACACGACAACTTGCGAAAAGTAGAAAAACAATCGAAAACCACCGGCATGCAGTTTAGTCAGAAATTATCACAATACAGATAACGCTACCAAATAAACATGAACAGCGCTTACGTTAAAAATCAGTGAAATTATAACAATCGGTATATTTCATAAAACTTCTGTCAATTCCATGTTATATCGAAACTGTCAATTAATCGCATTGAACCGCGTTGCGTGCACTTTTTACATAGTTGAATTCATCTCAAATAACAGTCAATCAATCAATCTGTCATCTATCAGTCATCAATCAGTCATCAATCATTCAATCAGTGAGTCAGTCAGTCAGTCAGTCAGTCAGTCAAAAAACTTTGTCCAAATGACAAACACTGATAAACTGCTTGCGACCGACTGCGATGTTTCTCCAGACGACACTGTACACCATCTCAAACCATTCGGATCAGAGCGAAAAAGTTTGCAGCATAAAAATATACATATTGCAGCACAACACTATACATGCCAAAAATAAATTCAGTACAGATCTGCGAAAAAATATATCAAGGCGACACAGGCAATCTTTTCCGTGAATAATGACAGAACCAGAATTTAATGTTTTATTATGACGCGAACATGAAATTCGCGTACTTTTTTTTAAACATATATTAGCACAGTTTTATTTCTTAGTGCAAAACAAAATTTATAATCAGAATTTAGAACCAAAAATAATTGTAACGCCAATTTTTCAACTTACGCATGTTACGTAAAAAGAGACGATAAAGAATGTAACGGTACATTAAAATTTTGTCTGTATTTTTGTCCCCTATAAATAAACAGACATACAATATATTAGATGTTTTTTATTTGACATGACGCGAAATTTGTATGAAATGCGCCTGAAAAATATTAAGAGAGAACAAATTGCTTGCGTACTAATGGAATACAAGAAATAAGATGAATACGCTAAAAGCTGGAACACCTCATTCAGCAAACACCAAGCCCAAAACAATTTCATGTCTCGACAAATGTGCAACTGCGAACGACAAATCTTCCCGAAAGGCACAGCGGTTCGAAAAAGGTTGTCAGACAACTTTAAAGCAAACAAGGAAGAGCGACTAAGTTAATAAACATACTTGATGAACACTCTCTTGACAAATAAAACACACTGCACCGCGGTTTCGAAATTTGCTGCACTGCATAGGTGGGTGGGGTATGTTTCTAATATTGTCAATAGCTGAAATAAACAATTTGCTATACAAACACATACCTATTAGAGGTCATATGAAGCTGCTTTCCATGCTGTGAACATGTACTTGGAATAGTGTCGGTACATTGTATCCATTTGAAACCGACCGAGACGAGAACTAAACTTCCAAGTTCCAGAAACAATTTATCGACTCACAAGCACACACTGTTTTTGGCAAATCCAATCGAATATCCATGTTTCGCGAAATAGTTGACACTGCATGTATGCACTGACATATGCACTCAAAGATTTATAGTGTTTCATCAGGATGTTTCATCGCCTGGAAACCATATCGACATTACGGAAGTGATTTGAGAAGTTCACTATGAACAGTATACACAAAATAATTCATGTTGATCAATGTATGGTCCATTTTCATGTGCAAAATCACTAATTTATGCCAAAATCCAACTTTAGTACATTGCATTTAATGCTAAAAAGTCCAATTCAACTTTTTCACACAGTTGAAAACATCAAACTCAGAAATATTGATCTATGTCAGTGCAGGCTGGTAATCCAAGCGTCTAATGATGGAGTCCTTTCAAGGTCTCACAACACAGTACACTTTTACTATGTTGGCCTATATGAATAAAGTTTACTGGGCCATTTCGAACCTAAATTGTCCAAGCTAAAAGTCACTTATTTATGAAACACAGTCATTTGCCCACACAAAAATGTACAAAATATGGTACGTTGACCAGGTTCGTTTTTTTTTAATTGGAGTGGTGGCATCCTTTGCACTATTTTGGGCTTTTACTCCAGAGTTTGTACCAGAATTCCTACACTGCTTCAACCCCCATAAAACCGTCATATTCTGGTGTCAGTGTCATCTAATAGCTGCACATCCAATTTCAGACTGTGTTCATCTCACCTGCAACAGCAATACATATGTATGTCAGCAATTATTAAAAATATTTAAAACCGAACAACATACTACTACTTTTTATGGCGCAAGTTTTATCCTACCGTGGCTTTCAAGGGAGCTAACTGTGTAGTGAGACCTTATGTCTCTTTTTTTCTACGAAAAGGCGAGACAAAAACTATCCTGGCTATTTTTACTAAGATATATCTAAAAGGTAGTTGCATTTAAAAATTTGCCAGCTGAGTTGGTTCCAAAACGTTGAGCAGCCCATGGTCTAATAGGTGTATTCTGTGTTCTACTAGACTGCACTATATAACCCGTTGTTTTTTTTTGCTCACTCAAAACAACATGTATCCGTATTTGTAATAAAATGTATGAAACCAGAAACCTCGTGCCTAAACTTTCGGGAAAGTAAACCTACCTTCGACTGCTAACTATGACTACGCTAGTGGTCTACTTTTATGTCGAAGCTAGTCTCTCGTTTACCCCGGGATCTGCATGCTGACTTGGGCTTGAAGTTGTCTAGCATTATCTTTAAATGGGACACGTTCTTATACTTTCAATATATCATCGGCATGTGTGTCATGTATATGGGCAATGTTTGGTCTGTCATTGTACTAAATATATATATTAAGCTTAATTATTTGCATTATTTACTGTGAGAGCGATGCTGTCGCGAAACAATATATTTACATACTTAATGGTTGGAACCAATATTTACAATGGCGCTCACATACAAACTGACATTATCAATGTATTAATGAACGTCAACTGCCATTGACCGTTTATTAATAAACATGCAATAGTTCCTCGAAGATATAACATACTCGTTTATGTAAGTGGAAGACGCTCTTTGAGTTTATCACAACCCGGGGAAAGCGAAAAAGAAATTGGGTAAGGATAACTCTTGAGAGGACATTTCTTAGTGGGTTGCTTACAATATCAACATGTACACATGAGTACATTTATGCTCTTCGATATTAATGCGGCACTTGTTTAAAATTTGCTACATTTAAAACTAATGCAAAAGCTACACATATTACGTTCGATACAATTGCATATTAATACTTCCCACAAGTAATATTGCTACACATGAGTATAATTGACTAAATGTGAAATTGCTCCGCTTGATTATGCTGATGAATATCAGCATAGTTCATATTTTTTTCACAAACAATCCATTTTAATGTTGTATAAAACAATGCTTTAACAAGCTCAGTAAGAAGAAACAGCATGTAAGACAAATGCCTGTTGTTTTCCAGATCAGTCGGCGGTTTACATCCAACATAAGGGGCGCGACTTCCATAATGAACAACTGCTTAATCAGGCGAGAGTGATCTTTAAGCAACACAAAATGATCCTGATCACCGGACCTAGGCGATCTGGAAAGACAACGCTTGCTGTGAATCTCATGTCTGCGTACCAAAACGAACATTGTCTTGTAATGATCACCCCTTCCCAGTGGCAGAATGTTAGACTGGGAAAAGTCAGCGTTCTTCTGATAGAAGATTTTGCAGGAAAGTACAAACTAGACATCCACAAAGCAGCTGAATGGTACGCAATCTTTGATATGATATATACTGCAGTATTGGAAATGAAAATGAACGTCATCGTCACATGTGAGGAAGAAACGTTAAAGGAATGTATTGAAGAGATGTCGGGCCACGACTTGTTGAAACACACAATATCACTGGCTGATCAGGAATTCGAAATTCCGGGTCCGATTGTCAAATCAGAGCCAAGTTCTCGCCTGGGCAGTATTGATACAGGTATGGTAAATTGGTCATATTGATAAAGTATAGTATGTTTATGTTGTGGTTAGCGAGTTATTTACCTTTAAATGGAAACGTTGTTTTTGCATCCTATGTTGATAAAGTGAAGGTGAACATTGAATTGTACCACATGTATGTGCACTCTTGTAATCTTAAATGCCTATTTAATAATGGCAATATGGACTTTTCTGACGAGGTATGTGCAGTCGTATCAATAAATTATAATAATTATAAACTTCCTTTACCTAGGTTCAATAAATTTCCGGCTGAGTCATGATTCAAACTATAATTTCAAGTAAAACTATAACGTACGGAGTCCGAGAAACAGCATAGCTTCCGAATAAAATAAAAACGAAACATTGAAATACATGTTACTGAATATTTCTTAATTAATCCTCTAAAGACATTGATATAACTAACTTTTCCCTGATCTCATCGACATACAACCACTCATCGAGATGGCGCATTAAACTGTGTTTTAGTGCAAGTCCAGCAATCGCCCATATCACACATTAATAACGTCATGGTCATGATCACTTTCATACTATCTTTGCTAAACTTGTTACAAAGCTTATCAAAAGAGGTTATGACCCTATCATTTTGCAACGTACTGCATGCTTGGTAGTGGACCCTTTTACAGTTCGCCACTATGCTTTCCTCTTTAATTGTACAATGACCGGACAGGCTGTGGACACTATGATGACGCCTACCTAAAGCCCATTGGGACGGTGGCGTTTGATGTTTTTCTATAATCTTTCCTGTTGTGCCCTTAATGGTTTATTCTCTTGTTGCTCTGGCTTCTGCCAAGTCATTGAGTACCTTCATTGTGGCTTTCTAGGCTATTGTTTTTTTTTGTATTATATTTACACAAGCATATTTGTGTTTTACTTATATTGCCTATTGATGCTGCCTTGTTGGTTAGTGATTACATCATGGCGGGGATTTCTTTATTTACACTGTCCTGTTTTAATGGGTTGACAGTAGGGTAAGTGTGAGGTTTGGTGCACCCTAGAACCGGTTGAAACCCCCAGTGGCCTACTTTGCCACTGACCGTTCCAAGGCGGTAGCCCTATTGTCAACACTTTTGTGTTTGCATTTTTTGTTGCTTTTGCCTTTTCGTTTGTCTGTTTGCGTGTTTGTTTTTGTGTTTTGTGGTTGACTGTCGTCCTTGAATGCTACTTTCCCTGTCCGATATTTTTATCCTTCTTTACACAATGGGGTCGTGCACAGTAAACACAGTAGTAATGTACTGAAGTGAATACATTACAAATAATCACAGTCAGTCATACTTAGCAGAAAAATATAAAGGAGAATAGTTATACATAGACTGCAGCTTTCCCCACACGATTTATAGTTAAAAAGCTAAACACAGGTAATATAATTCAGATTAAGCTCGGCATCAGCTAGATTCTGGTTGAACACTGTTACTGGACGATATATTTACCAAAGTTTGATGAGTAAATAATATTTCGTTTCCTCAATATTTACGATCATCGATTCCGGAACGCTCACAAGTTTACATTGCGTTTGTTTAGCCTGTTCCTAGCGAAGAGCTGCAAGAAACATTCTAAAACATGCAGAGCTTTATACAACCAAGCAGATACGTTTTAGTCTTCCGTCTTACCCGTTAAGTTTGAAAGAACGGTCAAATAATTGTATGCAATTTGGAACATGTGTTAAATAGATGCATTTGCATGTCTGAGCAGATCATTCACCTTAATTCATGTTTGTACAGACCCTCTCTGGGTCATTAACGTATCACATATGTCCTGTTCATAAGAGCCGGTAATAGACAATCATAGAATCAGTTCGACCTGCTATATCCTACACCACCCTGTACGTAGCATGACTGGCGGTGTCAATTTCAGTTGCATCATTTTGGCCATCCTGTTATATCTGGGCATATTGCCTCAAGTATTCATTGAGTCGCACATCAGTTAGTACCACAGAGCGCCTCGATACACACCGATTACGCAGAGGATATTGACGTACATTGATTATATGAACAGAAAGTACCTATGCAATAATGGCATTAAAATGTAACACAACTATGAGAGAAATAGCCACTACACGAACAAACTGTATTTTCCATGATATATTTTACATAAAAAACTAACGGTGTCAGACATCGAAAGGATATGAATAACTGGTATACACCAATTTCCAACTTGTAGCTGTGTTGTGATATATCAGTACAAGTACCACATGTTTATCCTACCATGGGCCTGTGCAATATTGTGTTAGTGATATACTGAACAAATAAGTTTAGCAAGTCCTTATGTACATTTAGCTTAAAGAAATTGAATGCTATTCTATAATGTGAAGTATTATAAAACATTTGCATGGAATATGGTGATATTCTCGTTCACTTATTAGTTGAGATACAATGTAAGTATCAGAGTTATCTCCCATTTAGTTAAAACATCGTATTTTATAAAAATACCAATATGATAAAGAACATGGTAAAACGTCACTAAATAACAGTTCTGGGTTTCAAGTTATAAAAACCGCAAAATCAATGGACACTAACATTTTCATTATAATGCAGTAACAAATCAAAGTTAAAAAAATGAAATTACCTCCCTTTACATTGAAATAAAAACGAAATTATAATATCTGTAAAGCAAGTAGATTAAAACATTTTTCCCCCGTAGATATCTTTTCAAACACAATGCCGTGCAGATATCTGATAATTATGTTAATTATAGTGTTAATGACCTCGCCACGCATAGCCTAGAATATGCGCAAATGAATTGCAATTTACTTGCTAAACTTCGCCGTTTATCTTACATAAGGCCGGGCGGAATATTTTGTGTGTTTTTGTCTAGTATATTATTAAAGGGACATATGCCAGCGAAAACATTTTTTAAAGAAACCTGATTTTTAGTTAAAAGTGGGAGATAACTCTAATAACAGGAATCAGCTACCATGTTGGCACTGCTATCATGTTTTTTTTGTTTCTCTACAAGGTACTCAATAATATGGTACTAGTAAGAATAGTTCCTTGAGATGGTAACAAAAAATTGTATGGCTCACGGCATAAATAATCTTGTTCTTGACGCACATCATCTTCAGGTTTACTTTCAATATATACTAGTCATAATATCTAAGTACCCACCTAAGAATATGCCAATAATTTTCTCAGATCTTTGTGTATTTCTTGATATCCTGTTGTATTTCTGGAGAATAAAGTATCACAAAACAAAATTAATGAAATTAATTCGTTTGCAGTATATACATTTTAACAAGACATGAGACACGGGTCATTTGTCAAAGTCACACACACATTCTAATAACACGTATGGCCTCCGTGGGCTCTGATGACAGCGATACAACGCTGTCTCGTAAAAGCAACATGATTCCCAAAAACACGTTGGGGGCAGGTTATTCCATGTGTTGATGATATCTCTCTGCAGCTCGGCTTTTTTTTTTTATAACAGACCATGTCATCACCGACCCGTTACCTAATCTGTTTCTTTCGCTTACACAGATATCTGCATACCTTTCCCCTCGACTGTGATTAACACGACATCTGTCGTCGGAACGTGACAAATTAAAATTATTTCTCTTCTAATGACTTTTCCATGTTCAATAGAGAGATGTCAATCGAGGAAAAGCGACAGTATATGAAATATTAGCGTTGTCGTTATTATAATATAATCCCTTACACATTAGCCATGTTTCTAAGTCACATAAAGACCTTCAAGATTCACATTTCACACACAAATACATGTTGACCCTCTAAACAATTCGACCAAAGGTAGGTCACCGTCACGGATAAGGAAATCATTAGTATAGCTTTATAAATCCGTCATTTTCTAATTGATGGTTTACTTGACACGTCTAATGTAATACACGAGATGCATGTATATCAGTACTATACAGTGTATGCGTATTGTAAAGTCCTACATACGATCTATGTGGCAAAAAAGGCAAACGTGTGACCTCGCCGGACTTTCGCACCAGTAAGTAGACGATTTCATACTTTAATACAGTTTAATGATATTTATCCTTCCATCAACTTTCGGATACATATCCATTTCTCGTACTTCACTAAAGTGCTTTCAATATATACTTTGTAATTGATATATGTGTGGTCCTTAGTCTAATACGTGTATTTATTGCATTACAATATTGTTTGTCGAACAATACATTGCCATATTTTATAAACAGGGTGATATTTAACAATCGTCTATTATTGTAGAATTACGAACACAACTAGCGGAAACTGCAGATCCTGTCCTTTTTAACCTACAAGGTAATTATTTGTTTAAATAAAAATGTAATCTACTGTTACGATGTTAGATTTAAAAAGAGCTCTTCAGCGTAATGCAGTATTTAAATAATAATTCACATACATGTACCAGATGAGACAACTCCCAGTTTACGACTTTTCACACGGAACAATTATTATTGTAAGGGGTCGTCTTACATTAAATATTAAACGATATACATGCGACTATCTTTTTCAAACGTACGCGCAAATATGTTCAACAGCAGCAGTATCAATGACAACCGCGTATAATAACTGTAAGTACAAGTTGTTAAATTTAATTGTAGGGTTGTTAATATTAAGAAAAATTATATGTGTGTGTTACCGGAGACTGTTACCTTTAGCGGAATTGTTAGATTTAGCGTTGTGAGTTATTAACGGTACATGTTTTTGTACGGAACTTATGTTTAAAGTGTTTGCAATAATTACTGACAAAGACGGAATTCACGGTTTTCGAAGTAATATATACTGCACCGAGTTTTAAATCGACTAGACTATGACATACATACAATGTTACTTATGTTAGCATTGTTAATATTGCATTCTTGTGGCACAGCATTTATTCTGTGTTAGAAGCCATTTTGGAAGTAGCAATTGTATGAAATGATATACTTTACATGTTACTCATACTCCATAACATCCGGTAATCGGATATAGGCCGTGGGCTGCTACTCAAATGTAGACAGACTGGTATCACTCAAGCTGGCAAATTTTAATATGCATTTTCGGAAAGGTCAATGTCTGACGCTTCTTTTAAGCCAGAATAATATTTTCAGTTCGGTAGCTTAAGTGTGTAAAACTATTGTTTGACAAAGGGGTGTAATTTTAAGAAAATGTTCTAAATTGATATAAAAATGGATGTATGACATGGATAAACTCCACCAATTTTTTGTTTCGTGTATTTGATTGCATTCAAAATGGTTACGTAAGTCATGTAAACATATAACAGTTCAATAGTTCAACACTTAAAAACGTATAAAAACATATGGAAGCAAAAATTTAACCATTTTAATCATTATACGCACAATCATTCGAAAGAAGTTAATGATAACAAAATAAATTATAATATATTTATCCTTTTTAAGCAAATTACATGTGAATATAGTTTTTTAGATTCTATATATACGAAACAATACGAAATAATATAAACGTGTGACCTCTCTAATAAAAGTGTTGCTACAAAGGGTGATAATATAGTACACTTTTAAGTTTTTAATTAGAAATATTGATCTAACATTAAAAAATGATTCACAGAAATGTTACAATTCAAAGTTCCCTTTTGTTTGTCTTTGTGTTACCTTCGTATCATGGCAGACAGGTAGGGATCACTTTGTCCGTAGTCTGTCTTCATGCGTCGTCTTCGTCCGTCTGGCCGTCATGAGCTTGGTCATAACTTAAAAAGTGTTTAACCTATGTTCATGAAACTTCATAAACATCTTCATGTCACCCCACATGTGTAATAACGTTGTCGTTCATTTCGGAAAGTTATACTCCTTTCCATTAAACCTTTACACTTCAACCTGACCTAGCTCATAACGTTAAATAAGCACATGACAGTCTACAAAAGTGTTCCGTGGAACACCCTTCTAGTTATTTATTTAACATATGCAAAAGCCTATGCGATTATCAGCCCTTAATTCCATCATTGAATTATATACTATTGTTAAATTCACCTTCACACTGAAAATATGTATAGAATATCTGTAAAAGTACACCACTGTTAAAAAAAGAAAAATGTTTTTGTATTTATCCCATGTGCCATCAATACACAACTGATACAAATGAAAAGCGTGCACTTACATTGTAAACTGAACATGTGATATGGTGAAACGTTCGGATGAACAGTTTAGTATATGTGTTATTTGGTTTGGACCATTTGTATTCGAATATAGACATGATAATAATCAATTGGTTTTGTTTGGCAATGTTTCTATGCAAAATAGTCACTCAGTTCTGTTTAACACATCCACAAATATAGTTGCCTGTTATACAATTTCTACAGAGAAAGTCCGTCAACGTCATCATACTATAACATTGAGATTATTTCAAAATCACATGTCATTGAAAGAATATATTTGCCTTTTTACAATGGTGCAGTTTGAAATTTGGATGATGAGATAACATGGCTTACTTTATTTAGAAATGATGTCTCGTCTGCTCTCGCTGGATAAACTGAACAATTTATTTGACATTAAAAAAAACAAAAAAAACATTTGAATACAATTACTTCATGCCTTTTTGATATAAAGGGCAGGTTGTCTAAATGGGCATACAGTCTATAGTAAAACCTGATGAAAGGATTTTCCAATACAATCCACAATTCAGTAGGATGGGCATACAACAAGCCGTTTTAATGAGACCCTGGAATAATTATCAACTGGATATCAGTTAATAATAATCCAGGATCTCATTACATCGGCGTGTTGTATGTCCATCCTATAGCGTTGTGGATTCAACTGGTTAGCTCTTAATGAGCTGTATTCCCCATACATATGCAGCAGCAGCAGTACAACATTTATGTGCATACCACCACGTGCAAACAAGGACCTCGAAAAGTCTTACATACCTTTAGAATAGGGATGGTACACCTTGGATTTTGTAATATGGCCTGTTAAACAGATGACCCATCAGTTCCTTTATAATTTTGGAATGTTATCAAAGTATCTTGCAAACCTACTTTACACTGTACTTGCAGAAAGCATAGACTTCCCTGTATTGTAACATGGTGTGAATGCAGGGGAGTTAGTTGTAGCAAATATACCATATTCAGAATGTTAACATGCGTCACCATTCTGCAGATGAAAACGTAGTATTATGTTAAAGATGTTAATATCATGATTGTCTCTTACAATAGCTTCGAGACGTATATTATTTTCCAGGCTGAGTTTTCTTTAAAATTACGTTTACTTCTGAATTGCATTTTTTCAACCCACAACTGAAATATCACTTCTCTCGGTTCTGTTAATTGGCATATATTTTTTTGCAATATATTAATAAAAGAAATACTACAATGGTATTTACGTATGCAATTCGAGAGTTTGGGTTTAATTATCAAAATCGTTTAAAAATCTCTTCAATTTATTGAATATAAGTACATTATGTTCATGCAATTCTCTTTTTTTAAGCTATTGTTTTTGTGTGTTTGCCCATTTTTTCTTCTCTATATATCATGTATACACAAACATAATAAGAATTGTTAAAGACCTTCAGCTCACTTTCATTAAAAAAAAACACATTTTTTAATAAATATTCAATTTTTTTTAAATTTTATTTGCAGTTTTTAAGATACTTCGGAACTTTTTGTCTGTACCTTAATACATTTTTACTTACATTTTTGAAAACTATTTTGTTATTATAAATACAATGTACATATCCAAAAATCTTTTATTTTATGATTTATTTTTGTAGATTTCTCCAAAAATGTCAAGATCTATAAACTTTGTTTATTTCTTTAAGGCTGTCTCTTATGTAGCTCATGACACCTTTACATTTAAAGACATACCATAACGACTTCTGTTTCACTTTATTTTAATCATAATTTAGAAATTCGTAACTATTCCAAAAATCAGCGACTGCAATTCATTTTGTGTTGATTTCCCCCCAAAATTTCAAGATTTATATATTTTATTCATTCCAAATATTTGTTTTTTTCTCCAAAAATGTCAAGATATATAAACTTTGTTTATTTCTTTAAGGCTGTCTCTTATGTAGCTCATGACACCTTTACATTTAAAGACATACCATAACGACTTCTGTTTCACTATATTTTAATCATAATTTAGAAATTCATAACTATTCCAAAAATCAGCGACTGCAATTCATTTTGTGTTGATTTCCCCCCAAAATTTCAAGATTTATATATTTTATTCATTCCAAATATTTGTTTTTATGAACATGTATATAAGAGATAATATTAAGAACTTACAATCTCCTTATATTGTAATGAGAATTATATTTTTTAAAGTATCCCGATTTTAGTGATTTTGGTTCAAATTTGCCATTTTTGCCCAAAATATCCCAGTTTTTCCAAATCTCTGATCCTTTAGAATTGTACCTATATCTCAGGAAATATCTTTAGATGAATAAAAACAGTTTAAAAACTTCTATTTTGTTTAATTGGAAATGTCAATATTTTGTTTACTAATACTAATTATTCCAAAAATCAGCGATTTGTATGATTGTTTTGTTGATGTTCCCCCAAAAGCAAGTTGTATATATTTTGTTCATTTAAATATTATTTTCATTTATATGAATAAAACAGACAACTTTCAGAAGCTACAGCTCCCTAATATTGCAATGATAATAATATTAAAATATTATTCCAGATTTTAACGATTTTTGTTCAAATTTTCATGTTTTTGCCAAAAAATAATGTGTTTAGCTACCGTTTCAAAACAAGAAATCCGTGGATTCACATGTCTCGCCTAACTGGGGCTGGACTTAAAAATAAAAAGGTCAATGATGCTTAAATGAAAGTTTGTAAACATTTTAGTAACTAAAAACAATGGAGTTTGCCGTTTGCTGAGATGACATTTAAGTGCATTTGTTTAAAAACAAAATGCCATTATATTAAAAACAAGAGGCCCAAGAGGGCCTGTGGATGCTCTACTGGCTAAAATGGCTCTTATGTGAAGGGTTGTCGACATAAAATTCATATCAGTAGTTTTTTAAAACATTGCAAAAACAACAGGGATAGGATGGCCTTAGATCGCTCACCTGATAATCATGGGCAATAAGTCTGCTGTGTCTAGTCTGGCATGGGTATTTTTAATTTGTACCACTTTCTTCTATGAATGAAATTTCATAAACATGGGTGGGGGCGGGGTTTATATTAACATTCTAAACAAATATGGTAAAGATCAGATAAAAAATAAGTAACTACAGATTTAACCAAGGGAAATACTATATAGCATTTTTCAACAAATCAAGGACCATAACCTGTCGTTACTAACAATATCTAGCTGGTTTTCGAACTTGTCCAATATTTCATTAATATACCGCGCTTTGCATAACTAGACATCATACTAAGGCTTCCTGCCAAATTTTGTAGAAATCCAACAATCCGTTTAGGAGGAGTAGCGCCGACAAGAAATTTAAAGTAAAAAATGACAAAGTACCATAACTCCGTCATAAATCAGCGAACTGGAACAAAAGCGCGATATGCACAACTAGACATCTTACCGATGCTTCCTGCCAAGTTTCGTCGAAATCCAACAAGGCGTTAAGAAGGAGTAGCGACGACAAGAAATTTAAAAGTAAGTCAAGGGGCCGTTACTCCATCAAAAATCAACGAACCGGAAAAAAACGCAATAGGCACAACTCGAAATCATAGCAATGCTTCCTACTAACACGGCGTTAACACCAAAAAAATAATTAATTTAACAAGTAATGAAATAAAAAATAAAAATAAAAAAAAGTTTGTGAAAAAATGACCTAAACGCAAAACTTGAATGTTGACGCCGCCGCCGCCACCGCCGCCGCAAATGCAACACTTATGTCTCTTTTTTTCTTTGAAAAGGCGAGACAAAAACTATCCTGGCTATTTATGTTTTACTAAGATACCTAAAAGGTGGTTGCATTTAAAATTTGCCAGATGAGTTGTTTCCAAAATGTTGTGTAGCCCATGGCCTAATAAGTGTATTCGGTGTTCTACTTAACTGCACTATATAACCCGTGTTTTTTTGCTCACTCAAAACAACATGTATCCGTATTTGTAATAAAATGTATGAAACCAGAAACCGCGTGCCTAAACTTCCGGGAAAGTAAACCTACCTTCGACTGCTAACTATGACTACGCTAGTGGTCTACTTTTATGTCGAAGCTAAGCTCTCTTTACCCCGGGATCTGCATGCTGACTTGGGACACGTTCTTATACTTTCAATATATCGCCGGCATGTGTGTCATGTATATGGGCAATGTTTAGTCTGTCTATATATTAAGCTTAATTATCGCGAAACAATCTATTTACATACATAATGGTTGGAACCAATATTTACAATGGCGCTCACATACAAATTGACATTATCAATGTATTAATAAACGTCAACTGCCATTGACCGTTTATTAATAAACATACAATGGTTCCTTGAAGATATAACATACTCGTTTATGTAAGTGGAAGACTCTCTTTGAGTTTATCACAACCCGGGGAAAGCGAAAACGAAATTGGGTAAGGATAATTTATTAGAGGACATTTCTTAGTGGGCTGCATACAGTATATAAATTACAATATCAACATGTACACATGTGTACCATTTATGCCCTTTGATATTATTGCGGCACTTGCTTACATTTGCTACTTTTAAAACTAATGCAAAAGCTACACATATTACGTTCAATACAATTGCATATTAATACTTCCCACAAGTAATATTGCTACGCATGAGTATAATTGATTAAATATGAAATTGCTCCACTTGATTATGCTGATGAATATCAGCATAATTCATATTTTCTTCACAAACAATCCATTTTAATGTTGTATTAAACAATGCTTTAACAAGCTCAGTAAGAAGAAGCAGCATGTAAGACAAATGCCTGTTTTTTTCCAGGTCACTCGGAGGTTTACATCCACCATAAGCGGCGCGACTTCCGTAATAGACAGCTGCTTAGTCAGGCGAGAGAGATCTTGAAGCAACACAAAATGATCCTGATCACCGGACCTAGGCGATCTGGAAAGACAACGCTTGCTTTGAATCTCATGTCAATGTGTGCGTACCAAAACGAACATCGTCTTGTAATGATCACCCCTTCCCAGTGGCATTATGTTAGACTGGGAGAAGTCAGCGTTCTTCTGATAGAAGATTTTGCAGGAAAGTACAAACTAGACTTCCACAAAGCAGCTGAATGGTACACACTCTTTGATATGATATATGCTGCCGTAATGGAAAGAAAACTGAACGTCATCGTCACATGTGAGGAAGAAAAGTTAGCGAAATGTATTGAAGAGATGTCGGGTCACGACTTGTTGATACACACAATATCACTGGCTGATCAGGAAATTCCAGGTCCAATTGTCGAAACAGAGCCAGGTTATCCCCAGGGCAGTATTGATACAGGTATGGTAAATTGGTCATATTGATAAAGTATAGTATGTTTATGTTGTGGTTAGCGAGTTATTTGCCTTTAAATGGAAACGTTGTTTTTGCATCCTATGTTGATAAAGTGAAGGTGAACATTGAATTGTACCACATGTATGTGCACTCTTGTAATCTTAATTGCCTATTTAATAATGGCAATATGGACCTTTCTGACGAGGTATGTGCAGTCGTATCAATAAATTATAATAATTATAAACTTCCTTTATCTAGGTTCAATAAATGTCCGGCTGAGTCATGATTCAAACTATAATTTCAAGTAAAACTATAACGTACGGAGTCCGAGAAACAGCATAGATTCCGAATAAAATAAAAACGAAACATTGTTGTGGTTAGCGAGTTATTTCCCTTTAAATGGAAACGTTGCTTCGTATGTTTTTGCATCCTATGTTGATAAAGTGAAGGTGACCATTGAATTTTACAACATGCATGTGCACTCTTAAAATCTTAAATGTCTATTTAATTATGGCAATATGGACTTTTCTGCTATGCTTTTCCTAACACGATTTATAGTTAAGCTAAACACAGGTAATATAATTCAGATTAAGCTCGGCATCAGCTAGATTCTGGTTGAACACTGTTACTGGACGATATATTTACCAAAGTGTGATGATTAAATAAGATTTCGTTTCCTCAATAGTTACGATCATCGATTCCTGAACGCTCACAAGTTTACATAGAGTTTGTTCAGTCATTTCCTAGCGAAGAGATGCAAGAAACATTCCAAAACATGCAGAGCTTTATACAACCAAGCAGATACTTTTTAGTCTCCCGTCTTATCCGTTAAGTTTGAAAAAAACGGTCAAATAATTGTGAATTGTGAATGCAATGGGGAACATGTGGAACATGTGTTAAATAGAGCATGCATTTACATATCTGAGCAGGTAAATCACCTTAATTCATGTTTGTACAGACCCTCGTCTTCGGGTCTTTAACTTATTACATATGTCCTGTTCATAAGAGCCGGTAATGAACATATAATTAGTTCGACCTACTATATCCTACACCACCCTGTACGTAGCATGACTGGCGATGTCAATTTCAGTAGCATCATTTTGGCCATCCTGTTATATCTGGGCATATTGCCTCAGCTATTCATTGAGTCGCACATCAGTTAGTATCACAGAGCGCCTCGATACACACCGATTACGCAGAGGATATAGACGTATATTGATTATATGAACAGCAAGTACCTATGCAATAATGGCATTAAAATGTGACACAACTATGAGAAAAATAGCCACTACACGAACAAACTGTATTTTCCATTTTTTTTACATAAAAAACTAACGGTGTCAGACATCGAAAGGATATGAATAACTGGTATACACCAATTTCCAACTTGTAGCTGTGTTGTGATATATCAGTACAAGTACCACCTGTTTATCCTATCATGGGCCTGTGCAGTATTGTGTTAGTGATTTATTGAACAAATAAGTTTAGCAAGTCCTTATGTACATTTAGCTTAAAGAAATTGAATGCTATTCTATAATGTTAAGTATTATAAAACATTTGCTTAGAATCAGAGTTATCTCCCATTTGGTTAAAACAGCGTATTTCATATGTAAAAATACCAATATGATAAAAAACACGGTTAAACGTCACTAAATAACAGTTCTGGGTTTCAAGTTATAAAAACCGCAAAATCAATTGACACTAACATTGTCATTATAATGCAGTAACGAACCAAAGTTAAAACAAATGGAATTACCTCCCTTTACATTGAAATAAAAACAAAACTATAATATCTGTAAAGCAGGTATATTAAAACATTTTTTATCTCTCAGATATCGTTTTAAACACAATGCTCTTCATATATCTGCTAATTATGTTAATTATATTGTTGGTGACCTCCGCCACGCATAGCCTAAAATATGCGCAAATGAATTTGCCATGCAATTTACTTGCTAAACTTCGCCGTTTATCTTACATTAGGACGGGCGGTATATTTGCTATATATCGACATTGGACCCGAGCAGTATTGTTTAAGTGATATATTGCTGTCCCCTTTTATACTACCTATGTTTTTTTCAGAGAACAAATCTAGTGTTTTATCGGCATCCTACCATGGGCCTGTGCATACTTTTGCCTTATTGTTTTTCTGTTTGCATGTTTGTTTCTGTGTTTTGTGATTGACTGTCCTCCTTGAATGCTACTTTCCCTGTCCGATCTTTTTATATTTCTTTGTTTAAGTTATAAATCTGTCTCGCCTCTTATTCTTCCATGAGATTTCGCAGTATAATTGCTTTAGTGAATCATCGGTATCGCGTTTTATTTTGCAATGCGCATGCGCAGTACTTTTATTTGATATTTCACCTTGAACCTGAGCAGTATTGTTTTAGTGATATATCGGCATCACTTTTTATTTTACCGTGTTCCTGAACAATATTGTTTTAGTGATATATTGGTATCGCCTTTTATCCAACCAATGGCATGAGCAGTATAATTTGAGTGATATATGGGCAGCGGGAGAGGTCTTACACGTGAGAGGTGTTAAATAGGCATTGTCTGTTGTCCAATCCCATGCATTATTTGAATAAAATATAGTTTAAGTTGTATGGGCATCGCCTTTTATCCTACCATGGGCGTGTGCTGTATTGTTTTAATGATAAATCTCCCTCTTATACTACTGTGAGCCAAAACAGAACAGTTTTAGCGATATATGGACATCGCCTTTTATTTTTTACCATGAACCTGAGCAGTATTGTTTTAGTGATATATTGGCATCTCCTTTTATCCAACCATGGACATGAGCAGTATTGTTTTAGTGATATGTAGGCATCGCCTTTATCATACCATGGGCTTGAACGGTATTGTTTTGGTTATACTGATGGGTATTGTTTTGGTGATATACATTAATTGGTACCACCTTTTATCCTATATTGGGCCTGAGCTGTGTTGTTTTGGTGATATACATGTTTTGGTACCACCTTTTATCTTACATTGGGCCTGAGTGGTATTATTTTCGTAATATACATATATTGGTACCACATTTATCCTATATTTGGCCTAAATGGTATTGCTTTGGTGATATACATTTATTGGTACCACCTTTTATCCTACCTTGGGCCTGAGCGGTATTGTTGTGGTAATATATTTGCTTAGGTACCACCTTTTACCCTACCTTGAGCCTGAGCGGTATTGTTTTGGTGATATACATGCATTGGTACCACCTTTCATCCTACCATGTGCCTGCACGATATTGTTTTGGTGATATAAATGTATTGGTACCACATTTTATCCTACCGTGGGCCTGAGCAGTATTGTTTAAGTGACATACATGTATTGGTACCACATTTTATCCTTTTCATAGGCCAGAGCGGTATTGTTTTAGTGATATACATGTATTGGCACATCCTTTTATCCCATCATTGGCCTGAGCAGTATTGTTTTTGTCCAAGGACAATTTTTATATGATGCCAGATGTGGACACACGACAATCATAATTCGTTTAAACGTGAACGAAGATTAAGGCTCATCAACATATTACAGTTTATTAAGAGCCGCCCCAGCGAGAGTGGAAATATACATAGTACATGTAATCCGGGAACCTGCCCTACTGGTACTAACGCATTGATTCCATTGATATGGTTCTTCAACGTGCTCGGAGGATAGACTCCGATATACGGGACCGCCCAAACGAAGCTAAGGGAAAGTGTCTTGCCCAAGAACAAACCGACGAAACTCAGTTGCGCCAGTGAGGTTTGAACTCTTGTCCTAGAATGTCAAGTCCACCGTTCTATCCACTGCATGGGCAACGCCATTCCACTAATTATTCTTTCTGCAGAATTTGAATATTTGAGAATTTCTCGTAATGATTAAAACCAAATTAGTATAATCCTAAGTGTTGGGTACATTAGGTAATTATAGAATATAATTAAGAATACAAAGTAGTTAATACTGCCGTGTTTTCATTCCTATATGTAAATCTGTATATGATGCCAGATAAGTTAAAGGGACACAAGGCAATCTTTTAAACTTGGATGTATATTAACGGCTCATCAACACTTTATAAGTCATTTAGAGCCGCCCTAGAGATAATTGAAGCAAACATTGTAATTTACTAGTATACTTACTAGACTATTATTAAAAAAGGCACAGTGGTGTATGCAGTTTGTTTGATTTGTTTACACAATCAGAATATTAATACGAAGTTTTACTATTAAGGAAAATGCGACACTAGTTAACATCGGAAAGCTATTTATTAAATAAGTCCAATAAGAATATGCGAAATGTAATCTCAATAATTGATGCAAACTGTCCGCGTTAGCGTTTTAAGGTTGGCTTATGCAATATTTCGTATTTATCGTGTTCGACTGTTTCCAAAGGTCCACTATCATACTCTTTTATACGTTTCATGTTTATATAATGGTTATAATACCTGTTCTAAATAATCAAAGAACGATTCATGGTCGACTCCTTCTGGGGCAAGCCCCTTTAACGAAAACCACATACCTATTCTTAGTCATCATGCTATCATGCTTAGTAAATAAATATAAAATATAAAATATAAAATACAATGTAAGTTGGTTTATCGGGGCTGCCGTGGCCAAGTACATAGCACCTTGGACTTGAAACCAAGCCCCACCGGAACCACTTAGTGTTGTCGGCATGTGTTTGGACAAAACACTTTCCTTAGCCTCGTGCGTCGGATTGGGACTTAAACCAGGTGTATTCCCGCGTGAAGAAAAAGCAAGATGAAGTTGTTTATGGTGTACGGTTAAGGTCATAATTATTTCATTTTGTATGATACTATATTTTTGAGTATGATACTGTTTTTTTTACTATCATATTAAAGCTATTTAGCATGATACTGAACTTACAGAGTATGATACTGTATTATACGAATTAAACCTTACCATGCGTTACGTACCGCGAGGGTCATTATTGTAGATGTTAGTATGATTTTGTATGATACTGAAAAGCTCTGAATGATTGTAAAAAAGACAGTATCATACTCAAAAATATAGTATCATTATAGTGAAATAATTATGAACCTGATCGGACACCATACTTATTTGTCTTTTATTACTGTGATCATGTTGTTGATATGGCAACATGTTTTTGTTGCAACTCTGTGAGCTATTATAAACTTCTTAATGTTTTGCTTATATTATATATGCTTTTTAGTATATCATTAAAGGGACTTACGCCAGTCTTATTATTGTATATCATTAAAAGGACATACACCAGTCTTTTTCTAGTATATCATTAAAAGGACATACGCCAGTCTTATTCTACATACGTCAGTTATTTCTAGTATATTATTAAAGGACATACGCCAGTCTTTGTCTATTATTAAATGGACACAAGCCAGATATCCATTTCTCGTACTTCACTAAAGTGCTTTTAATATATACTTTTTAATTGATATATGTGTGATCCTTAGTCTAATACGTGCATTTATTGCATTACAATATTGTTTGTCGAACAAATGCATTGCCATATTTTATAAACAGGGTGATATTTAACATTGTCTATTATTTTAGAATTCCGAACACAACGAGCGGAAACTGCAGATCCTGTCCTTCTTAACCTACAAGGTAATTATTTGTTTAAATAAAAATATAATCTACTGTTACGATGTTAGATTTAAAAAGAGCTCTTCAGCGTTATGAAGTATTTAAATAACAATTCACGTACATGTACCAGATGAGACAACTCCCAGTTTACGACTTTTCACACGGAACAGTTATTATTGTAAGGGGTCGTTTTACATTAAAGATTAAACGATATACATGCGACTATCTTTTTCAAATGTACCCGCAAGTATGTTCAACAGCAACAGTATCAATGACAACCGCGTATAATAACTTTAGGTACAAGTTGTTAAATTTTAATTTTAGGGTTGTTAATATTAAGAAAAGGTGTATGTGTGTGATACCATTACCGGAGACTGTTACCTTTAGCGGAATCTTTAGATTTAGCGTTGTGAGTTGTTAACGGTATATGTTTTGTACGGAACTTATGTTTAAAGCTTTTGCAATAATTAATGACGAAGACGGAATTCACGGTTTTCGAAGTAATATATACTGCACTGAGTTTTAAATCGACTAGCATACATACAATGTTACTTATGTAAGATTAGTTAATATTGCATTCTTGTGGCACAGCATTTATTCTGTGTTAGAAGCCATTTGGGAAGTAGCAATTGTATGAAATGATGTAATTTACATGTTACTCATACTCCATAACATCCGGTAATCGGATATAGGCCGTGGACTGCTACCCAAATGTTGACATATTGGTACCACTCAAGCTGTCAAATTTTAATATGCATTTTCGGAAAGGTCAATGTCTGACGTTTCTTTTAAGCCAGAATAGTATTTTTAGTTCGGTAGCTTAAGTGTGTAAAACTATTGTTTTATAAAAGGAGGTAATTTTTAAGAAAATGTTCTAAATTGATATAAAAATGGATGTATGTCATGGACTAACTCCACCAATTTTTAGCATGGTGAACTTGTTCACCAAGCTAAAGTTGCCGTGTTTTTTCACGAATCCTAACTACAGCCTCACTGATGAATCGAAGCATTGCCTGAAAAAGAAGAACCACATTTTAACAGGTGTTTCTTCTTTTCTAGTGCGGATACAAATAAGGCAATGTCATTTTGAAATTTCAAAAATTTCCGCGATACATTGTTTAAGTTATATATTATTTATATAGCTATTTCATCTATTGTTTCATCGTTTAGCTGTGCTTTCTATAAATAGATCAATCATCATCATCACATGATCATCACGTGCTCTTGCGTAAAATATATTCATACGCTGTATTGTTCTCCTAGGATAGTGATTGAGATTTGTAACCAGTTAATTTTATAATTTATTTCTCTTGTTGCAACACCATCAAACGCATATCTTCCATCTTTCTTGGATTTATATATTTAAGAAATATACATGGCCTTTATAGTCTTCATATAATATTTAATATGTTTGGTCAGTAATGGTTATCGCATAAGCTACTATCCTTTGTAAAAAGTTGTTGCTGCATATTCTCCGGAGTAAGATTTAAGCTTATTTTGAAGTACGCTGTGTAATTTTCTGAAGTCTTTACCTCCCTTGCTATGAAGTTAAAATAACTGTTTCGGTCGTAAAATAATCCTGAATACGTGTGCCGATCGTGTCGGCGAGACCGAATGCAAATCAACAAGATCTGACTGAGTATAAATCTTAGACCGGGTCAATTCGGACACTACGGTTTTAGAATAAATACCTTATAGATCATCAAAATGTGTAAAGGATTATTAGCTCAGACGGGAGAGCGGCAGTCCCATAAAATTATGGATTATAAAGCCAGCTGGATGGGTTCGAATTTGAGCAGAACCCAATTTTTTTTTATTGTAATTATATTTTTTTTATGCAAAACAGTTTGTTTAATTCATGCCCAATGGTCTTAAAAGGGGTATATCAGATTTTTTCTAGAAACAGCTTAAATTATAAAATTGTTCCAGTTCTCGATAGAAAACAATGTCAATCAAAATGTGAAGCTAGAACCATTTTGTTAATGTCTAAAGTTTCAAAACACCATATAGCTAGGGTGGACTCGCACGTAATATGCTAAAATTTACCCTGGTTCGTCACCTAGGATAGCACGTATTACTGTGCAGAATGAATTTCTTTGCAAATAAAAGATGTTATAGGCTCATTATGTTTTGGTCATGTAAAATAAAATATTAATATTTGTCAATTTTAAATCGGACACCTATAGACTCCCATAAAAGGCCTGATGTACTCCCTTTTAGACTTAAATCGGAAAACAAATTGTGTGTGTGTGTGTGTGTGTGTGTGTGTGTGTGTGTGTGTGGAGAGTGGGGGGATTTTTTTAAAGATTTATACGACTTTTATCTGTGCGTCAATTTGGTAGAGGTAGAGGTAAACCTCATCTGTTTTGAAACAAACTCGTAGAACCACAGTCCTGCCGTGCGTTAGTGAGTAGCTGTCAAACATTATTCAATGTGCATGAAGGGGTAAAAGTTGTTGTGTCGAGGGTAAAAACGGCGATTCGGTTGGGTGACAGGAAACAAAATACTTTTTGTTTAGGCCTAAGGTAGTAAACAAAATGTACCGAGACTTTGGTGATTATTGTCAACAAACGAGTTGCCGACTCCACGTAAAAATTACAATTAGTGATATGAATCGTGAAATTCTCAGAAGCGTTCACATACATGGTTGAAAAATATAACAACGAAATAATTGTGTATGAACATCATGTTCACTCCGAGTTGTGAGATTAAATCACAACGGTATCCCGAGAACAGTGGTACTCCGAGTTGTGAGAATGAACTACAACGGTATCCCGAGACCAGTGGTATTCCGAGTTATGAGAATAAAATAATAACAACGGTATCCCGAGACCAGGGATACTCCGAGTTGTGAGATTAAAATCAAATGAGCACAAAGATTTATAAGTTATGTTTTGTATATGTGTATTCTGTATGTCTCTACTACAAGTTGTATTTAAAACATATGTTCTTTTAGTTGAAGGTCACACTTTTTGGAACACGGAAGCTTCAGGGAGAATTTGTCATTTTACAGTGACATTTGTATATTATAAATCTTTGTGCAACGGGAGATATAGCTGTCTTTCAGCTACACTCTGACTACTGACTACACTCGTGTTCATTTGATTTTAATCATACTTGCATAGTAGGTCGATATCAATGCAAGGTTGTTTCCTATTTTAATTCAGCTATGTTGGTCAAAGGTTCTATGAATTACCTCCCCTTGAATTGGCAAAATTAGCTGTCTTGACCTTTTTGACGCTATATTCATTTCTAATGACTCAAACGTTGATAGGTGATGACTGGTGATGTGTTTTGATACATTTAACACCTGTGAAGATGATAAAGCGTTTCGAAGATTAATTTTCATTATAACCAATCATTCCTTTTGTTTCCTTCTTTATTCCTGTATATACCTTACCTTATCTTGTTTTAATCGCATTAGTTCCAGATACATTAAACAATGCATTAATGTATTATTACATGCAATGATGTATTGTTATTAAGAAGAGTTGACACATTTTCAGTCCATCCATCTCATGCGTGATTGGAAAGAAATCTTACATAACATGGATGCACAAATCATAATTCACCATGCTCTCAGTACCTTCGGTACTTTGATTATTTTGTGTATTTGATTGCATTCAAACTGGTAACGTAAGTCATGTAAACATATAACAGTTCAATAGTTCAACCCTTCAAAACGTATAAAAACATATGGAAGCAAACATTTAACCATTTTAATCATTAAACGCACATTCTATCGAAAGAAGGTAAAGATAACAAAACAAATTATATGTTTATCGTTTTTAAGCAAATTACATGTGAATATAGTTTTTTTAGTTTTTATATATACGAAATAATACGAAATAATATAAACGTGTGACCTCTCTGATAAAGATGTTTCTATAAAGGGAGATAATAAAGTACACTTTTAAGTTTTTAATTAAAAAGATTGAGCTAACATTAAAAAATGATTCACAGAAATGTTACAATTCCAAGTTTCATTTTATTTGTCTTTGTGTCACCTTCGGAGCATGGCAGACAGGTAGGAATCATCACTTTGTCCGTAGTGTGTCTTCATTCGTCGTCTTCGTCCGTCTGTCCGTCACGCTTTAACCTGCATCCTGAACTTGGTCATAATTTAAAAAGTGTTTAACCTATGTTCATGAAACGTCATATACATGTCTAATAAATGTGTCTTTCATTTCGGAAAATCTACGCACCTTTCCATTAAACCTTTACCTGCAACCTGACCTAGTTCATAACGTTAAATAAGCACATGAAAGCCTACAAAAGTGTTCCATGGAACACTTCTAGTTATTTATTTTACATATGCAAAAGCCTATGTTATTATCAGCCCTTGATTCCATCATTGAATTATATACTATTGTTAAATTCACCTTCACACTGAAAATATGTATAGCATAATTGTAAAAGTACACCACTGTTAAAAAAAAGAAAACTATTTCTATATTTATCCCATGTGCCTTCAATACACAAATGATACAAATGAAAAGAGTGCACTTACATTGTAAACTGAAACATATGATGGTGAAACGTTCGGATGAACAGATTAGTAGATGTGTTATTTGGTTTTGACCATTTGTATTCGAATATAGACATGCTAATAATCAATTAGTTTTGTTTGGCAATGTTTCTATGCAAAATAGTCACTCAGTTCTGTTTAACACATCCACAAATATTGTTGCCTGTTAGACAATTTTTACAGATAAAGTCCGTCAATGTCATCATACAATAACATTGAGATTATTTCGAAACCACATGTCATTGAAAGAATATCTTTGCCTTTTTACAATGGTGCACTTTGAAATTTGGATGATGTGATAACATGGCTTACTTTATTTAGAAATGATGTCTCCTCTGCTCTCGCTGGATAAATGGAACAATTTATATGACATTGAAAAAACAAAACAAAAACATTTGAATACAATTGCGTCATACTTTTCTGATTCTATAAAGGGCACAGTTTCAGCCATATGCGTATTCTTTCTTATATTATGTTCACGTAAATAATATTGCTTTACTGTCATGTACTTTATGGTTGACATTGCTCATGCCTAAACTATGCATTTGGTTGAACATTTCACTTGACCATACCCCATCCATTTTGGAGGTTGTTTATTATATAAAGATGGCAGATCAATAGTCCTTAAATATACAGCTGCCAACGGGTGTTACACGTGATTCAAGTTAACACAGGGTAGATACAAAGGCAATGTTGCAAAGAGGTTTGAAAGACTAGCACAGCCATCCTTGCTTCATTTCTTGGGAGTAGGAATGCAGCAAGAAACATGACTGCTGCAAGAAAAGTAGTATAATCTAGATACCGCTAAGGCAATAGGACAGAACATCCTGAAAGACATGTTTTAAAAGACGGTAGTTAAATATTATTTTGAACAGTAGTTTGTGTAAATGGGCACACAGTCTATAGTAAAAACTGATGGTAGGATTTTCCAATACAATCAACAAGGCAGTAGGATGGACATACAAGAAGCCGTTGTAATGAGACCCTGGAATAATTATCAACTGGATATCAGTTAATAATAATCCAGTGTCTCATTACATCGGCTTGTTGTATGTCTACCCTATAGCGTTGTGGATTCAACTGGTCAGCTCTTAATGAGCAGTATTCCCCATACATATGCAGCAGCAGCAGTATTACAACATTTACGTGCATACCAACACGTACAAACAAGGACCTCGGAAAGTCTTACATACCTTTAGAATAGGGATGGTATACATTGGACGTTGTTATATGGCCTGTTATAACAGATGACCCATCTGTTCCTTTATAATTTCGGAATGTTATCAAAGTATCTTGCAAACTTACTTTACACTGTACTTGCAGAAAGCATAGACTTACCTGTATTGTAACATGATGAGAATGCAGAGGAGTTAGTTGTAGCATGTATACCAGATTCAGAATATTAACATGCGTCACCATTCGGCAGATGAAAACGTAGTATTCTGTTAAAGATGTCAATATCATGATTGTCTCTTACAATAGCTTTGACACGTATATTATTTTCCAGGCTGAGTTTTCTTTAAAATTACGTTTACTTCTGAATTTCATTTTTTTCAACCCAAAACCGAAATATCACTTCTCTCGGTTCTGTTAATTGGCATTTTGTTTGCAATAGTTTAATAAAACAAATACTACAATGGTATTTACGTATGCAATTCGTGAGTTTGAGATTAATTATCAAAATCGTTTAAAAATGTCTTCAATTTATTGAATACAAATACATTACTTTCATGCAATTATCTTTTTTAAAGGGAATGTAGCGACACAGCCAAACGAGCTGTTTTATTGAAAGTTCTGAAAAACTGGTAAAAACAAGGTATGACCATTTGAAGTTTGTACTAAAATGGATATGGGAGCCGCCATTTTGAAAAATATGAGGTCATAATTCCATATGACCATATATGGAATATTGATAAATATCATTTAATGCAAAGCAAATCACTGCAAATGAATGCACATACCTTAACTGGGCATATACAGCTTTATTGACATTAGTTATACATATTCTTCATACAGTCACTTTAATTTTTCCCCCTATAAATGAGTAAAGTTTCATATTGATCAGTATTCCATATATGGTCATTCAGAACTGTGGTGTCATAGCTCTAAAAATGGCGGCTTCCATATCCGTTTCAACAGAACCTTCAAACGATCATATCTTCTTTGTTTATTATCCTATTTTGATAATTCTTTCACCCTTTTCCACGTTTTTCAGAACTAGATTGTTTGGCTGTGTCGCTATATTCCCTTTAAGCTATTTATGTGTGTTCGTCCATTTTTTTCTTCTCCATATACCATGTATTCACGAACATAATAAGAATTGTTACCTTTCATTTCGAAAGAAATTATTTTTTAATAAATATTCAAATTTTCGTAAATTTTATTTTCAGTTTTCAAGATACTTCGGAACTTTTTTGTCTGTACCTTAAGACATCTTTATTTACATTTTTGAAAAATATTTTGTTTTATTTATCAATACATATCCAAAAATCTTTTATTTTATGATTTATTTTTGTAGATTTTCTCAAAAAATGTCAAGATGTATTAACTTTGTTTATTCTTTTAGGACTGTCTCTTCTGTAGCTTATGACACCTTTACATTCAAAGACATACCATAACGACTTCTGTTTCAAAATATTTTAATCATAATTTAAAATTTCGTAACTATTCCAAAAATCAGCGACTGTAATTCATTTCGTGTTGATTTCCCCCCTAAATTTCAAGATTTGTATATTTTATTCATTCTTCATTCCAAATATTTGTTTTTATGAAAATCTATATAACAGATAACTTTAAGGACTATACCGCTTAAGCCGGTGCTAGGGGGCGTGAGAGGTGTTGCTTCTTTCATTACTTCTCATGAACAGACTCAATAAAACCGAGTCTGCTGCTTTATTCTCTTAATTGTGTTTGTTGCTCCCAAAGGATCACCTTTATCAGATAATATTATTATCTGCTTATATTGTAATGAAAATTATATTTTTAAAAGTAATCCCGATTTTAGTGATTTTGATTCAAATTTGCAATTTTTTCCAAAAAAAATCAGAAATTTGTATGATTGTTTTGATGATTTCCCTCCAAAAGCAAGCTGTATACATTTTGTTCATTTAAATATTATTTTTATTTATATGAATAAAACAGACAACTTTCAGAAGCTTCAGCTCTCTAATATTGCAATGATAATAATATTTAAAAAATTATTCCAGTTTTTAAGGGGAATAAGTTTGCCAACACATTTGATTCACAGAAAATTGTTTTCATGACATTGCTGGCCTTCAACAAAGGTATTGGCATATAAGATTAAATATAATTTCATTGTGTCTAAATCTATGGGTAAAGTTGGGGACGTTTCTATTTTTGCTCAGTATATTAAAGGCACATACGCCAGTCTTTTTCCAGTCTAATACTATTAAAGGGACATACGCCAGCCTTTGTCTAGTATATAATTAAAGGGACATACGCCAGTTCTTTTCTAGTCTATTATTATTAAAGAGACATACGCCAGTCTTTGTCTAGTGTATTATTAAAGGGACATACGCCAGTATTTGTTTAGTCTATTATTAAATGATCATAAGCCAGTATTTTTCTAGTCTATTATTAAAGGGACACACGCCACTCTTTGTCTAGTATATTATTAAAGGGATTTACGCCAGTCTTTTTCTAGTATATTAATATTAAAGGGGCATAGGCCAGTCTTTGTCTAGTCTACAATTAAAGGGACATGCGCCAGTTTTTGTCTAGTATATTATTAAAGGGACATACGCTAGTCTTTTTCTAGTATATTATTATTAAAGGGACATATGCCGGTCTATTTGTAGTCTATTTTTAAAGGAACATACTCCAGTCTTTGTCTAGTCTATTATTAAAGGAACATACGCCAGTCTTTATCTAGTATTTTATAAAAGGGACACACGCCAGTCTTTGTCTAGTATATTATTAAAGGGACACAGGCCAGTCTTGTTCTAGTCTATTATTAAGGGACATACGCCAGTCTTTTTCTAGTATATTATTAAAGGGACACACGCCAGTCTTTTTTCTAGTCTATTATTATTAAAGGCGCATTCGCCAGTCTTTATCTAGTATATTATTATTAAAGGGACATATGCCAGTCTTTGTCTAGCCTATTATTAAAGGGACATACGCCAGTCTTTATATAGTCTATTATTAAAGGGACATACGCCAGTTTTGTCTATTGTATTATTATTAAATGGACATACGTCACTCTTTGTTGTCTATTATTAAAGGGACATATGCCATTCTTTGTCTAGTCTATTATTAAACGACATACTCCAGTCTTTGTGTAGACTATAATTAAAGGCGCATACGCCAGTCTTTGTCTAGTCTATTATTAAAGGCACATACGCCAATCTTTGTCTAGTTTATTATTAAAGGGACATACGCCAGTCTTTGTCTAGTCTATTATTATTAAACGACGGGAATACGTCAGTGTCTTTGTAGTCTATTATTAAAGGGACATACTCTAATCTTTGTCTAATCTATTATTAAAGGGACATTTGCCAGTCTTTGTCTAGTCTATTATTAAAGGTACATACGCCAGTCTTTGTTTAGTTTATTATTAAAGGGACATACGCCAGTCTTTGTCTAGCCTATTATTATTAAAGGGACACACGCCAGGCTTGTTCTAATGTATTATTAAAGTGTCATACGCCAGTCTTTGTCTAGTCTATAATTATTAAAATGAAATACGCCAGTTTTTGTCTAGTCTATTGTTAAAGGGACATACGCCAGTTTTTACTAGTATATTATTAAAGGGACATACGCCAGTCTTTGATAAGTCTATTATTAAAGGGATATACGCCAGTCTTTTTTTAGTCTATTATTAAAGGGACACACGCCAGTCTTTTTCTTGCCTATTAAAGGCGCATACCCCAGTCTTTGTCTAGTATATTATTATTAAAGGGACATATGCCAGTCTTTGTCTAGTCTATTATTAAAGGGACATAGGCCAGTCTTTTTTAAGTTTATTATTTAAGGGACATACGCCAGTCTTTGTCTATCCCATTATTATTAAAGGGACACACGCCAGTCTTTTTCTAATGTATTATTAAAGGGTCATACGCCAGTCTTTGTCTAGTCTATAATTATTAAAGGGACATACGCCAGTTTTTGTCTAGTCTTTTATTAAAGGGACATACGCCAGTGTTTGTCTAGTCTATTGTTAAAGGGACATACGCCAGTCTTTGTCTAGTATATTATTAAAGGGTGATACGCCAGTTTTTGACAAGTCTATTATTAAAGGGACATACGCCAGTCTTTATATAGTCTATTATTAAAGGGACATACGCCAGTTTTGTCTAGTGTATTATTATTAAATGGACATACGTCACTCTTTGTTGTCTATTATTAAAGGGACATATGCCATTCTTTGTCTAGTCTATTATTAAACGACATACTCCAGTCTTTGTGTAGACTATAATTAAAGGCGCATACGCCAGTCTTTGTCTAGTCTATTATTAAAGGCACATACGCCAATCTTTGTCTAGTTTATTATTAAAGGGACATACGCCAGTCTTTGTCTAGTCTATTATTATTAAACGACGGGAATACGTCAGTGTCTTTGTAGTCTATTATTAAAGGGACATACTCTAATCTTTGTCTAATCTATTATTAAAGGGACATTTGCCAGTCTTTGTCTAGTCTATTATTAAAGGTACATACGCCAGTCTTTGTTTAGTTTATTATTAAAGGGACATACGCCAGTCTTTGTCTAGCCTATTATTATTAAAGGGACACACGCCAGGCTTGTTCTAATGTATTATTAAAGTGTCATACGCCAGTCTTTGTCTAGTCTATAATTATTAAAATGAAATACGCCAGTTTTTGTCTAGTCTATTGTTAAAGGGACATACGCCAGTTTTTACTAGTATATTATTAAAGGGACATACGCCAGTCTTTGATAAGTCTATTATTAAAGGGATATACGCCAGTCTTTTTTTAGTCTATTATTAAAGGGACACACGCCAGTCTTTTTCTTGCCTATTAAAGGCGCATACCCCTATCTTTGTCTAGTATATTATTATTAAAGGGACATATGCCAGTCTTTGTCTAGTCTATTATTAAAGGGACATAGGCCAGTCTTTTTTAAGTTTATTATTTAAGGGACATACGCCAGTCTTTGTCTATCCCATTATTATTAAAGGGACACACGCCAGTCTTTTTCTAATGTATTATTAAAGGGTCATACGCCAGTCTTTGTCTAGTCTATAATTATTAAAGGGACATACGCCAGTTTTTGTCTAGTCTTTTATTAAAGGGACATACGCCAGTGTTTGTCTAGTCTATTGTTAAAGGGACATACGCCAGTCTTTGTCTAGTATATTATTAAAGGGTGATACGCCAGTTTTTGACAAGTCTATTATTAAAGGGACATACGCCAGTCTTTTTCTAGTCTATTATTAAAGGGACACACGCCAGTCTTTTTCTGGCCTATTATTATTAAAGGCACATACGCCAGTCTTTGTCTAGTCTTTTATTAAAGGGACATACGCCAGTGTTTGTCTAGTCTATTGTTAAAGGGACATACGCCAGTCTTTGTCAAGTATATTATTAAAGGGACCTACTCCAGTTTTTGACAAGTCTATTATTAAAGGGACATACGCCAGCCTTTATCTAGTCTATTATTAAAGGGACACACGCCAGTCTTTTTCTGGCCTATTATTATTAAAGGCACATACGCCAGTCTTTGTCTAGTATATTATTATTAAAGGGACATATGCCAGTCTTTGTCTAGTCTATTATTAAAGGGACATACGCCAGCCTTTGTATAGTATTTTATTAAATGGACATACGCCAGTCTTTGTCTAGTCTATTAATAAATGAACATACGCAAGGCTTTGTCTGGTCTATTATTATTAAAGGGACACACGCCAGTCTTGTTCTTATGTATTATTAAAGTGTCATACGCCAGTCTTTGTCTAGTCTATAATTATTAAAGGAACATACGCCAGTTTTTGTCTAGTCTATTATTAAAGGGACATACGCCAGTCTTTGTCTAGTCTATAATTATTAAAGGGACATATTCCAGTTTTTGTCTAGTCTATTGTTAAAGGGACATACGCCAGTCTTTGTCTAGTCTATTATTATTAAAGGGACATACGCCAGTCTTTGACAAGTCTATTATTAAAGGGACATACGCCAGTCTTTCTCTAGTCTATTATTAAAGGGACACACGCCAGTCTTTTTCTTGCCTGTTATTATTAAAGGCACATACGCCAGTCTTTGTCTAATATATTATTATTAAAGGGACATACGCCAGCCTTTGTCTAGTCTTTTATTAAATGGACATACGCCAGTCTTTGTCTAGTCTATTTGTAAACGGACATACGCAAGACTTTGTCTGGTCTATTATTATTAAAGGGACACACGCCAGTCTTGTTCTAATGTATTATTAAAGTGTCATACGCCAGTCTTTATCTAGTCTATTATTAAAGGGACATACGCCAGTCTTTGTCTAGTCTATAATTATTAAAGGGGCATACGCCAGTTTTTGTCTAGTATATTGTTAAAGGGACATACGCCAGTCTTGGTCTAGTATATTATTAAAGGGAAATACGCCAGTCTTTGACATGTCTATTATTAAAGGGATATACGCCAGTCTTTTTCTAGTCTATTATTAAAGGGACACACGCCAGTCTTTTTCTTGCCTATTAAAGGCGCATACGCCAGTCTTTGTATAGTATATTATTATTAAAGGGACATATGCCAGTCTTTGTCTAGTCTATTATTAAAGGGACATAGGCCAGTCATTTTTTAGTTTATTATTAAAGGGACATACGCCAGTCTTTGTCTAGCCTATTATTATTAAAGGGACACACGCCAGTCTTGTTCTAATGTATTATTAAAGGGTCATACGCCAATCTTTGTCTAGTCTATTATTAAAGGGACATACGCCAGTCTTTGTCTAGTCTATTAGTATACAAGGGACATATGCCAGTGTTTGTCTAGTCTATCGTTAAAGGGACATACGCCAGTCTTTGTCCAGTATATTATTAAATTGACATACGCCAGTCTTTGACAAGTCTGTTATTAAAGGGTAATACTCCAGTCTTTTTCTAGTCTATTATTAAAGGGACACACGCCAGTCTTTTTCTTGCCTATTAGTATTAAAGGCGCATACGCCAGTCTTTGTCTAGTATATTATTATTAAAGGGACATATGCCAGTCTTTGTCTAGTCTATTATTAAAGGGGCATACGCCAGCCTTTGTCTAGTCTTTTATTAAATGGACATACGCCAGTCTTTGTCTATTATTAAACGAACATACGCAAGGCTTTGTCTGGTCTATTATTATTAAAGTGACAAATGCCAGTCTTTGTCTAATGTATTATTAAAAGAACATACGCCAGTCTTTGTCTAGTCTATTATTATAGGGACATACGCCAGTATCTTTTCTAGTCTATTATTAAAGGGACACACGCCAGTCTTTTTCTAGTCTATTATTATTAACGGGACACACGTCAGTCTTTTTGTAGTCTATTATTAAAGCGACTCACGCAAGTCATTATCTAGTTTATCATAAAAGAGACATATGCCCTTCTTTGTCTAGTCTATTATTAAAGGGACACACGCCTGTCTTTGTCTATTATATTATTAATAAAGGGACATATGCCAGTCTTTGTCTAGTCTATTATTAAAGGGACATACGCCAGTATTTGTCTAGTCTATTATTAAAGAGGCATACGCCAGTCTTTGTCTAGTCTGTTATTATTAAACGGACATACGTCACTCTTTGCAGTCTATTATTAAAGGGACATATACCAGTCTTTGTCTAGTCTATTATTAAAGGGACATACTCCAGTCTTTGTTTAGTCTATTATTAAAGGGACATACGCCATACTTTGTCTATTATATTATTATTAAAGAGACATACTCCAGTCTTTGTTTAGTCTATTATTAACGGGAAATGTGCCAGTCTCTTTCTAGTCTATTCTTAAAGGGACATACGCCAGACTCTTGATAGTCTACTATTAAAGGGGCACACGCCAGTCTTGTTTTAGTCTATTATTAAATGGACAAACGCCATTCTTTTTCAAGTCTATTATTACAAGGACACACGCCAGGCTCGTTCTAGTATATTCTTAAAGAGACATACGCCAGACTCTTCGTAGTCTACTATTAAAGGGACACACTCCAGTCTTGTTTTAGACTATTATTAAAAGGACATACGCCAGTCTTTGTCTAGTCTTTTATTATTAAAGGGGCATATGCCAGTCTTTGTCTAGTCTATTATTATTAAAGGGACATTCAACTTTTTCTAGTCTATTATTAAAGGGACACACGCCAGTCTTTTTCTAGTCTATTATTACAAGGACACGCCAGTCTCTTTCTAGTCTATTATTAAAGGCACATATGCCGGTCTTTGTCTAGTCTATTATTAAAGGGGCATACGTCAGTCTTTGCCTAGTCTATTATTAAAGGGTCATACGCTAGTCTTTGTAGTCTATTATTAAAGGGACATATGCCAGTCTTTGTCTAGTCTATAGTTAAAGGGACATACCCCAGTGTTTGTCTAGTCTATTATTAAATGGACACACGCCAGTCTTTGTCTAGTATAGTATTATTAAAGGGACTTACGCCAGTATCTTTCTAGTCTATTATTAAAGGAACATACGCCAGTCTCTTTGTCTACTCTATTCTTTGTCTAGTCTATTATTAAAAGGACACACCCAGTCTCTTTCTAGTCTTTTATTAAAGTCACATATGCCAGTCTTTGTCTAGTCTATTATTAAAGGGACAAACGCCAGTCTTTGTCTAGTCTATTATTAAAGGGCATGAGTAGAAATATAAAAGTGTTCTCACTTTGAGATGAAATAGAATCTGTTATTCACGACAGAACAACAAATTTTCTTTTTATTTTATTATTTTACAAACAATTTTTAGAGAAACTACGATAGAACAACAAGGGAGGCAATTTCGAGAAGTTAGCCGCTTTACACATTTGATGCCCTACTATAAAAAATAGTCCAAATAGATTTTAATTATACGCAAATAGAACTCTTTTTTAATATATTTATATTGGCCGTCATTTCCTTTTAACGTTTAATGTTTGAATAGAATGTACAGTTCGCAGTGTTTTTCTCTGACCTGTTTACATTTGCGTAGGAATTTCTTGTGAACCATTTTTCTGTGCATCTGTGGTTGTTGTACATTTAAAAGTAGTTCCGGCAGTGAAAAAATAAAACTCGGTATTTCACTCGGGTAAAATAACACGTTTATTTCACCGATAAAATACAATATTTTATTGCTTATCAAAAATAAAACAATGGTACTGATTGATAATTATCTATTACAGGTACTCCAGGAGCTGGTGATCATACAAACACCCATCTACAACACCGGCCATACACTGCTACACATGCTGGAGACTTTAGTGTGAAAACCAACGACGATACCACAATTTGTTTTATACAGGGGTCATGTATGTTACAAGACGGGTCACTGTTGTTGACCGATACTTGCAACAAGAAACTTAAACGTTTAGATTCATCATATAGAGTGATTGACGTCTGTGCTGTGGATGGGTATCCTAGTTATGTATGCTGTATCAGTGCCACTGAAGTCGCTGTATGTCCAGAGAAACTTCTTAATCGTACGGGGATTGATAGTATACAGTTTGTGTCTGTGAGTGGGAAGTTAACCCGTACACGGTCAATACAACTAGAGCATGACTGTACTGGACTGGCCTCCAGTAGCGGTGAGTTGTATGTGTGTGATGGTTTGAGTAGGATACATGTGTACAGTACAGCTGGACTGAGGCTGCGTACTATCGGCGTGAGTGAGTATGGTGTTTCATCCATTTATTCCAGCAGCCTTGCTGTGAGCGATGATGGATCCCAGATATATATGTGTAGGGCCAGTCGTCTCGTGTGTCTGAACAAACAAGGACAACTAGTGTGGAAAACCACAGATAAGTATCCACGTTATGTGGGTATGGTGTGTGTTGGCAATGATAACAATGTATTTGTAAGTGTTTGTACAAAAGTATTGCAGGTCAGCCCGACTGGACAGAAGATTGGTGATATAATACAAACGACGGGACGAAATGCTATTACATCCATAAGTTATGACAGAATCCGTTCACGATTGATAGTTTCTCAATTCCATCGCGACCACATCTCAGTATTTGACCTGACTAATTGAATGATACACAGCATACATGCATGATGTGCACGTATTGTAAAATCTGATAAAAATGCAGTTGATCGGCCAAATCACGATGAATGTTCTATGTGATGTCGTACTGTGTGTTTGTTAACATTCGATGTTGCATTCCGAAAATCGTAAAAGTGCTCCTAAATATATTGTAGTTTTGAAATCAGTAGAGAAATACGTATACAGATACATTTCTATTTTATGATAAGCAGTGAAATTGTGGGTTTTAGCAATGAAATAAACGTGTTATTTCACCCCAGTGAAATATCGAGTTTTATTTTTTCACTGCCGGAACTACTTTTAAATGTACAACGAACACAAATACACAGTAAAATGGTTCACAAGATATTCCTACGCAAATGTAAACAGGTCAAGAGAAAAACAATGCGAACTGTACATTCTACTCAAACAATGATTTGAAATTGATTTTAAAAGGAAATGACTGCCAATATAAATATATTAAAAGATTGTTCAATTTGAGTATAAATAAAATATCGTTGGATTATTTGTTTTAGTAGGGCAAACAGATGTGTAAAGCGGCTTAGTTAATGAAATTGCCTCCCTTGTTGTTCTAAGGTAGTTTCCCTAAACTTTTTTGTAAAATCATAAAATAAAAAGAAAATGTGTTGTTTTATCATGAATAACAGATTTTATTTAATCTCGAAGTGAGAAGCTTTTATATTTTCACTCATGCTTCGCATTCGTGAAAATATCAAGTTTTTTTAATTCTCGATGAAATAAAATATGTTATTCACTCCAAAGCAACACACATCCTCTATATATTTGGGGGATTTTTGTATTTATTTGATTAACATGTTATGATGTTGGCTATACTAAACAAAGAACTAGACAAACAATTGTTCGTTTGTGAAAAAATGACACATAGCATGGACTAGACTATTCATCATGAACCAAACTGTATAACATGTTCCAGATGGTCAATATAACCAGACAATATTAATATTACATGGAAAAGACGGTACAACTTGGACAAGGCTGATTACCATGAACAAGACGGTACAACATGGATCTGAAAGTATAACATGAACCAGACGGTATAACATGGACCAGACGTATAGCATGAACCAGACGGTATAACATGTTCCAGATGGTCAATATAACCAGACACTATTAATATTACATGGAAAAGACGGTACAACTTGGACCAGGCAGATTACCATGAACAAGACGGTACAATCTATGGATCAGAAAGTATAAAATTGACCAGACGGTTAAACATGACCAGACGGTATAACACGAACCCGACGGTGTAACATGAACCAGACGGTATAATATTGTCCAGACAGTATAACATGGTCCAGACACGTATAACATGGTCCAGACGATACAACATGGTCCAGACGGTATAACATGGTCCAGAAGGTATAACATGAACCAGACGGTATAATATGGACCAGACGGTAAAGCATGGCCCAGAAGGTATAGCATGACCCAGACGGTATAATATGGACCTAAAGGTATAACATGGATCAGACGGTATAACATGAACCAGACGGTATAATATGGACCAGACGTATAGCATGAACCAGACGGTATAAAATGGACCAGACGATTAAACATGACCAGATGGTATAACATGAACCCGACGGTATAACATGAACCAGATGGTATAATATTGTCCAGATGGTATAACATGCATCAGACGGTATTACATGAACCAGACAGTATAATATGGACCAGACGGTATAACATGGTCCAGACGGCATAACATGGACCAGACGGTACAACATGAACCAGACAGTATAATATGGACCAGACGGTATAACATGGTCCAGACGGCATAACATGGACCAGACGGTATAACATGAACCAGACAGTGGACCAGACGGTATAACATGGTCCAGACGGCATAACATGGACCAGACGGTACAACATGAACCAGACAGTATAATATGGACCAGACGGTATAACATGGTCCAGACGGCATAACATGGACCAGACGGTATAACATGAACCAGACAGTGGACCAGACGGTATAACATGGTCCAGACGGCATAACATGGACCAGATGGTATAACATGAACCAGACAGTATAATATGGACCAGACGGTATAGCATCGGCCAGACAATATAACATGGACCAGACGATATAACATGGACCAGACGATATAACATGGACGGTTTAACTTAAGTTAGAGAGTGAACGTTAACCAGACTAACATGAACCGTGGAGCGCTGTGGTCTAGTGGCATAGCGTTTGTCCTATGGTCGAAAAGTAGTGAGTTCGATCCTCGCCATGACCATTTATGTTGTGTCCCTGAGCAAGGCATTTTTTCTGCATTGTTTCGTACTGTTTCTACCCAGTGCGACATCGAGATTGAGTAAAAATAAGTTCAGAGAGCTTTTGTTGCAATCTATGTAAAAAAAAAGGTTTAAACTAACCAGGTGGCATAACATGGAACAGACTGTTAATCATGGACCAGACAGTTAATCATGAATTAAACGGTTATTCATGAAACAGAAGGCACAACTTGAACCAGACAGTTAATCATGGACCAGACAGTTAATCCTGGACCAGAGTGTTAATCATGGACCAGACTGTTAATCATGGATCAGATTGTTAATCATGGACTAGACAGTTAATCATGAACCAGACGGCTCAGCATGAACCAGACGGCTCAACATGAAAGATATAGTTATCATGACGTTAAAATTATAACAGGCTGTTAATCACAAACCAGATGGTTGTATAATCATAAACCAGACGGGTCCATACGAATTTGTTTGTGTGAATGGTGTTTTACATACTTTTTAGAACATGTTAGGCCATATATGACGCTCTATTGCTTTTGTGCAGACAACCCACTTTTCCTGGGTAGAACCAGTACTGTACATCTCCCGCCATCCATAAGAATAAACGCTTTCTAACTTGACAAGTCGAGCTCCCAGTGAGATTCGAACCCGCAGTGGTTAGAGCCGAGAAAGTGTTAGAGAGGCAGCGTCTTTTCTATCCCGTCCATGGAGGCGCTGAACAGACGGTTAAACAATGAACAAACACGTAATAATGAACCCTATGGTAAAACATGAACCAGACGGTTACACATAATTTTCACATTTGATCCGGTGTTAGTATACAGCTGAACATATATTTCCATTTCCTTAATACTTTTTAAAGACGACATGCTTATTTACATGATAACAAATGTTTCTTATCATTCTAACGAGGTTTGAGATTTTAACAGGTTGTCAACATCCTCACTTTGCTATCGAAGTGGCACGGATAACCATTGTCGCTATTATAGCCTATAACATGAACCAGCCGGTACAACATGAAACAGATGGTACAAAATGAACCAGACCGTGTAACATGCAGTAGACGGTACAACATGAACTAGACGGTATACCATGAATTAGAGACTGAACATTAACCAGAGTAACATGAAACAGACTACCATGAACCAGATGGTATAACATGGACCAGACGGTATAGAATGAACCAGTCGGTATAACATGGACCAGACTAACATGAAACAGACGTATAACATTGTCTAGACGGTATAACACGAAACAGATAGTTAATCATGAACCAGATTAACATGAACCAGAGGGTAAAACATAAACCAGACTGTATAACATGGACCAGACGTATAACATGGACAAGACGGTATAACATGGACCAGACATACAGCACGAACAAGACGGTATTACACGAAAACGGTATAACAAGACCCAGATTTTATAACATGACCCAGACAGTATAACATGAACCAGATGGTATAACATGACTCAGACGGTATAACATAAACCAGACCGTATGGCATAAACCAGACCGCATAACATTAACTAGAGAGTGAACATTAACCAGACTAATAAATACTGATAACGGCGATCCTTTTAGAGCAACAAACACAATTAAGAGAATAAAGCAGCAGACTCGGTTTTATTGAGTCTGTTCATGAGAAGTAATGAAAGAAGCAACACTTCTCACGCCCCCTAGCACCGGCTTAAGCGGTATTCTACTTCAAAGTCACCTAAATTGGGCTCGTTGGTCCGAAAGGACCAGTAAAAATAACACTACTGATTCGTAGCACGGGGAGACTTTTTACAGCCGCCACACTGCACTAAATGAACGCTAGTGTGAATGTTAATAAATACTGATAAAGGTGATCCTTTGAGAGCAACAAACACAATAAAGAGAATAAAGCAGCAGACTCGGTTTTATTGAGTCTGTTCATGAGAAGTAATGAAAGAAGCAACACTTTTCACGCCCCCTAGCACCGGCTTAAGCGGTATTCTACTTCAAAGCCACATACATTGGGCTCGTTGGTCCCAAAGGACCAGTAAAAATAACACGGAACAGACGGTATAAATTGTTTCGGCCAGTGTAACATGGATCAGAAGGGTAACCATGAATTAAACGAATCCACATAAACCATAGGGTTACCATGAAGTTAAAACATGGACTGGAAAGTTGATCATGAATCAAAGGTTAATATATTGTCATATATACCAGTTGGCTCAACATGAAATCGACGGTCAAACATGAACTAGACCGTGATACATAAAGCAGACGGTTTATTATGACGTTAAAAAAATGAACCAGACCTTTCATCATGAACCAGATGGTTTATCATGAACGAGAAGGTATAACATGAACCAGTCAGTATAACATGGATTAGATGTTCAACAAAACCAGACGGTAAATCATGAACCAGACGGTATAACATGAACACACGGTTTAACACGGACCATGCGGTATAAAATGAACAAACGGTATAACATGGACCATACGGTATAACATGGACCAAACGGTATAACATGAACCAGACGATATAACATGGACCAGACGGTATAACATGAATCAGACTATTTACCATGAACGAGACGTCTCAACATAAACCAGACGCTATATTAACATGAACAAGAAGGTTAATCATTAACCAGAAGGCTCAAATTGAAGCAGACGGTATTAAATTATTCGAACGGTTTATCGTGAAGCTGATTGGTTCGTTTGTTTGTTCGTTCGTTCGTTCATTCATTCATGCATTGTTCGTTCTTTCGTTCATTCGTTCGCTCGCTCGCTCGCTCGCTCGCTCATCGTTCGTGCATTATTTCGTTCATTCATTCGTTCATTCAGTTATCGTTTTACTCAAAGCAAAAGTAAATTTTTAAAAAAAGGTTGATATCCTAAAAAATATTTGTAAGCACTTGATTTATCTTGTGGTTTATTATTGTATAACGGATTTAACTATCCACAGTACAAGCAGTACGCGTGGTTTATGTATAAAAGAGGCACGCGGCAATATCGTGATTCTAACACGTAGCGTGACGCTAGCTTTTTCCGTAGTAAACCGTTTGAAAAATTGCACAAATCATATTGATCATTTCTAAAATTGTTTTAAATCAATTAGTTTGACCTGTTAAGAAGTCTTGATGTTAAAAGGCAGTAAGTCTTGAAGTAATAAAGTAAGAAGCCAAGACTTTAGAAGTCATGAAGTTAGATGTTAACAAGTAAGAAGTTGTAACGTATTGAACTTCAAGTAAGAAGTAATATAGTTAGAAGTCAGGAAATCAAAAGTCCCATCAGGGCTTCTATTTATTTCACATATTATAAACTATCTTTTAACAAATGATAGAGAGTTAAAAAACAACAAAGATGGATTGTATTTGTAATGTACCAGATGTAAATATTAAATATGCAGCTTTAATTGTTTAAGCAACTGTAATCGACTAAAAATACCAATCTGTATTAACTGTGTTTAGTGAAAAATATGTTAATATCCACATGTCAGAAAATACAGTTTGTGCATTAAAGGGACTCACGGCAATCTTGATTTTAACTCTACGCCGTTTACATATTTACAAATCATAGATGATCATTTCTAAAATAGGTTGAAACAAATTGGTGTGTCATAGTACACATATTACCATTACTTTAACAAACTCTAGAGTAAAATAATAAAGATGAACAGAATTGTTAATTTAGCCGATGTTTTAATTAAATCAAGCAGGTTCGCGGTAACATGATATATATATAATAACACTAATGTAATAAGTTAAACACAAGATCATGTTTCAAGACGGTCGTGTGTCGTCTTCTTAAACTGCTTGTCAATGTAAAATAGATGTACGTCTCACTGACTGAGACACATAATTGTGTTGGTTTCTTTTTAATATACATGTATATATGTGCACATCCATTATTCAGACAGATACTTGTGTTTGTTTCTTTTCAATGTATATAATTGTATGTACTTATACATGATTCAGACAGATACTTGTGTTTGTTTATTTTCAATATATATAATTGTATTTACTTATCCATGATTTTGACAGATAATTGTGTTTGTTTGTTTTCAATGGTGTATGTTACTCGTAAGCCAATCTAATTTTTTACTATCAGAATTATGAAGACTTTTTCATAAAACAATTGTGTTTTCAGTACTGTCATATGCATCAGTTTGCATATTAACGTGAGAACCTTTGCTATGCAGTTTACACTGATCAACATTGCTAAGTATCAACTTTTGTGTCTTAACTAATTTTCTTATTTTAAATATATTTTAGAATAGATAAATGATAAGTATTTAGTTTGTAAAACATTTATTTTTTGTTTAAATTGTTACATCTTTTGAGAGCTACCCTCCCTTTATATGAAAACATGAAATGTACTTATAAAACACATAACATGAGTCAAAGATCGCTTAAAGATATAAAATTCTTAAAATTGGTATGTAATTTTTCTACATAAATTGCATTTGATCAATCATTAATATTAATTATAAGAATGGCATAATGTAAATTGTGCTTGCATATTATTAACGGTTGATTAAAGTGCACCAACAATGTATATACCACTGTGGTAGAGTTTGACGAACAAATTAAAAGTGAAAATGTTATTTAATATTTTGCAAGCAGGTTTAAAGTGAAAATGATACAGGATAAATAAAACGCAGCGCAAATTGCAGTGCTTGATAAATACTTCGAGATTGTTGTGTGTCTCTTTGAATAATACAAAAAAAAATCATTTGAACTTTTAAAAAATAAAATAATTTTTTAGCACTATTTCAAAATATATATGTTTTCACAACTAACGTGAAGCACTCAAGATTAAAGTGTGTCCCTTAAAGGCAGAATATGCTTATTAACGCATAAACTGAAACAGTTGACGAAGCACTCGGACTAGTTACAACTTAAAGAATTACGTTATTAACAAAATTAAACTGTACACACTATGCCGAATATATATTTGTGTACTTATTACGCTGTATCCCCTACACACTGCGCCGACGCTAAGCACAACACAGGAAATGTGAATACCCAATTGGTTTATTTATAACACAGATCATGTTTATGTAAACTCAAGAGTTATTTGAAGGTAATAGTATACACATGTTAAAATACTTGACACAAAGTCTCTATCATCTCCGTTAATGTTAACAATAAGCATATTCTGACTTTAAACATTTGAATGCTCATGCTTACATATATATAACCCTACCTGTAAAACGGAAGGATGGGCACTCAATGATTGCGTTGTGTCCATTCATGCGTTCGTCGGATCGTCATGAAGCCTAATGTGAACATTTCTTATGATGTACGTTATGAATAAATGTAAACTGTCTGCTTAATTCCAGATAACCACCACGTCTTTTAATATACTTCAACACACGATTGATATATTATTTCTCTTGATTGAAAAGCGTATTGATATCGAATCTATTAACGTGTTGGCCGTGACACGAAATTTGTCCTAAATAAAATTCATTTTGGCACATTTATCAAACTGATCAAACGAAGCACTTATTGAGACATGTTTTGATAGCTACATCACCAAACTGTTGCTTTGGATCAGTATGACAATGCACAGATCGAAATGGGCTGGGTGGACTGGCTTCCACTAGTCCTAATTGTCGTTAGATCTTTATTACACTTTACGGTAATGTATTTGACTGAAGTTTGGTGAAATATGACTGTGTTTTGAACAACTTCCAGGTCTCATTCATCAAGGTCAATCCAGGTCTCAATCATCAAGGACAATGTCAAACTGACTGTTCAACAACTTCCAGGTATCATTCATCAAGGTCAGTGTCAAATTGACTGTTCAACAACTTCAGGTATCATTCATCAAGGTCAATGTCAAACTGACTGTTCAACAACTTCAGGTATCATTCATCAAGGTCAATGTCAAACTGACTGTTCAACAACTTCCGGTATCATTCATCTAGGTCAATGTCAAACTGACTGTTCAACAACTTCAGGTATCATTCATCAAGGGTGGTTAACGTCTCTGACTTGAAATCACTTTCCCCTCACCGCTGTAGGTTCGATCCCTCAGGGGCCTAGGAATCTTTATGTGAGGAAGCTATCCAGCTGGCTTGCGGAACGTCGGTGGTTCTACCCAGGTGCCCGCCCGTGCACGAGCATTGCCCGGAGGGGCACCTGGGGTCTTCTTTCACCAATGAAACTTGGAAAGTCGCCATATGACCTTAGCTGTTAGTGCGACTATAAAATCCAATTCAATTCAATTCAATTCATTCATTAAGGTCAATGTCAAACTGACTGTTCAACAACTTCAGGTATCATGCATCAAGGTCAATGTAAACTGACTGTTCAACAACTTCCAGGTCTCATTCATCAAGGTCAATATCAAACTGACTGTTCAACAGTCAAACATGTGTAATTTCATGTTAAATATGCAAACATGTGTTGTTTCATTCGTGTGAAGTTAGCTCCTAATTCCTAGTTCCTAATCAGGTCCAAGTTCCTCTCCTATTTACTAGTTTATTGTTACTAGTTCCTATTTAGAAACTATTAAATAGGAAATAGGAAATAGGAAATAGTAAATAGGAACTATGAACACGGAACTATTCAATTGGAACAGATTGTTAGATCTTATATATTATGGTCTATACATTAATTATCTGATTTACAATTTCATGTATTCTTATGATGATTTGTGTAAAATTATCTGATTACATTTAATTATATCTGTAAACGTTTTGCTAGTATTTAGTTTCTGAGAGTTCAACTATATATTGTCATGCCTTTTGCAGTATCAGCATATGTATACGTATACATACATGTATTGTATATATAGTGGTGCAATAAAATCATTTACTTAAATGAAGATTATTTTATCTAATTACCCAGATACAAGTCAGTTTGTAAATTTTGAATACATAACTCGAAAACCAATTAAATTCTGTTTTCTAGAAAAAACGGCATCGGGATATGTATACATGTATAATGAAATTATGCGAATAAGAATTCCGATTGCATTTTGGAACTTACCCGTTGAATTCCTGAAACAGTGAACAATTACAGTGGCGGAAATCGACGAGAGATTCCGGCTTATATCGCAACCTTTCTTTCGGAAGGTATCTTGGAGTTTACTATATAACTCTATGTAAAACTGTGACCCCAAGCAGGGCCCAATTTGAACGCAGATTGGCTTTTCGAACAAACATGCAAACAAGTAGACTTCCAGCTCATGTAATTTCAGAGAAGAATGTGTACCTTTTTAAATAGTGTATTATATAACTCTTTGTAAATTGTGACCTTCGGGGTGGGCCAAAATAAACCCCAGCGTCATCATGTGAATCCGATAATACATGCAAACTATATGTTTTTGTTTTAATAGAAGATTTAAAAAGTCTTCCTATATAAGCTTAGGTGTAAATGTGATCCCCACAACTGGGTCAACATAGACAACCGAATCCAATTTTACAAACTTGGTAGAATTTCATGAGCTTCAACTAGACGGACAACAAACTTGATAGAGAACCATAGCTTACTATTGCAACAACATCATCATCGACACAACAACAACAAAAACAGAAATAACAAATTTAAAATGGAAATTATCTACATGTAGGATATTGACAAAGCAAAATAAATAATATATTTAAATACATCAATAACCGTAACGCTGGTTTTACTACTTGGGTATTGTTGGTTTTCGTTCTTATGCGAGGTTTGATTGATACTAACAGATTAGTAAAGGTCAGATGCAATATGAGGGTACCAGAGTGCTTATAAAAGAAACTAGTATATATTTTAATAAGTCTAGTGCCACAACACATCATTGTTCAAATCTGATAAGGTTAGTTTTCGAATTCAAATTGTGCATGCTTGAGATGATATTAACATTCCTGACAAGGACTGGTAAAGTTTTGATAAAAACGTAAGGCGTAAAGTGTAAACATAACAAAATATGGCCTTTCAAATGAATCAATGGCCATTAATCTGGCGTTACCAATTCAACTCAACCGAGCTAGCATTGATATCAACAAAATTGTTGCGATTGAAAGAAATCAAATGCATGATGAAAGTGCTAGAACGTAAACAATCAAAACTAATACAGCATATTGATATCGGCATATTTTATGGACAGATCGGGTACAATACATAGTTGCTAGATTAGATACGTTAAGCTATAGGCTGAATTAAGGTCATTATTCCGCCAAAATTTATGGACCGAAACAACAGTGAGACGATATGCGCAATTAGACTTCCTAGCAAGTGTCGACACAATATTTAAGGACAATTCAAGGGAGTAGTCCAGACTATAAAGTAAGAAGTACGTTCGAATAATTATGTGAAGAATGAAAGAATGGCATACGTACACGTACATGAACGTGTGACGTACGTACGGACGTGCATACAGACGTTTGTCATACGAACGAACGTGTGTTTAGTACCAGAACGGTTACTATGGTTTTACTTTTTAGACGTAGCTGGTATTTGGATGGATGAGCTTTTAATAATATAACTTTATTTTTCATTGTGTGAATAAAATGAGAATGACGATGTAGCTTTGTTAAATGTAATATATAAATAGAATTTGTTGACAAACCTTATTATTACCAAAGGCAGTTACTAAAAGGTAGAAACGTACGTCATGGACACCTGCAATTCTGATAGCAGATACACGTGCCAACGCTCGATTCGGTGAGCAAAACCTTCTTTTTTTCTATGAATTCAAAGATATTTGTAAAATTGAACTAGTGCAGAAAAGGAAACCTGCTCTCAACTGTATGTAAACGCATGTGAATTTCCAAAAGCATTTACGGTTAAGTCCTGAAATTGCGACAAAGTCAATTTGGATTCTCATAGTGCGTACACACAAACACTTGACATTTGAAAACGTGTTAAATTTGGTCTTATTTCAACTGCTTTAAGTAAAGGAAGCTGAGCCGGAGATTTGTTACTCCAAGCCGTTTTAGATATGCAATTTTCCATGTCATTATTGCCTCTTTAAGAGGGAAAAGTAGACATGATAGCGCGTAACGAAGTGAGAATTTGAGAGATAGCACGTACACACAAGAGAAAAACGCAATTAAACAGATAGTACGTACACACAAACCCATAAAAGCAGAAAATGGGGTAAACGTTACTAAGTTCGTTAGTTTAATGTTAATTTAATGTAAAAAAATAGTTGATATTTGGAATGTTTTAAGTTTTTAGATATTCACCATGAGAAGAAACAAATCCAACCTAACTTTAAACAGAAAAAAGAACGAGAAAAGAGAGAATTGAGGATATTCATTAATAACAATTTACGAACAATTCCAGTGAAAAATTATTACAGCGGCCCCAATTAATGTGGTCACAAACATAAAGCTATAAACGGCATACATTGAGCAAAGGGACACACTTCTTAACACTGTTTGTTTTCTCTATCTCTTTGCTCATGCGTTCATACAACAGACACGTCGAACACAGATAAAGAAACCTAATCACATCCTCATCACGATCAGTCAAGGTGATAAGACGTGTTTACATTGCTCTCTCTGTGCTTCTTATATATATATATTAAATAGCTAACTAAACAGGATTAACTAATTACCTTGTTTAAATATATTACTTACACGACTGTATAAGAGGATTAAAATTAAAATTCAGATTCAGAAAAAGAAGTAATTTAATGTAAAAAACTGGATTTAGTGTATATTCCTTTAGACCACATACTGGGTCATATACATAAACAAGGATTACTCATGTGATACGGATTACCTGTGCACAAAATAGAAAGCACTTTCTTGTCATCATATATACCTATAACATTTATGTTTAAAACATTTAAATCCTACATTTTTTTTGCTTCACAAAATGGAGAATACAATAAATGATCCAGCTCCAGTCAGAAATACTGGAACTATTCAAACACAGACGGATAAAATACAAGCCAATAATCCCTATGAAGGTATATTCTACAATATACAGCAAAATGACGCAAAAACAAATATTACTTTCAACTCAGCAGTTTTGTGCAACATAATTAAGACCAAGATTACGGCAGATTTTAACCAACCCAATGATGTAACTTTGAACAATATATCTACAAGAGTACAAAATGTGAAATGTCTCTTGTCACTTGGTCTAGAATAACAAGAGCTAGAAATCTCAGGAATGGGCCATAAAATGTGGACAGAATCAAAGTTTAAAAATAAAATGCCAGCATTTTTGAATAAATTAGTGAATGTAACAAATACAAATGTGGAACTTCTATCAACAAGCCCTCCTATATGTGAACAACTTTCTCACGTAACCATGGAAACTACCCCGTATGGATCACATTCGCAAGAAAATGCACACTCAAGCTATTCTGTCAGAGAGAAATTAATCGACACCATGTGTGAGGTAATCTGCAAACTGAAAGACGAAACAAATACGCTACGGCAGGACCTTACTGATATTCAACATCAAAGGCCAACATACGCCGCTGTTCTCAACAGGGAGTCATCCTCTACAAACAAGGCACCTGGAAATGCCTCGCCTGAAATAATGATGGATAGTAGAATGAGTGAAAATGGAAACATAGGTACCCCAGTAACTGCAGGGGAAACCTTATCTGAGCAGCCGATCAAGGTAATAATTAGTGACAGACGAACATCAAATGATGCAACTACCTTATTTTGTGCTGATGCTATATCTCGGCAGACACCACCACAGAGACCCCCGACAGCGCGTACAGAAATGACTGATAAATCACACTCAGGGAAAAAGGTGTTAATGATGGGAGATTCTATACTGCATGGAGTGAATGTTAAGGGTCTTAAAAACAAATTACACAAACATTCCGTGTCAGGTGCAACAATAAACACGCTAATTAGAGACATTGAGATGTATGATCTGACTCAATTCCACACAGTCATTATATATATAGGCGGGAATGACCTGTGCAGGACTACAGACTTTGAGTTGATAGAAGAAAAGTATGACCAACTTATTGCGCTAATAAAAGCCGGAAATGAAGAGTGCAAACTTATTTTAAGTAAAATTGCCCCAAGAGGAGATGTGCATGTCAATCCAATTAACAAGATCATAGAGCGACTTTCTATTCATCATAAAACTGAAATTGTAGACTGTTACAGAGCATTCCATGATCAAAACGGTAAATTGTTGATGCGCTATCTAAATGAACATGACACTATTCATCTATCTCGGCCAGGCACTAAGCGCTTACTTTCGACTTTTCACACGTCTACACCGATCGTTGAAGATTACACCAAATGTGTGTTCCCAGACAAACAAAACTTTTTTGGGCACCAATCTAATCGGCAATATAGACGACACCCATTCAGGGGACAGCGTCACCACAATAGATGCATGAATTGCGACGAATCTAGCCATGCGACAGAGGACTGTCGGCACAGGGCTCCTGTCAAGTGTTGGGGGTGCGGGCTCGTGGGACATAAACAGGATCGATGTTGGAACTAGGACGATGGCAATGAAGCCGAACATTATATTCCAAATGTATTTGTTCATGAAAATAGTTATGATGTTTTAAATCATATATGCACACTTTGCCAAGAAATTGAGTGTAATTGTGACAATTTTCCAAATGTTTATGAAAACTCTAACGCTACTATCTTAAATATTTCGGAACACATAAATTTAACTAATTTAGGATTAAATAATAAAAAAGGTTTAACCATCGGTCAGTTAAACGTAGCTGGACAGTCTTCTAAATTTGATGAATTACAATTAATGCTAACATCTAAGAAAAACAAAATAGATATAATGGGTATAAGTGAAACGAAATTCAATGAAAACCATAAAACTGAAACATTTCATATAGATGGATATCAAGTACCTTTTCGTCGCGACCGTTTATTCAATGGCGGTGGAGGTTTGGCAGTATATGTAAAACAAAACGTAAATTGCATACGACGATTAGATTTAGAAGGAGATGATATAGAAATAATTTGGTTAGAAATTATGCCAACTAAATGTAAATCTTTTTTAATTGGTTCACTTTACAGGCATCCAGAATCTAAAGTTGCATGGAAAGAAATATTTGACACTCATATAGAAAAGATTCAACTTGAAGAAAAAGAAATATTAATTTTAGGCGATATAAATCGAGATTTATTAAATTCCAAAATAAATGATGAATGGTCTAGCTATATTTTATCACTAGGATTAAAACAGTTAATTAAGCAGCCGACGCGTAAATGTTCAACTTCAAAAACTTTAATAGACCACATTTATACTAATTGTGATCAAAATATATGTAATGTAAGCGTGCCCAAAATAGGAATTAGCGATCATTATCCGATCCTATGTACAAGAAAGTTAAATTATAAAGAAAAAATAAATTCACATAATTTTATAAAATACAGATCATTTAGGTCATTTTCAGAGGAGTCATTTTTATCAGATCTTATCAGCATCCCCTGGGGTAATCTAAACAACACTGATACTAAGGAAGTACTTCACACTTGGGTGTCTAATTTTTCAAGTGTTGTAGATAATCACGTCCCAATTAGAATTCACAGAGTTAAACAAATAAAACAACCAGATTGGTTTACACCTGATATTTTAGATGAAATTAAAGAACGTGATAAATTTAAGGCTAAAAATGATATGGATAACTACAGAGTTTCAAGAAATAAAGTTTGTACATTGATAGATAATTCTAAAAAAGAATCTTATGAAAACAAATTGAGGAAGGAAAATCAGACCCTAAAACAGTTTGGAAAATATTTAAAGAACATGGTGCGTCTACAAAAAAGACAAACAACTGTAATTTAATAAAAAGCATTCATAAACATGGAATAGATATTACTGATAACCAAGATATTGCAAATACTTTTAATAACTTTTTTGTAAACGTAGCCGCTAACTTAAAAGAACCTATTCCAACTTCAAATTTTGATAAAGTAAATGATTTTGTAAAAACAAAAGTTCCTGATCATATGTATTTTTACATTCCTCTGATTACGGAATCCCAAACGCGTAAAATGTTAAATAATTTAGATGTATCCAAAGCTACAGAACTTGACCAAATAGGGCCAAAACTTTTAAAATTATCAGCCGATGTTATATCAAATAGTCTTACGTATGTTATAAATTGTAGTATAAAACAAGGTGTTTTCCCAGATGAATGGAAATGCGCAAAAGTTAATCCTTTATTTAAAAAAGGTTCATCAAATGATGTAAATAACTATAGGCCAATATCAATTTTACCTACTCTTTCAAAATTGATTGAAAAACATGTGCATGATTCATTTGTTAATTACCTTAATCATTATAAATTATTATGTAAATCCCAAAGTGGGTTTAGAAAAAAACATAGCTGCGAAACAGCATTAGTATGTATGATAAATAAATGGTTAACAGCTTTAAATGATGGAGAATTTGTAGGCGTTGTTATGTTATATTTGTCTAAAGCATTCGATTTATGTTCCCACGAAATACTATTAAAAAAATTACAAATTTACAAATGTGGAGATAATACTATTAAATGGTTCAAGTCTTATCTTACAAATAGAACTCAAGCGGTGAACTTAAACGGTGTTTTCTCTGATAAGCAAATTACGACATGCGGGGTCCCGCAAGGGTCTATTCTAGGGCCTCTTTTATTTATTTTATTCATAAATGACTTGCCTATGTATGTACAGGATAATGTTTCAAACGTTGATATGTATGCAGATGATACTACAATATATGACATAAATAAATCTAAATTAGAAGTTGAAATGAATTTACAAGCTGCTTTGAATAACGTCAGTACATGGTGTCTAAACAATGGTATGGTATTAAATGCTTCAAAAACAAAAGTAATATTGATAACGACACCCCAGAAACGGACAAGATTAGTTAATCAACCTCTAAATTTGAAATATAAAGACTTAAATCTGGAAATCACAACAAGTGATAAAATTCTTGGCATATATATAAATGAAAACCTTAAATGGGATACGCATATAAAATTTCTTAGGAAGAAAATATCTAGTAATTTGTGGCTATTATCAAGAATTAAAGTATTTATTCCTGTTAATTATAGAATAATGTTTTACAAAGCCTATGTCCAACCACATCTTGACTATTGTAGTATCATTTGGGGTAGTACAAAACAATCAAATATCCAGGTTTTAGTGCGATTACAACGAAGAGCATGTCGTATCATTCTAGGTGAACAATATACCACTTTAAGCGAGGCTTTAAATATAATTATTTCTCTTAATATTGAACAGAGGGTTTCGCTTCATAAAGCCAAATTTATGTACAGGGTATCGCAAAATGCAGTCCCGTCATATATTCAAAATATGTTCAATTACAATGTCAGGCGTCCAAATCATTTACGTTCTTCAAATAAATCGGATTTTTTAATACCCAAACCAAATATAGAACTTTTTAAAGGGAGTATGTCTTACTCTGGGGTAAAAGTATGGAATAACATTCCAAATGAAATAAGACAGAGCGAAAGTATTAAAAGTTTCACAGTAAATTATACTAAGTGGATAAATTCGAATCAACAGTCATAAAGCTAAAATTGTAAATATGGCCATATGTAAGTCTGTAAGTTAAACCTCTGCCGCCATATGTATGTATTATGTTGTTGTGTAACATTGTTATCATGTTGATCATGTTTATGAATAATGCTAACTTTGAATTTGTTATGCTGATTGTTATATTGCTATATAATTATGTATTTGTATGTATGTAAATATTGCTTTAGAGGGCCCCAAGGAAGATTAGTCTATACTAATTGGGTTACCCTCTGTAAATAAAGACTTTCATTCATTCATTCATTCATTCAATAATATCTCTACGACACAGTAAATTGTAAACGGCATTGTTAAATAATAAAATGTGTGCCTTTTTACAAGAAACAATAACTGTCAATCCTATCCGACACACACATGGACAATGAAAGACACACTCAACTCATTTTACATTGAAAATCACGTGCAACCTCAAGCTGCTGTTCTGGTCACAATATACACCCATATCACGAGCAAATGCCAATTTAAGTCTCGAATTCACTAGCTCCGATCAAACAAGTGTATTAATGAACCGTACAGTATTATATTGGACGATTTAAATATACTAGCCAGTAGTACATGTATCGATAACTGTACGCATCATATAAAATTATTCCACTTAAATTCATATTGCCACCCAATTATACGCTTATGTTAAAAATGTATGCGCGCGTTTGTATGTTACTTGCGTTAAATTATTAATATTTGGTAAAATATTTCACTGTAAAGCAGTCATGTATATGTGATTGTGTTTGATATATCACTTTCTAAAATATATATTTATTACATTTTTTTGTTCGTATGCAAAATGTTAATTTGAAAAACATACCCTATATTAGTATCTTAAGGCAACGGCGTAACATAGATTACAATGGCTATCATTTGGAGGTTGAGCATGTGTTTTTTTGTTCGCAGCGCATACAGTACATGTTTATTTTCCATTAATTAATGTATTGTTTATCGAATTCATTGCATCTGTCATTGTTTTTATGTTGCCATAGTGAATTGTGATTGCGGGATATGAATCCTTTTCCGTTTTTGTTGTGCCAGACTATAACTTTATTGGGGACGTTGAACTGACTGGGGACTGCCTCTGACATGTACATTTGTATACTATTAACACACATTTGATATACAGGCATCATTTGAGAAATGTCAGAATGTACCTACCCAATCACATGCAATTTTATGTAGGCGCTATCCATTATTTTCTCAATTATTCATGTTGTGTGTACGTGCTATCTCTCAAACTCTTCGTACGCGCTATCATGTTTAATGTTCCCTATTAAAGTCTTCAAACAAGGCAATAATGACATGGAACATTGCATATCTAAAACGGCTTGGAGTAACAAATCTCCGGCTCAGCTTCTTTTTACTTAAAACAGTTGAAGATCTCACTACACACTTAGCTCCCTTGTATGTGACTGTAGGATGATTCTTACACCATAAAAAGTAGAGGTGTGTTCTTCGGTTTGAGATATTTTTAATAATTGGCCATGGATATTTTCTTTTCCTGTTGCAGGTGAGAAAACAATAGTGTGCGATTGGATGAACAGCGATTAGACGACACTGACAGCAAAATGTGACACATTTGTGGGTGCTCAATATGTGTATGAATTTAGGTGCAAACTGTTTAGTGAAAGCCGAAAAGAGTACCCTGCCTGACACCACTCACAGTTAAAAAAAACTGGGCTATGTACCAGATTTTGTGGATTTTTATGAGCAGCAATAACTATATTTTACCAAAAAAATACTTTTAGACTTTAAAGGTTTCATTCCGAATGGGATATTGGACTTTATTCCCAATGGCCAACACAGTAAAATCGAAGTGTGTTGTGACACTTGAAATAAGACCAAACTTAACAAGTTAACAACTTAACAACCCTTTTTGTGTTTGTGATGTCGTTTGCATTTATTATTGCTTTTGCCTTCTTGTTTGTCTGTTTGCGTGTTTGTTTCTGTGTTTTGTGGTTTACTGTCTTCCTTGAATGCTACTTTCCCTGTCCGATCTTTTTATATTTCTTTACATGTAGTATCGATATATCATACTTTAATATATATATTGCACCAGAGCACATGTATGGTTCTTTTCATGCATAGATGCTTTTATCTACATATACAACACATATTTCATATATTTCTAGAATTAAGAACGGCCTGATTTCTATTTGCATTGTTCGTGCTTGGATTCGTCAGTAAGTTTCGTGACGAACTCAGCTGTCAAGGCCCAATGGAAGTCACGAGTGAGATGTTGTTCCGAGGGGTGGTTGTCCCTTGGAAAGAAGGTCAACTGACTGAAGCCCGATACCGGTTGTGGTTTAATTTCATGAATTGTAGCAGAAATGTTTACTCGTAATACTGTTCATATGGTCATACATTGTAATTGAATTTCTTTATAACACATGGTCGTTATTTATAACTTAGTTTAAACACAATTTAACGCACGTTTCGACCTCCACAAAATAGAAAGTCGTAACTTTTGAATTCATGGGTATCGTTACATTGTAGGTGGGAAATCGGATAGTTAAACTACTTGACGATTTTTTTTTTCAATTCTGTAGACAGATGCGCGCGTGTAACCCTTTTTAGTTTTTTGCTTCTTTTTTGTTGGAGATCTTGAATTTGATTTGTTTGTTTGTTTGTTTGTCTGGTGTTTTACGTCATTTTTAACACCTGTAAGGTTATATATGACGGTCGATTTTAGTGATGGAGGCAGACCACCCACTTTTCCTGGATAGAACCAGTACTGTACACCTCCCGCCATCCGTAAGAATCGACACTTATTCACTTACAAGCAGAGCTCCCAGTGGGATTCGAACCTGCAGCGGGGAGAGGCCTTGCATTTGAAGTGGTCCATCCATATTTGTTTTTCGACTAGGAATAAAAGACACTAGACTGCTTCACTGGTTTATAAGCGACATTGCACGAGTATGTGCCTGTGACATTCACCAATATACGGAAGCGATATGGAAATCCGAGTTAAACTATAATATCGATGTTTTGGTCAAAATATACTAAATTTAATAAAACAAAATAAAAAACAGTTTGGTCAACTCTTTAGAATGCGTGAGAACGACGAATATATCCGTGTGAGCGTGATTTAACACACACGTGCGTGTGTCTCGCGCATAATGCACGCGAGAGAGAGTGTGTGTGTGTGTGTGTGTGTGTGTGTGTGTGTGTGTGTGCGTGCGTGCGTGTGTGTGTGTGCGATTCTAAGGATTAGAGTCCCTCCGCCCTGATAGCCACCAGCGAATCCCGGTACAGCTGGGCGCAATGGAATGTGGACTGTCTAGTGAGTTATTGTGTGTAGTGTATGTATATTGAGGCAGATATAGTGCTGGAACACCACGTGTAGTACATACTTACCCACCCAGTAAAATTATTCTGACACCGTCAACCAGACGTAGTACTACCCGCCATTTGGGATTACAAGTAACTACTAATATTTTTAACGTCTTCGATACGACGCGTCAGGGGACTAGAACCCACAACTTCCCGATTGCAGGTCAGACAATCGTACCACTACACTTCGACTAGACTTGACTGTTATAAGGACGAACACACAGCATGTACCAATAAAAAATCGATCCCTTTTAAATTAACATAAGCTTAGGCTAGAAAAATGATGAATTATTTTTGCTGTTATTTGTTTAAGAGACCACCTCCGTTAAGAAACTATCTCTGTTAAGAGACCACTTCCGTTAACCTCCGTTAAGAAAGAGACCACCTCCGTTAACCTCCGTTAAGAAACCACTTCCGTTAACCTCCGTTAAGAAACCATTTCCGTTAAGAAACCATTTCCAAGAAACCGCCTCTGTTAAGAAACCACATTCGTTAAGAAACCACCTCTGTTAAGAGAAGCCTCCGTTAAGAAACAATCTCTGTTAAGAGACCACCTCCGTTAACCTCCGTTAAGAAACCACTTCCGTTAAGAAATCATTGCCAAGAAACCACCTCTATTAAGAAACCAACTCCGTTAAGAAACCACCTCTCTTAAGAAACAACCTCTGTTAAGAGACAACCTCCGTTAAGAAACCACCTCTGTTAAGAAACCACCTCTGTTAAGAGACCACCTCCGTTAAGAAACCACATATGTTAAGTGACCAATTATGCTCTTCCCTATAGTGGTATTAATACATATTAACTGTATGTGTTCATCGCCAAATATGTGTTTCGTCTTGACATTTTACCGTCCAGGGTATAACATTAGCTAATTGACATAGACACGTAGTTAAATGTCTGGCAAAACATTTGTTCAGACATTAACAAGGTTCAGTCCTCTTCCCCTGCTTCCAGCTCCATGCTTCGCCACACCTGCACCCGCACTCACCAAGGACGACGTACCATACATATGCGATGAAAGAAAAAACATAAACCATGCGCAGATATTGGATTTGAGAATAGGGTGTGTACAACAAAAGCAACACACACAAACAAATATGAAAAATAAAATAACACAAACATCAACAACAAAATCGCTCTCAGCCCATTTTGATCACATCTGAAGGGGTGGGTAGGGGAGTGAGAGTCCAGTATTATAACACTTGTTGACCAACAAAAAACAAAACATCCACGTTATCATATCATCTGTATTGAATTTATGTCAAATATTAAGTGGGAGTGGGAGTCCAGGGTCGGGGTCTGGACCCCATGTCATCCCCACCTCATCTCTAGATCCGCTACTATATACTATATGCGTGTCTCTTCGACTCTTTAAATGCTCATCACATGGACACTGATTTCACTTGTCAAGATCCTATTAATGTCACTACATTGTTTCTCACCTATCAATCTCGTTTAATGCATTAAAGACACAATAGGCCCGCTATGTACACTTTATTTCATGTGTTACTGTTTTTTTGGTGCTTTCTCCTGAGGTGCATTGCCACATCCACCGAAGCAAAGGAAACACCACTCTGCAAAATAGAAAATTCACATTAATCTGGTTATGTATTGAGTAGTAACATAGTGTAAAATAATGTACCGGCTTATAGAAAAGTATTTACTAAAAGCTACAATGTGCACCTTGATATACTTATCCCATGCATCATTTTGACTTCTAATCTACTTGTATATAATTAAATTAAACTAAGCTAGCGGATTTAAAGTCAATCTGATACTAGATTAATAACAGGTAATGCAAATTTTCTTCTGCTATTTTGCCTAAGCTTTACAATGAAACGAAAAAGAAACGTAGCTCGCAGATTTCCGCTATATAGTGTATGTACCATATGCTGCTGTTAATCGAATGGTACATGGCTACGTAAGACCTTTCCTTTCCGAAAAAAACAGACTAAAACAACACATAACACAGCAAATAGTATTCCTTCACAGTTTCATTATTGACAAAGTCAAGCATGTGAGCAATCTTAGGGTGCAACATTTTGCAATCTCTTTAAATACAGTACTGAAATGGCTCAATTTTTCAAAGAGTAACTACAACATTTATGAATTACTTGTTACAAAGCATACTGTGATTACAACGTGTACAACATAAGGGTTGTGTCCTTTCTCTTACTATCAGCAACTTTCTTTTTACAAAACATTTTGGGATTTCTTTGGAATATTATGTGGAATTAAGTGTGCAGTATAGATACAATATATAGCAGAAATTCCCGAGTTGCGTTTCTTTTTCGTTTCAGTATATATTACATGTATTGCACGGTAGCACATTAGCTATGTGCAGAAACAAACTGTTTTTTATATTCAAGTAATATTGATTAGCGAATAAGCGAAATCCGGCAGATTGTCTGTTTACATATCATAATAAACAATTCATATACTTAGTTCGTGACTGAGGTAAATTTGTAATACTCAAGATATTGAAGATGAGTTTCATTTCATTCTAAAATGTCCATGTTACTCCGATATAAGGAGGAAATACATAGCACAATATTATCGTAATAGACCAAGTATGTTTAAATTCATCGAATTATTGCAAACTGTAAACAAAACGATTCTTTTTAAATTGGCTTCATATCTCAAATGTGCGATGTCACATAGAATATAAATAACTCATGTGTGAACACCTTATAGATCATCCTCTTTAGAGCTGATATATGTCTGTATATAAATCATATACTTTGTATGTTACACGTGATTTAAATATTTGTTTTGTAATTGTTGTATATATGTTATGATGATGTACTTAACGTAAAAGTCAATAAAAGTATGTTCTGTTCTGTAATGTTCTATTAAACGTTCCTGATATAAATAAACTTACACAATAGTTAGACTGCAGTAGTATAAAACACGTGACTTATACGGCTGATGAAGAGCACGTCAAGTTAAATTAAAAACCTCTTATCTTAGCATGCAAAATGTATATGAAATTGTAATAATAAAGAAGAAAGTATCTAATATTTAAACGCACGCACGCACGCACGCAAACAAACACACACACACGCACACACATCAGCAACTATTCCGTCCCTCCACTGAAACGTCGTTGATCAAGATTGTATTGTTTCATTTGAAAGGCAAGCATTTGCCCATAATTCAAAACACAAATTAAACACACTTACGTGCCGCTTCGGCACTTAACGCTAGTGCCCTACGAACTCTGCTTCCCTCGTTGACCCGATTGACTATAAATGACTCGTATGCTTTGCAGAAGTTTGCAATTCGGGTCCCTGCCAAACGTTCTAACATGTCATATTTCATCGGTTTGTTGTTACAGTCCCAGACGAACTGTTGGAGGTCAGCTACTGAAAGTCCCTGACAAACACAAATGATAATGAGACTCTATCATTACGCCATTGAACAAAACACCTTTCACAAACACTGGGCCAAGAAAGGATGCTAAATACAAAAAATAAATAAAGCTAAATGACAAAGCAATTTTGTTAAAATACAGTGTGGAAAATTATTATTTTGTAGAGCTATAGAAAGTCATAACCCTCTTATGTATATAACAAGAGGTCAATGACCTTGAAGCTCTACTGATAGGTTTTTGATAGCTAGATCAGCATTCCTGTGAAGTTTCATGAAACTCCGTCAAGTAGTTTCAGAGGAGTAGTCACTACAAGTTTTTATTATATAACTCTATGTAAACAAAGATGACCTCTGGCGGCCATGTTTAACGTCAAATCAAAATGTGTTTGACAAGGATCAACATCATGTCATACTGATCATTTTAGACAAAGTCCCATATCAATATCACTTATAGTTTTCAAGAAGTAGTCGCTACAAAATTGTTTTTTGAAAATCTAGTTTAGCCGTGGCGGCCATCTTGAATTTCCGGCCGACCTGCAATTTTGTTAGGATCAATTAGACATCAAGAGCAACATTCCTGTGCATGTAGTTTCAGAGGAGTAGTCGCTACAAGTTATTACTAAATAACTCTATGTAAACAAAGATGGCCGCTGGCAGCCATGTTTAAAGTCAATTCAATACGATTTTTGACAAGGACCAACATCATGTCATGCTGATCATTTTAGAAAAAGTCCCATATCAATATCACTTAGAATTTTCAAGAAGTAGTCGCTAAAAATCTATTTTTTAGATTTGGCGGCCATCTTGGATTTCACAAAGTCATGAACTTTTGCTAGGATCAACTAGACTTCATGGGCAACATTTCTGTAAAGTTTCATGAAAATCCATTCAGTAGTTTCAGAGGAGTAGTCGCGACAAAAAAATTACGGACGGACAGACAGACGGACGGACGGACGGACAGACGGACAACGGACACCGCATCACGGCATAAGCTCAGCTGATCTGTGATCAGTAGAGCTAAAAATGAAGTGTTACTCTCTCATTAATACTTTAAGGTACTGGCATATGGCCAAAAGCTCACCTCATCGATAGCACTCTCTGGATGACCTCAGCCATCGTGCTTTTGACGGGTTCTATTATGCACGTGCCTTCTTGTATGTTTTTAAAGGCAGAGAATCCCTGAAAGTAGATACATAGACACGCTTTAGTTTTCACCATTTTTAGTCTAGACTATGCTAGCTGTTCGAGTAAATTAACATGATGTGTCTCCTCCCATAAAAAGTATATAGGTTAAATAAATTGTATACTCACTCATTCGAAGTATATTATTGTTGATTTTGTTTCTAATCAGCAATTTTGAATAAAGGTTATTTTCCATTTTACAAAGCGTTCCATACATAGAGGATCTTACATGAGTACTCATTCATTATTGAATTATTAAACGAGTTGGCAAAATGATATAATGCGACGCTCTTGCCGAGCGTTATATCATTTTTGCTAACGAGTTTAATAAATTTAATAATGAATGAGAACGAATGTTAGATTCTATTTATCACATAACTCACATATAGACTTTTATTGCATTTAACACGCGAAACCGACATAAACTGTGGGAATAAGATTATACTCATTATCGATTTTTTTGACAGCGCATACTAGGCTAATTTGCATACTTACATAACTAGTGGTATATTGAAAATATAGAATGGTGTTATTCCACTCCCACAACGTAAGTTATGTGATAAATGCATATAATATGACTTAGGGGCCAAACAGGCTGATATAGAGTCTATACTTAATATGTTACCGAGTGCATGTCATGCATGTTGACAGATGGTTTAAACGGTACATTGTCCACCTCCAACCGTAATCAACACGTAGTTTGCCTCCACATCTATCATCACATCTTCCGTCACTGTTGTCGTATTGGAATGGACCTTGACTCGGTGATACTGCAAATGGAATAGTAAACGTGGCTCATTATTCTAGCAACATTTACTAGGTATTGTTTACCCTAGTTTACATTTCAACTCGTACCCAGAATTAGTCAACTGGTGTGCTGCAATCTCTGTCATACTTATAGGTTAAGATTTTAAGCAAAAATAAAATAATTGAATTGAACTGAATTGGGTTTTAAGGCGCATCAACAGGAATCAAGATAAAATATGGAGAATGCGCCTAAAACAGTTTTACCTGCAGAACTGCAGAGTTGCTGCAACTTCTGTAGTAGACACTCCATTTACGATGGAGGCACGTCTTCGAGTAAAGACCTTGAGTGAGCATGATAAAAAAAGACAAAATGAATATGAAAGTGGGGGTGTGGGGTTTTACCCCTCTGCATGTGGCAGTGTGTTTGTGAGATTGCAGTGGTTGTATTCTACCCCGGGAACTACACGGGGTGAAAATAAAAGAAAAAGAACCAAGGGTTAATAGTAATGTACAATATATATAAATAGTCGTCTAGCGTTGGTTTCTTTACTGTAGACGATTAACAATAGAAAAATAAAATAGATGATGGATTGAATTGAATTGGGTTTTACGGCGCAACAACACATGAAAGGTTATATGGCGTCTAACAGAAATGAACATGCCAGGCTCATCCTCCATTTACATCAAGATATGGAGAATGGGCCTAGAACCTTCTAACATGCAGAACTGCAGAGTTGCTTCAAATTCTATAGTAGACACTCCATTTACGATGGAGCCACGTGCACGATTCCACGTTTGCATACGCGATGTCATGATGAAGACCTTGAATGAGCATGCTAAAATGAACATGAGGGGGTGGGGGAAGTGGGGCGGGGTCCTACCCCTCTGCCTCTAGCGGGATTTGCAGTGGTTGTCAATCACACGGGGGAAAAAGATGATGAAGAGCCAACACGAATAATTAAGTTAACCTATATACACTAAACCAAATTGCTAAGTACCAACCTAAGAATATGTCAATAATATTCTCATTGTTTTGTGTATTTTGAGCTTGATTAGAGATACGGTTAAACTGCACAATAACGAGTGTAAATCGTCTGCTCTGATTGCATGAACATATCTTAAAACTTTTAAGTAATTTTGTTTTCTTAGAAATAAGCTATAACACTTATACAACTGGGTATATAGAATTTTATTAAGTACTTCGAATTAGTAAAGCTTTCGGTGTTCCTGATTCTAAAATATGCCAGTTAAAATTATTTTGACATCATGTTTTACTAGCATTACCGCTACAAATGCGTTTGCAAAGAAATTTTCGAAATATTTATATTAATGTTAACGCTGAATTACAGTTACTTGAATTTCAAACAATATTCAATTTAAAAGTAGGTAATTTAAGATTATCAATATTTCATTTTTTTATAGACGGAGAATCTGCGATAAATGGGTCAATTTTTTATGTTTTTTTTCCTATTATTTCATACAAATTTTAAGAATTTTATATCTTTAAGCGATCTTTGACTCGCGTTATGTGTTTTATCAGCACATTTTATGTTTTCATATAAAGGGAGGGTAACTCTCAAAAGATGTAACAATTTAAACAAAAAATAAATGTTTTACAAACTATGGGTCAACAAAACAAACTAATTACAGATCTATTCTAAAATATATTTAAAACAAGAAAATTAGTTAAGATACAAGAGTGAGTAATTAGGAATTTTGTTCAGTGTATGCATGTATGTAATGTGTGTAGTTGTAATAACATGTTGGTCAGGAAACTTACGTCTGGTGCCCCACGGGCAAATCCAATCAGAAACATTGCAAATATAATACCGGTCATTCTTGATTCTGAAAATATAATTATAATGGATATGTGATCGTTTATGTGGCGGCTACTTCGGCAGTCATTTCTGCTAGGTTGTTACACTGGCATAATATAGTTAGTAAACGTGACAGTTTAAAACTTTTTTTTAAATTTCAATCACCAGATTAATTGTGATCAATTTATTCACCCGTAATAGGTGTGTGAGGGTCGAGGTGGGTCACCCGTCTCCAAACAGTTTAAAACTTGAGAAATTAATTCTGTCAATGAATGCATTAATGAAGTATTCGTATATCAATATCTCAAGTAACGAGTTTACTATGCTTCTGGAATTCCGATCCATTTATTTGCTGTTATATATTCATAACTTTTAATATAATTAATAAAATAATCGTCTCCTTCGATTGTCTAAGTTTTAACTACACTCATCCACGTATTATCCTCGTGGTGACTTGTGTCAATTGTCCAGTACATGTGTCCAGTACACGTGTCATTTGTCCAGTACATTTGCGTCATGTTCTGTCTAAAACGTTCTCGCCTTTCGCAGCTGAGGGTTCAAATCCCACTGAGAGCTCGACTTGTCAAGTGAGAAAGTGTCGATTCTTACGGATGGCGGGAGGTATACAGTATTTCTTCTACCCTGGAAACAATGTGGTGGTCTGCCTCTACTAAAAAAAATCATATACTATGGTCTAACATGGGCTAAATAATGACGTAAAACACAATTCAAACAAACTGTCTTCAGCGCCCAAAATGACAAGACAGTGTGAATAGAAGTACATCCCATCAATCAAAATGAAATTTCTAACGTCAACATCCAGACAAATTAGAAACGATATACTTAAATGTTGTTTTAAAGACATATAAAACATGTAACTAATTAGAAACACCTCAGGATGTATCCAGAATTGTACCGAACAACAACAGCAGGTGCAGCCAAAGAGGAAACCATTTTAGCGTACGGCCAAAACACCTGAGGGACGAAAGTTCATGCACGGACCTTCCTTCTTAAGGTATCAGAAGATGCAATCATAGAGGTTGTCCAGCTTACACAAAATAAAAGTGAGGTGTAGTGACTGACTATACAATTTCTGATTTCGTTATATCCAAGAGCATGCTTTATATTTTAACTAAGATTAAAGAGTAAGTAGCGCACATATAACTCATTCATGACATGTACTGCAACAGTTCTAGATGCTACTGCGCGTACGTGCGCCTCTTAATATGACAAGCACTGCAACGGTTCTAGATGCTACTGCGTGTACGTGCTCCTCTTAATATGACATGCACTGCAACAGTTCTAGATGCTACTGCGCGTACGTGCGCCTCTTAATATGACATGCACTGCAACAGTTCAAGATGCTACTGCGCGTACGTGCGCCTCTTAATATGACATGCACTGCAACAGTTCTAGATGATACTGCGCGTACGTGCGCCCGTACGTGCGCCTCTTAATATGACATGCACTGCAACAGTTCTGGATGATACTGCGCGTACGTGCGCCCGTACGTGCGCCTCTTAATATGACATGCACTGCAACAGTTCTAGATGATACTGCGCGTACGTGCCCCTCTTAATATGACATGCACTACAACAGTTCTAGATGCTACTGCGCGTACGTGCCCCTCTTAATATGACATGCACTGCATTAGTTCTAGATGATACTGCGCGTACGTGCACCTCTTAATATGACATGCACTGCAACAGTTCTAGATGCTACTGCGCGTACGTGCGCCTCTTAATATGACATGCACTGCAACAGTTCTAGATGCTACTGCGCGTACGTGCGTCTCTTAATATGACATGCACTGCAACAGTTCTAGATGCTACTGCGCGTACGTGCACCTCTTAATATGACATGAACTGCAACAGTTCTAGATGCTACTGCGCGTACGTGCGCTTCTTAATAAATCATTTAAATAACCCTGAAAGTATCACCACACATGACTAAGTGCAATAACTATCTGCGTCAACTTCAAAGTGAACTATGTCATAATGTCTTTCATAATATCATTTTGGATAAGCTGAACGTTTAAGTAGTACAAATATAACTCATTCATGCTTAACCTGCTACATATATATAATGGACTGTTCTTTCGTTGAATTAAGACCATTTCATTGATGTGACAAAGGGGAGTTTCGGGGAAAACGACCGATCAGCAGCCGGACATTACTCGCAGGCTGATCTGAGTTTACAATGGACGCAAAGGCTATTATAGTCGTGCTTAGCGGGTGAAGGGTTAGGTACCAACGCAACATTTCTAGATGCTACTGCACAAATGTTCTACTTATAAATCATTGCCATAACCTGTAACGTTTCGCAACACATATGATCACTAATGCTCGAAGTGCTTGTTTCTGCCAAAGTTTTTTTTTCTTTTCAGGCACAATGTAACTGCTTCAGGAAGAAGTTGTCAATAAATATGCATTTTTAGTGGTTATTTACCACTGTATTTATTTAATACACGATGCTTTTTTAAATCGGTTGAGAAATAAAAAAAAATAGATGCACACTTTTTTTTTGACAAGACACGTTCAAGGCAAAAAATTGTTCTAAAATGTTTAATAAACATAAATATCAAAACCTTGAAAGTTGTATCGCAAACTATTAAAGGGATTCATGGTAGATGTAAATATTTATTCCTAAACCGATTTTCATAACTAAGGTTTGTTACTTAATTAACACACTAACAAAAGTTGATATACAAGTCGAACCGGAAATGTAGCGTTCGAGGATCAAAATCAACCAAAAACACGGATGGAAACAAACAACAATTAAAAGGATAAATAAAAGGAATATGACGTCACAAACATAAAAGGGTTGAAAATACGGCTACCGCCATTGAACGGTCAGTGGCCAAAAAGGCTGCTGTCCAGTTCCAATGACATGTATTATTTATTGTCAAAAGTGGTAAACGTTGAAAACCCTTTGACTTAAAGGGACACACGGCAATCTTGATTTCTTAAAAGCTCACGGCGTCCCGTTAGTTTTCTACATAAATTGCAATTATCGATCATTAATACGAATTATAAACATTTAAAACCGAATTGTTTTTTTTTGCATACTAACTGATATTGCACCAATAATATATTGAAACTTATGGCGGAATATGAACATATTGAAATCTATATGCGGAATACGATGACAAAATGAAAACTCACAATGCTATTTAATTACATGCTGGCTGCATATATTAAATATAACAATTTGAGTTTTCATTTGATGAACCTCAAAATGATACTGAATCGAGACGCTAATGTTAAAGTAGCTATCCCACCAACAACAGCCACATTTTACAAAATGTCTACACCGTTTCTAAATCTACTGAGACGAAGTATATATTTAGCTTATCCATTGTGAGAATCCCAACTCTATAGACACAATCTAAACGGCTTTAACCAGTCAGGCAAAATCCCAAGAAAACTGGAGTGTCGATTTAAAAGTTATCAACTCTTCAGTTAAAATTCTGTTTACGAGTATTCAATTACTGGTATTTTAAGAACCCTTGAATAAACCTTTACCATTAATCGACACATATGCATTATAATATGACCTGAATAGAGATTTGATAAACTGTTTTGTAGTGTAATGTTGCCGTTATTGGCGGGTTAGTTTCTTTAATGCTTGATAAAAACTTCAAGATTGCCGTGTGTTCTTTTAAACAACGGGTACACTGCTACAATCATTGGAACATATATCATGTACCCTAAGACTGAGATGATATGGTTGCAATTAAACACGTTTAACTTACTTGGAATTCCCTGATATGGCAAACAAAACTAGCGCTGCTAATATAACAAACACAACTATTGTCTTCCTATTTATACTATACGTCGAAATTCGGTAACCGGATATAGCCCTAAAAGAAAGGCAATATTGAGTGTTAAATCATGAAGCGTAAACTTGTTTTTCTCGTTTAGTTCTCTCTTCCCAGGTTTGATAAATGATCGTCAATGTTTGATGAATGGTCCTACGCACACCGATGTTGGGATGGTAAATGTACTTATTTGTAGATGTGGGTATGTTTTTAACGTATTGCTTGCTTCTCATGGACACAACTAAAATCAAAGCACTAAAAGTGCTGAATGCGGTGGAGTTTGTGTAACGAACAAAATCTGAATAAGATGAACATGCGATGAATAACAAAGTGCAGGAAAAATAAATAGAAATGGGGAAACAATAGCGCCCGACGCGAGTTGTTCTTGCAATTTTTGCATCTTGTCAATTGGTATAGCGTTCAGATCCGGAAGGCCAGAGTTTTTTTAATTTTTCGGTTCTCAAACCCACCGACCTTAAGTTTTGCAAAAATGAAAAAAAATATTAAAAAAAACAACAAAAAAAAAGTTTTCGTTATTAATTATTAATTATTTGATCACCCATTTCAAACAACCAAATTATCATGTTTAAAAAATAACGTAAATTCAGAAGATCATGTTATATAAATTTGTTCAGGTCCATTTTATGTTTTACAATGTGACTAACACCATTACAAGATACACACTTATAAAGGTTCAGATGTTTCCCCACCCCCCCCCCACCCCCGCTCCTCATGTGGAACTTTTTCCGAAAAAAATCTGAGAACCAACAAATTAAAAAAAAAATCTGGCCGAATGCCTCTCTATCTTTCTTTCTGTTTTTGCATGACTAGACCCAAACTCCCCGCAGTGGTTACTTCCCCTTTCAGTTGCACTAAGTATTGGCTACAATATCACAGTGCGGAAGTTGGACTAGACCCTGAACTCTACAATCTATGAAAGATTAATGTAGACTTTAACAAAGCACGACTGGTAACTCCTAATTCGACGCTCCAGTTTTGGGGTTTGTCCTGGCTGATTAAATCTGTTTATATTGTGGGTTCTCAGACTATGTACTAAGTAAGATATATATATATGTCGAAGGTTCAACGTAAATAAATAAAGAAGAAGATACAGCAGTGTTGCGTTACATCATCGAATTGTTGTTTTGGAGTGAATAACATATTTTATTTCATTTCGAAGTGAGAAATGTTTCTCGATTCACGACAAAATATTACATTTTCATTTTATTTTATGATGTTACAAACAATTATTTAGGGAAACACTACGGAAGAACAACAAGGGGGGCAATTTCAATAACTAAGCCGCTTTACACATTTTTTCCCCGACTACACAAATTAGTTCAAAGATACCCAATTAGATGATTCTTTTTTAATATATTATATTGGCAGTATTTTTCTTTTAACTGTTAAAATCCATTTCAAATCATTATTTGATTAGAATGTACAATTCGCAGTGTTTTTTACATTTCCGTAAGAATATCTTGCTCGCTTTGTGAATATGCGCATTTGTCTCGCCTTTTCGAAGAAGAAAAAATAGACATAGGTGTTGCTTTTCCGGCGACGGCGGCGGCGGCGATGGCGAAGGCGAAGGCGAAGGCGTCAACATTCATGTTTTGCATTAGATCATTTTCTCACAAACTGTATGCACTAGACCTTTCAAACTTTGCTTATGGTTGTATCTTGGGTGGTACATCGCAATTGAAGACGGTGTTCTACTTAGTAGACCTAGTGCATAAAACACACGTCTACACCGTCCTCTT